>BLBF01000032.1:15465974-15639065 GCA_015471245.1 Laticauda colubrina
GAAGGAAGGAAGGAAGGAAGGAAGGAAGGAAGGAAGGAAGGAAGGAAAAGAGGAAGGAAAAGAGGAAGGATTGGTTTAGGCAAAATATAGAAATAAGGCTAATATTCATTAAAATGTGTTTAGGGTACAAGGAAATTCCTGCAGATCCCCACCTTGGAAGCTTGTGATGACAAATCTTTACATTATTTGGTTTGTGTGTGAATGGCAACCAGTGGGTAAAACAATTTCCAACCTCAGCAACAGGAAAAAGAGGAAATGGCAAGATCCAAATCAACAATGCTGCATATGGGACATAGGGACAATGCAAGAAGAGAACCAAATCCAAGACAAGAGGCCAATCCAGGGCCAGCAGCATCAATATAGAGTGTAGGTCTTTAGTGAGTCAATGAAAGGAATCCTCGCATCCAAATCAGCTTCACTTTTGAGATATCTTTTCATGACATGGGAAGCAAAATGTGCACTAATTGAATACAATGCCATAAATAATGAATGCTAGCTGCTTTCATCGCAGCAAACCCAAGGAAGGGAGGGAAATACAACATAGATGGAAACCAAGGAAACTGTCTCTCTTGATCCTCCCCTGTGACCAATGATTGATAATTGGCTGCCCTGATATTGACTAAGCTCCATTCCACTGTTGAAACAAAAAGATACAATATCTACACTTTACAGGAGGGCTATCAAACTTGCGGCCCACCACCAGCCAGATGCTTCAGTGCTGGCCACGCCCATGCCTGGTTTAGCGAAGAGGGGAAAAGTCATGATATGTCAGGTGACGACGTGAGTTTGACACCTCTGCTTTGCAGTATGTTATTTGTGTCTACCTTGTCTCTTAATCAAGATGACATTCAAAACTACAATCTTCTCCAGCATGACAGAATTGTGATGAAAAAGCTGTGAAGTACTCAGTGATGAGCACTCAGCAGGAGCATTTTTTTCCTGGGGGCCTGTAAAGAGATGAATGTACTTTCTGTATCCCACTGCAGCCTCAATTGATCACTGCAGTCCTTCAGGAGTTGGAAGAATCGCAAGACTAAAGGTAAGGAATCCAGAGAATTAAGGGGCGTGGTAACATCTGAAGGCCATGGGATCAGTGTTGGGATTCAAATATTTTTACCACTGGTTTGGTGGGCATGGCTTGATGGGCATGCTTTGCGTGCGCGCAAACACTTTACATGTGTGTGCATGCCAAACACGCACTTTGTGCAGGCGCAGAGATGTTTGCGCAGGCGTAGAGGCATTCTAACTCACCTCCTGCAAGCCTGCATGATCCCAGTCACTTCGGCAGCTGCCATGCAACATTCTCCTGTGCTACGCAAAGCAGCTGCGCTTCAAATTCAGCATATAAAAGTGAGTATGGGAGCCCGGTGGGCAGGTGGGCCCAACAGCAGAGCGGTGGAGAGAACCGGTTCAGTCTCCGCTGCTTATCACTGCTACCGTATCAGCAGAACCAGGCCAAACCAGTAGAATACACAGGATCCTGGTTCATACATTAAAATCTCTGTCTGACATGTTGGGTTCATGATTTCCCAAGGATTGATATCACAGGAAGAACTTTCATGGACAGAGGCAGCGTCCTGCTACTGTTACTCTCAATATGTAAAAGAAAATTAGGATGGGTTCATCTTCAGGGTTCATCTAGCACAGGGGAGTCAAACTGGTGGCTCACTGGCCAGATGCCTCACATGCAGGCCATGCCCAACCCAGCTCAGAGAAGGAGAAAAAAGTCACGAAATGTCACATGACAGTAATGTGATGCCACAAGTCTGACATCTGTAATCTAGTACATTTCTTCCTATTTAGAGCCTACCCAGATTCAATAAATAAATAGGTCTGAGGAAATCTCAGAATACAGTTCTTTAATTAACCTGGTGATTTGATTTACATTTTATATATTAATATGCTTCTCCAGACATTTGTATTCTTTTTGTTTTAAACATTTTAACTTTTAACATTTAAACATTTGGATTAATCTTGCTTCCCCTATTCTGGTTCCTCCTGTTTTGTTGGAGATTCTCTTGCTTCCTTGGCTGATCTTGGAAGTTATGCTAATTGATAAATATGATACTTGGAGGAAAGATCACAAGGGAATACCAAAAGGGCGGGCGAGGCTAGGAAATGTAAAAAAAAACAATCTTGGAAGATGGTGACAGCAAACCACTTGTGTAACAACACTGTCAAGAAAGCTGCTAATGATGCATAACAGATGCAGTCACCGGTAGCCAAACTAAACTTAAGGGCACCTTTAGCATCCTTTCTTTGTGAAATTATGAATTTGTAAGATGCACAGAGTTCCCAAGAGTCATGAAGTATAAATGATGTGTGAAATAAACAGAAATCAATCCTGACATAATCAGAAGAAAATATCACAGAGTTCAATTAAACATATACAGGGCCCCCGGAAGTCCAGTATAATATCCTATTTTGTAGAAGTATATAATTAGCTGGGAATCAGAATAAGACAGCAAGAGCAGAATAATTATTGTTTCAGCATAATTGCCAATCTGACAAGCCATCATTACTGATTTGTTTGTAGTTGCACAGCTCAGGCCATGAATCAGGAGTACGGTTACTATGTTATCTGATTTGAGCCTTTCTTACCCACGGCTAAATTTTAAATTTGTTCTACTTTCCCAAGCCTGTTCATTTCAGAAATATCATGCTATCATCTATAAGAGGAAAGTCTCAGTTGGAAATAAGACAGCCATTTGTATGCATTGTTTATACAAAGACTCATTTTAAAAATTGTATTCTGGTTTGAACCAACACAGAACTGGAGCAGTGGGTAATACAAAAACGAAGCAGAACATGAAAATGCTGGGTCAATTTAGAGCAGCTTAGGGGCAAGCACAGGATTATGTCAGAAAAACATGTTTCTGAGTTATATGAAACTGTAATCCTGCCAGAATGATGTCAGCTGTTAAGAGAACCAAGGATAGTTCACATATAGCACCTGAAAGCAGAAATGTTCGTGCATATGGGTTTTCTTCTAGCCCTATTTCTGGATTTGGCCTTATTACTGAAAAGAACAAAAGAAGAGAATAGGAAGTGATCATTTCAAACATAATTATAGTCATGGAGCTGAATGGGTTGCAAAACATGTTGCAACGCTGCCAATATGTTAAAACCAAAATCGATTCTTAAAGCCTTTACATAGATACTCTTCTAAAACCATAATTTCCCAAACACTACTTCCAACAAGGGACAGAAAAGCAACAGTTTTAATCCAAAAAGTTTAGAATCTTCTTTCCCAAACCTATTACTCTATTCTGTTTTTATACAGAAGCTGACAGGTGGCATGTTGGACTACTGATGTAGTTGCTGTATTTTATGCTATTGTGATATCTCCTTGTAAGTTATTGTGCAGAAATACAATTATTTAAATGTGAAGTGCATGGATAAAAATTTTGGTTTCTACCTTTTCTAATGCTGAATGCAGATCAATCACTGGCATATGCCATTCAGCTTTTTCAGAAACAGCAAGTTAGAAACACTAGAAATATTCAATCTGTCTGAACATTGAAATCTGTTGCAGACAGATCCTCCAGAAGAATTTTAAAAGTTATCCCCATATATCAGCTTGAAATTTTTATTCTATTTATATGGGCTTCCATACAGGCAATGATTAGCACTGTAAGATTATTTTGGCATCACACAATCATTGCTGTTGTGAGCAGTCACCGTTCACCAATCATGTCATATTTCCAGCTTAATGACCTTTTAACTTCACTGTTTAAATTTCTACACCTCTTGACATCTTGTATGTCAGTCTTCCAACTGGGGACACTTAATGAAGTCTATTATCTCCTAGGACACAATCAATTTACTATCCTTTAAGCTTTGACAAGGTTCTTTGTTGTTTCTATCTAAATGCTCTAGATAGCTGTCAATATCCCAGAGGAGCTAATTCAACAGTGCAAGTGTAATTTAGTTCACCTTTAAGTCTGTATAAAAATGCACGTGGCACGAATTTGTCTGCCTTCCCTAATATCAATTACCAGAAATAGAAAAGGAATTACTGTATTATCAATGGATTCTCTTTACGTTAAGTCAGATCATTGATCCCGAAGCAATTGTTCCATGCTTCGGGAAGAAATCTTTCACAATTTTATCTGTGAAGGACAGGGATCCTGAGACATTTGTGTTGTATGCAAAGCATGGTCTGTATGTCCTCACCAAAGCCAATACATGTAACCCTCAACTTATGACCATAATGGAGCTTGCCCATTACCATCACATATCATAATGGCCATTAAGTGAAGCATTTCAATTAACAACCCCATCCCTGCTCTTCCAAACGCAATTGTTAAATTAATATGTGAGTTGTTAAGTGGAGCATCAGGTGCCTCCAAGGGTCTCCCCCTTCCCTGAGGCACCTCATGCCCTGCGCCTCCCAAGGACTTTCCCACCCACAAGGCACCCAGTGCTCCACTTTCTGTCCCTCAAGGTACCCCAAGCCTTGGCCTGCTCTCAAGCTGGCTACTGAGCCGCACAAGGTAGCCTAAAGCTAGTGAGCAGAAACTGAGTGGTAGGCTTGAGAGCACGCTGAGGGCTGGGAAGGATCTGGCAGGCAGGGTGGGGTGATAGGTAGGGGGTAATGAGGGCATTGTAGCAGCTGATAAGTTTGAAACTGGTTGTAAGCAGGGGAGGGATGCTAGCGGTTCGGCCCAGTTCTATAGAACCTGTAGCTGAGAAGAGCAGCTGACACCAAACTGGTTCGGTGTTTGGCCCATCTGCCTGCCCGGGCTCTACACTGTCCTTTATTCCCTGCTTTTTCCTCCTCAGCTGCTTTGCGCAGCACAGCTGAAGTTGAAAAAGCAAGAAACAAAAGGATGTGGTGGTCACATGACCACCAAGCCACACTCACAAATTAGGCCACACCCACAGAACTGGTTGTTAAGAAATTTGAATCCCACCCCTGATCATTAAGTGCCTTGGATGGGGTCTGTCATAACTTTAAATGGCAACTAAATGACCTGTCATAAAGCAAGGACTACTTGTACTTTGTAATACAGGTAGTCTTCGACTTACAATAGTTCATTTAATGACCTTTCAAGGTTAGAACAGCACTGAAAAAAATGACTTATGACCATTGTTCAGAGTTACAATCTTCGTAGCATCCCTATGGTCACATGGTCAAAATTCAGAGGATTGGCAATTGATTCATACTTAGGACCGTTGCTGTGTCCCAAGGTCATGTGATGCCCTTTTGCAGCCTTCTGACAAGCAAAGTCCATGGGGAAGCCAGATTCCTTTAACAGCCAGGTTACTAACCTATCAACTGCAATGGTTCATTTAACAACTGTGGCAAGAAAGGTCATAAAATGTGGGCAAAACTCACTTAACAAATGTCTCACTTTATAACAAATGTGGTTGTAAGTTTAGGACTACCTGTACTGCCACAATATATCCATTAAATTGTCAAAGGTTATGCGATGTCTCAGCTTCTTCATCTTCTCCAATCTGCTTGTCTGGTAAATACTATATTTCAATTGTCTTACTTCCATCCAATGTGGCTGAGCTTCATATTGTTAAAGTGTCCTCATCTGGGTACACATTGATTTCGGGAAAGCAATGAGTGATTAACAACATAACTCAAATCACACTTTTACCATCTAAAGATATTTTAGACCGTAGAGGCAGAAATAATTGCCATTTTAATTTGACAAGTTTTATTAAAGAGTTGCCATTGTCATATGCATACAATGATATATCCATTGCATGACAGTCACATTTAATAATAAAAAATATTTTTTTGAGTAACAAAATTTAAAACAGACTGCCATGCCCAAGTAATAACATAGACTTGACTATTTGGAATGCTGACATATGGCTGACACCCCAAATATGCAGGAATTGTCATGTACATGTGCTAGTCAATTTGGCAGGAGTGAAACTGTTCCATGTGTCATGGAATATGTTGAATGTTACTGCCTTGTATCTCTGCCCATCCCTGTCATATAAATGCATTCTTTATAAAATAAAATAAAATAAAATTCCCAGTCCTCAAATAATTGGAGGTTGCACATTTTCACTCATGGACCAAGACTCACAGTCCAGCTTTATGAGCTGGAAAGCAATGGGGATTGATTGACTAGAGAGGACCGACAGCTGTAATCTATTGGATCATTCTGTCTATTTTTAGAGTCCTCTCTTTGAAACTCCAGTCTATTAGGATCAGTTCACACAATTTCTTAAATGTAATGATCTCCATATGGTCACATTTTGTCATGAAATTGTTTGGCGAAAAGCATTTCCTTGTTGTTTTTAAAAAAGGACAAATGTCAGAACTCCTAAAGGTACAGAATGAGGGAACAATGGTGCTTACTAGGAATCTTTGTCAAAGACATCTCATAAGTCTGATTCTGCGAAACATACTCCACAGATTTATTCGACTGATAGAGCTTAGAAAGAATCCAGTCGGAAACCAGGAAAAGTTGAAGCTAGTAATTGTGGATAATAGTGAGCTACAGATGGCCAAGGAACTGATCTAGAAAAAGGTTGCTCCCTATATTCTTCATCCAGAACATGCCTTTTTCCTGAAAAAGAATGTCAAGTTGTCAGATTTACAAAACAGTTGGTTGTCAAAACAAATATACATATATCCAGAAAATGACAACCAGGTTTGTTGTACTTGCATGCACAAATTTAGGTACCTGCTACACTGTACTCCTCAGAAGAATTTCTATAGAGAGTAATAGCCTGGCTTTCTCACTAACATGCAGACTTTCTATCTGTATTTTAGATTAGTATTTGCCTTGTCTCAGCAACCAGTGTAAATTAATACCCCCTTGGAGAATGTTTCACAGAAGAGGAGGGGAATTATGACCTTGGGATATGGAAGCTGAACTTTAAAAGTGGGGGTGATCCTTACTTCCCCATTTCACACCCTCTTGCCAGAACTAATTTCTAACAAAGGATTTAGGAAACAGAGCCATTAGATAGTGAGACAAATAAAAAGTAAGGTGTCTATTTTGGAAAGACAATAGTTTCTTTTTTAAATCACCTTGAGGGTTGCATTAGAAAAAAAACACATAGTAACTTTGACTTTTATCCATATAGTCCAATTTGAACTAAATTTCAACAGGATTCTGATATTCATGAAATAATGTTTTTCCCCCCACAGAGGGATAAGTAAGAAGATTCTATCATGCAGATAATGGTAAATGTTGGTTGCGCTAAAGCTAACATCAGTAATTCAGTACTTCTTCATGCCAAAAAATACTTGGACAAGATTATTACACGAGCCAGCATTATGAATAAAGCAAAATAAAGTTACAGGGTTACAGAACAATAAAACCACCCCTATTTACACACAGCCGTCATCCTGAAGTTTTTAATATATTCTTCTTGCAGGACTTAGCAATAAACAGTGTACTAGATGCCTCTATGAAATTGTCAAAGGAAATATAAAAAGGCCAATTGTGTTAAATATATACCTATAGATATGTATTTTGTTTGATCATAATTATTAACATCATTTATATAACACCATTATTCCCAAAGGAGACCACAGTGATGTGCAACACAACAAAATTGATGTATTTTACTCATAATGGCAAAACACACACATACCTCCCTTCCATTTGCAAATATGTTTGAATACTAACATCAGAAGTGTATTTTTATTAGCAAAATATGTTGATGGTCCAAACCTCAGAAAAGCTTTTTAAAGAGATTATTTACTTCTGTGGATAGCTGTTGTTGGATCTACTAGTCGTTATGTCTAAATGGAAATTCCACACACAACAACCATAACCCTCTGTGCACCAGATGCCAGAGATAAATAAGAGATGGTCATACACTAGCTTTGAATATGTAACCTTGAAAACAGCCAGGATGCAAAACAGAATTCCAGGATGGGAAAACACAAAAGAAATCCACTCATAGGTAGGTTTATTTGTTTAGATAGAATTCCCTTAATTGCAATAAGTTGTGGACCAAGTTATGATGCATTAATTTTCTAAATTATTAACTCAGTTCAAATCCTAAAAATAAAGATGATTGAAATCATTTCAGCGCAATTCCAAAAGCATCATACTCCTCTACCGTATTGACATACTTCATTAATATTCCGTCTTTGGAGAAGCCAGCCAACACCCCAAAATCTGGCCTTTGTGAAGATCTTCACTTTTTAAAAATCAAAACAGGCTACATTTTATGGAGTTTCCCAAGACCATGTCAATTTATTATTTTCAGTATAAACTTTTTAATCAAGTCCAAACATTCCATGTCATAAGGAGACACAGCTCTTCTGGACCAAATTTTGGCTTCTCCTTAGAAAAGGGAACATTATAATCTCCCTCCAAAACGTGCATAATTGTTCCCACTTAAGTAACAACATGTGCTGTAAGATCTTGATGATAAATAACTGAAAAGGAAATAGGCTTTTATATTGCGGATGGGAAAGTAGCCAGCCAACAAATAATGTCAAAAAACCATACTGGCCAAATAAAAGCAAAGGGGGAGGGGAATAATTTATAAGTCAATTCTTTCACATCCTAGTTTGACAAAGTACAGTGCTGTGGAAGCCTGCATGTAACTTCATTTACCATTAGGGCTGGTGCCACTCGTGGAGGCTGCTGAATTGGCACCTACATTCTTTGCTCGGATGCAGTTTGGAGATAAGCCACGGGGCCACAGGCTTTATTGATTTTACCTTTAAAGATATCTCTGATCATGGGAGACTCTATCCCAGATAGTCTTTAATAGTGGCAACTCTTCTGCACTGGAAGACTGGCAGCTAACTTGATCCAGTTGCTGGATTAGCTGCTACCTGAATACTAAGCAGGGCATGGTAAGTGGCGTAGGTGGCTGGAAAAATCTCAGCAGCCACAGAATAAAATTTGCTACTGATTTTCAAACAAAAAGAAATATTTTTATAGGCATCCACAGTTAATCATGATAGTGACAAAATTGTGTCATAACATTACAGTCAAAGGTCTTTCCTTTTGTACTTGCATTGGAGGCAAGTATGTAAGGGGCAGAGTTTGTATTACATTGCTGTGAGGTGTGTTTCATCCTTTGCCACCAATGTAGCCACCTCTGATTTTTTTAATCATTTGCCTTATTTTAATAGTTTTTGCATCAGAAACTACCAGGCACCTGGAGCAGGAAGTAGATTACAGCACAGAAAACTTTAGAATGGAATGGAATTGAATAGAATTCTTTTTTGGCCAAATGTGATTGGACACACCAGGAATTTGTCTTGATGCAAATGCTCTCAGTGTACATAAAAGAAAAGAATCTAAAAGAAAAGATACATTCATCAAGAGTCAAGAATCATAAGGTATGACACTTTGCAATTGTCATAGGGTGCAATAAGCAATCAAATCATATTAGAAAACAGTCAAGATAAATCGTAAGGATACAAGCGACAGAGTTACAGTCATACAGTCACAAGTGGGAGGGGATGGGTGATAAGGAGTGATGAGAAGATCAATAGTAATAGGAGTGCAGACTTGGTAAATAGTTGAACTGTGTTGAGGGAATTATTTGTTTAGCAGAGTGATGGCATTCAGGGGAAAACTGTCCTTGTGTCTAGTTGTCCTGGTGTGCAGTGCTCAAAAGCGTCGTTTTGAGGGAAGGAGTTGAAACAGTTTATGTCCGGGATGTGAGGGGTCTGTAAATATTTTCACAGCCCTCTTTTTGTCTTGTGCAGTATACAGATCCTCGATTGAAGGCAGGTTGATAGTAATTGTTTTTTCTGCAGTCCTAATTTTCCTCTGAAGTCTGTGTCTGTCCTGTTGGGTTGCAGAACGAAACCAGACAGTTATAGAGGTGCAGATGACAGACTCAATAATTCCTTTGTAGAACTGAATCAACAGCTCCTTGGGCAGTTTGAGCTTTCTGAGTTGGCGCAGGAAAAACATTAATACTTGTTACAAGAAATCACAATCAAATGCTTCTTATGTGCTCAAAAGTTCTATCCGCTAGGTCCTCCCATCTCTATGGTGTGACAGAAGATCTTATAAAAGAAATCTTAGATATACTTTCATGGTTTTCATGTTTTGTCTACTTATTTGTTTGGTAGGTCTATAAGGCCACTCCGAACTACTGGTTCTGCACTGGTCACAACTTCCAATATATAATTGCAATCAAAAGCATATAATTAGCTAAAACAGCAACTGTAAATATTCCCATGGAACTGGAAGACTTGATTAAAAACATCAGCAGTGGTAAGAAAAATACCTTCTCCCAATTAAGAAACCCCACGGTTTCTTTAGCTTGCTGGAACAATAAAGCCTGAATAGGACTCTTACCTGTATGCAACTGTAGTTATGAGAAACTATGATTTGCAGATATTCCAAATCACTTTTTAAAAAATCTACTGGCAATTTAAATGTAAGGGAAAGGTTCATAAATCAAGATGTGGCTGACAACATCTTCTATGTCCATTATATACATGGCTCATAGAGATAATTCAATTTGAAGCAAAACAAAGGTGGGAAAAAATATCTCCATTCTGAGAGAATGTAGGAGGAATGTCAACATTTTTATACTCTTCTGATCACTGTATAAATTAAGATTTCTTCCTTCTCACAGCAGGGCTTGCTAGCAATTGCTTCAGCACAGGCACATGGCGCTACACAATGAATGGGACAAGGTTCAGGACCTTAGACCTCCTAGCTTTCCAAAGTGCTGTGATTAATTTCCCTATTTTTCTCCTGGAGTCATCTATGAAAGCTGCCATCCCTATTGGTAACTATTAACTGACCTTCGTCAAGAACTCTAGCTGTGCCAGTAGGTTCGTGATTTTTAAATGTAATTACAGGCAGCAAGAGGCTGTGACGTAATAAATATTTTAATAATACAACCTGAACTCCCTCTTCAACTGCAGAAGCAAACTTCAGCTGGAAAGTTAGCATTATGTTTTAATTCCAGTATATGCATTTGGTGAGGAACACTGGGATATTAAACCAGTTGGAATCAATAACTTTAACAGAGCTGCTATTGCTCCAGTTAAAGAATAGCACCTTATTATGCAACTTCATATAATGTAAATTCAAATTATATATGTTGGCACAAAAAAACCTCATTTATCTAAACGCCTCTGTTAAAATCACCAGGAGTTGCATCCAAGTAAACGTTTGCAGTTTCATTTATCAAACTATGAAAAGGATTGAGTTGGGGTTTATTTTTTTTCCTTCTTTCCTTTTTTCACATTTGCGCATTTTTCTCTTTTGCTTTGGCACACTTTAATTTCCATAAATGAATAATATATGTATTTTTGATGAGGCTGAGGTTTAAGAACTCAGTGGAATATTGTTTTAACACAGCCAATTTTGATATTTTAAATTAAATGCTAACATCAAAGAAATTTTAATTAAAAAAACAGACCTGAAATTCAAATCCACTGGCTGAAATTTTGGAAAACAAGTATGAAACAGGCACAAATAACAAATAAGTCATATTGGCCCAACAGAATGAAATCTGAAGACTTACAAAGTGAGTAAACTAAAGCCAAAGTTAAGCTATAACCAATTCAGATCAATACTGTACTTTGTAAGGAATAAACTGAGAATTAAAGATGTTGAAGAATTATTAAAATTAAGCAGCTCTTACCTATAACAGAGACTTGGATGGCTAGTGATTGGGCTCTATTTGCAACAGCACTATAAAATGTGAATATATATTCACATATGCTATATATATTCCATATGCTCTTGATAACATGGAGTGGGTTTCTAAGACAAAATTAGTAGATTGTTACATACTTTGTTGTTGTTTTTTCTTTCCATAATGGAATTCAAAATTATCCAAATGGTCACCCAACAAAGCGCTAGCCTTATTTAGCTTCAGATATAGTTGAACTCAAGGCAAAACAAACAGTGTAATCCTAACTATGGTATAGTATGTAGAGATATGTTGTAATGGCTCCCTAACTGTTTCTAAAGTCTCAATGACATATTGATTATGCCAAAACATACAGACTTGGCTTAATTCAGAGGTTCTCAACATGGGCCATAGGACCCCAGGAGACAATACCATATTTCTTGGGGATCATAATACATTTCTGAGGTGGGGGAATCCAACCTTAACTTCCAGGAATATGATCAATTTGTCATAATCCTCAGAAATATTTTACCTTTGTGGAATCTTTGGTGCTCTCTGCACGAACTTCATCAGTGTGAATCAGAGATGGTATTCAGCAGGTTCTGACCAGGGGTGGGTTTCTACCGGTTCTGTCCACCTCTGTAGAACTGGTAGCTCTGAAGAGCAGCAGACCTAGAACCGGTTCTATGTATGCTGATGTTTCTGCCCACATGCCCACCCGGGCTCTTACCTGAGCTTTATTTCCTGATTTTTCAACTTCAGCTGCCAAATGAGGCACAGCTGCAGTTAAAAAAACATGAAAAGAGGTCTGTTTCAAAGGCTGCTTCTCTGCACACAGCATGCTGATGACAATTAACAGGCGCGCGGCTCACAGCAGGCAGGGAAACTTGTAAATCCCAAACCGGTAGTTAACCCTGTTGTATCCCACCCCTGATTCTGACCAGTTCTGAAGAACCAGTAGTGGAAATTTTAAGTAGTTCAGAGAACCGGCAAATACCACCTCTGACTGTCCCTGCCACCATCTATTCTCTGCCTCCCAAGTCCCAGCTGATTGGCTGGGTCTTCTTTTGTTGCCCTGCCCAGGACAATGGAGCTGGAAAGTAGGTTAGTGGGGTGGGGAGGGAATGGGATTTTACAGTAACCTTCCCCCAGGAGTGGGGTGGGAATGGAGATTTTATAGTATCCTTCCCCTGCCATGCCCACAGAACCAGTAATAATTTTTTTTGAATCCCACTGTGAATGAATGGGGTTTGCCTATTTATATAAAGTATCTTCCCCTACCAGTTTGGGCAGGGTTGTGGTTTTTTCCTTGGTAATTCCTTGATTAGGTTGTTTTCTGTTCGGTTGTTTGTCTAGTGTTAATTCCTGTTTATCTGGGTACTGTTGCTGAAAAATATCTGTTCTTATCTGTTTCCTTCTTTTTATTGTCTCTTAAATGGTGTGTAAATGTTAGTTATCTCTATGTGTCTATTATTGTGTATGTTATAGATGATTCCCTTTTTTTCTTCTTCTTGGGCTTCTGGGACATTTAGTTTGTTTACAATGTTTGGGGGGGCTTTAGTTGGTTTGTGTACTATGGTGATGCCTTTGGCTACAATAGTCTGTGGTTATTTCTGAGAAATTTCTGATGTGTGGTAGTATTGTCTTTATACATTACAGTTTAGATTAATAAACAATGCAGATGGCAAAATATATGTTTTTCTGCCTAACAGCAGCAATGATGGAAGATCACAAAGGTAAATGACATTTAGAAAGAGGGCATGGATCAAAAAAGATTGAGAATCCAGTGTCTAATATTTTTCCCATCAGCAGAAACAGGCAACAATTATTTTTTCCCCATTTAATTCTACTTGCTCCCTGCCTTTTAAATCAACTTGTTAGCCATGTCAGCTACAGTTCAGCAAAGGGAATCGTGTTGCTGGAGTCCCACAGAGAAGTATATGAGCCTTATATCTAGAAAAGCTAAAGTTGTTTTGGTCCTAATAGCAAGTATCTGTTTTAAAGCCTATCTTACCGATAGGCTACCAATAATAATTTGCGGCCCATAAAGCTTCCCATAAGGACCTAGTGCCTATTGCTTTGAGTTTGTTAGCAATGAAGCTACAACACTGAATATTCATGAGGGATGCATGGTAGAACAGTGTTGATGAAGAGAAACACTGAATTAGCAATGAAGAAAGTAGATTAATGATACTTACTTTCATAAACATTATTGCAGAATTACCTGTGGTTCATTTAAATACGCTATATAATTAATAGAACACACTCTGAGCCCTTTACTTTCTTAGTTAGATATAGGATTTAATAATCAGAGATATATGTTCATAACAAATCTATACCCAAGTAGGAAAACAACCACCACAACAAAACCCTAATACTAAGCAATTTTTTTAAGTGATAGATATAATACTGGAAGAGGCAGTGGAGTAGAAAGAAGTGTATAGGGCATTGTATACTTATTTTCTATATATATTACACGCACACAATTTCATGTAAACTGTTCATATGGAATCAGTGGAATAGAAATATTGTAGTTAATTAACAGAAAACAGATACAGAACATATATTTATTCCATCTTGATCCTGGACAGTCTGCAGAACAACTCTACAATTTTCAGTGAAAGGCTACCAAATATCCAAAGAGTATTTCTTTGAAACAATAAAAACTAAATGAGATTCAGACCGCCTCTAGTCTCAAGTTGCCCATGTAAGGCAAAAGGTGAACAGTAATTTAAAATATGGTCAAGGTAAAGGTTCCCCTCACACATACATGTTCGTTGTTTCCAGCTCTAGATATATAGTCCTTATATTTAAAAAAAAAAAAGCTTGAATTTAAGCATATAGATATATTAGACATTATGACTTACTGAAGTCCTCATTTTTCTTTTCAGTTGGCATGCCTCTGATAGAATTTTTCACTTATATTATTCTTTCCAAACCACAATTAATACAGCATGCCATACTTGTTGGAGGGATATTCTCATGTGGAAGAGAGAACCTCAGCTTTTTGCGTACAGTTTTCACATCTACAAGATCTGTGAAAATAGGCTTGTTTGTGAGTTCACTGTTTACTTGTAACATGAAAAAAAGAGAGAAAACTCAGAAAGACATAAGGACTTAAGGACCTTTATTCTCAGTGCCACCACAGTTCACGCTTCCACATTGCTCTGTTCCTCTTTCTGTTTGAACTGCAGTCTTTTCAGCAAGAACCTGGGTGCCTTTCAAATGTAAATATTTTATTCAGGAATACCATATGGGAGCCACAGCTGTTTGTTTTATTAGCCCAAAGAAAATGGATCTCTACATTCTGCACAACTTTGATGGATGTCTGATCTATAAACCTGTGCCAATATTTAAATTGCCTTAGCTCCAGTTAAGCTCTAAGATGTTTTTGAACTAAAGATAGCCCCTTGCAATTGAGCATTTAAAGATGACACAAAAGAAAAAACAATATTGCATGACGCCAATGTTGCTGAGCATTCTTCTATGTCTGGATGAAAACAGCGACTCAGAGCTGATTTCCAAAAGAAGAACATTTCAATTGCCTAATATGCCCTGACTAAAATGAAATATTTAGAAAGATAGAGGCTTCTAGAAGTAATCATCAATATCTATGTTAAAAATATGAAATACTGAGCGCAGCCAAGTGACACAGGTTTGATTGTACTCAATAAATCTTTCTGCCTGAAGAAATTGGTCTTATAAGTTTATACAAGAGTCAGAAAACTGTCCTTTCAGAATATGAAGTTGGCATAAATGGAACATTTGCATCTTAGGAAAGAAAGTATAAAGTAAACAGACTTTCAGATTGCTTTTTTCCTCTTTTGCTGCCTCCAGTTCTATATGACCCAGATTAAATAGCAGGAAACAAGGTCAGCCAAGAAGAGAGATGAGAATTAATCTGACTTGGTTTATAAACCAAGGTGGAGAAGGACTCTTGTCGTAATTAAGGAGAGTAGCATGAACTGCCAAAGTCCTTTCCCAAGAAACATGATGTTGAAGTTTGATTTTGCCTTTGATCTCTCATCTTATTAAACACACAAAAATTTAACTGTCTGAATAAGAAAAAGCTTTGCCTATCAAATTGTGCTTAAATCACACCCAGTTTGTACATTGTAATAACATCAAACCAAAACCACTATCTTGCAAAGGATTACCAGTCTCCCTCATAATTCAGAAACCCCATGAATGCCTTAGATGCCTCAAAGAACTGAATTTAGTTTTTAACACTAATGTAGCAATTTATGTAGCAATTTTTAATGTAGATATTTTCAGTAGATTTAAGTATTTGCTCTGAACTTTTTCACCCTGCTATCAGAAAATATAAATTATCTATGGCTTGATACTACCAAAGATTTTGTTGTTGTAAGATTGCTCTGAAGTAATTCCCCTGGATAAACACACATGGAAATTGTTTCATTGGAATAAACGATTTGGAAGTATTTTTAAGGAAGAACTTTAGCAACAAACAAGTGGAACCCAGCCTCTTTCTAAGGATAAGCAAATGATTCTTTTAAAGACTTTCTGAAACTGCTGCATGCCTAGATGCTGAAGTTTGTAGTTCTTCTGCAGTATTTTGTTTATTTGTAAAACATATTTATAGCCTGTTCACTATCTTGAAGGAAGCAGGAAGAAGACACCACCTCCAAAACTAACACTTTAAAACAAGAATAATATAAAGGCACACATTTTTACAAGGAGCAAGAGAGTAACAGAACTCAACCAAGTTATAGTTAACTCCCAAATCATAGTTGTCACCAAGCTGGTTTCTGAGGAAATCCAGAGAGAAGAACCTTTCTCACGTTATGGTGTCATCTATGGGTGCTTAGGACCCCACCTGCCCACTTGTTCCCATAGATCATAATGATGGTTCATGCAGGGAGTATCGGTGTCTATTTGATTAGTGCAATTATTAAAACCTTTTAAAGTCTAACATGATATAGAAACCCAGTTAGGTTTATTTAGTGTCAATATTACAGCATCCCTGAAAGAAGTGTCATAAATCCAGCAGTTACATACAACTCAGTTATTCAGTGGAATCTCAAATGACCATGCTATGGAAAAGTCACTTTCTTATCTATGTAGGTCTACAGAAACAGAAGTCTCTACACAAGCAGGACATGCCTATCATTTTTGCTTCAGAAGACAGGGAAGTGTCTCAGGCCAGCAGCAAACAGAAGATATCAAATGTGTTAGAAGTGAAGTACAAAGTCATCTTGAAACTGACTTGTTGCAAGTATTGATGTTCATGGGAACATTTTAAAATTCTGACACTGGAACAGAAGCCAAAAAGGGTTGTTATAGTCTTAACAATTTACAGAGTCTGACAAGTATGCATGCAAATGTCAAGGAAGCTCTTAAAACAATTTGGTTCCCTTCTGTTCTCTTTATGCTGTCAAAAATAATCAAGAACAAGATTCCTATTTGTTCAGAAAAGTATGGACAAAGCATTACAACCAAGCCAAGAAAGATTCTCCTTGTTGATATGAAACTGTTCTGTGTTTCTAAACTCATTCTCAGTGCTGTAAATTAGTGCTCAACTGTACAAATGTGAAAGTCAGGCCTAGAACATCCAGTCACAAGGATATACACTTATCAGCTTAATTGGAACCCAGGGAACTACACATTAACTAAAACCATTGATACTGACATCAACTCTAACTCATACCAAGTTTCTCTCCACTGTACTGAGATAGACACACCAGTATTCTTACCATATCTGGGAGCAGAAGGATCTGCTTTTGATTTTCATAATATTTTTTTACTTTCAGATTTCTCAGGAGCTCTAAGACCAATGAATGAAAACTTCACAATCTCTGTTTCTGCAATTATACAATAGCCTGATTTTTTTAAAGTCCAGAAAGTAGGGTATGCTTGAGGATATCGGACTTCACACAGAGGTGCCCACATTTGTGAGGTGTTCAGGTTTTATAGTCTTTCCTGTTTGGAATATGTCTCTGGAAGTTGTTTCTGCCAGTTGTCTGCCTTGGCTCCTGCTGTGAGACGGTGCCATCAGCCATGGCAGTCTGGATTCAGCAGGGTTCCTGTTCCATCTGTTATCTCAGAGGCTTGTTCCCTTTTTCCCTAGCTGCTGAGGAAGTAACAGGTGAGTCAAAGCTTCATTCTCCTTCTCTGGCTACCTCTCAAGTGTTCCCCTTGCCTTGGCTCATCTCTCAGACTTGCTTAGAGTTTCAGGAAATAGTTCAGCTTAGAGTGTCCCCAGGTGAATGGCACAGTATAAAACCGGAACAAAATTCAGACTGGCTGAATTTTGCTAGCTTGAGTAAGAGTTTGCTTTCCAGAAGAAGCCAGTGCTTCATTTGTGAGAAGCCAAAAGTGAGATGTACTGCAAAAATGGACACCAACAGCAATTATTTCAACAATAATACACCAGGCTGAACGTTAATCAGTGAAGTGTGGAAATGATATCAATTCTTTCCAAGATGTCATTATCTTCACCTTTTATCCAAAGCAAAATTTAAAAGAAATCTAAACTCTAAAAGCCCTAAAATAAACTGAAATGCTCTTTCAAAGCCATGAGAACTTAACACTGGGTATAACTGGTAAGGAATGACTTAAGTCATAAAACAAACTCACTAAATATAAAGCCTGTGGCTGGTGTTTCCGTTAGCTAAATATTTTTTTCCTGGCTGGCAGAGCTCTGACCAGTTCTCATGAAGTCATTCAACTTCAGGCATGTAACCAGACATGTCTCTCTCTGTGTGTAATGCACCACAACTCATGGTATGAATTAAATCCAGCCTTTAATTAAAAATAAACACATTAAGAAGGCAATTTGATGAAAAGGACCAATGATTTCCAAGGCTTAGAGCCAATCACAATTTATATTACTTCTCAGATGCATAATCAGGTTGGTTTGATGAGTCACTTTAGGAAAACTTTCGCTAATTTGCTTAAAGATGAAAATGTTTTTTTCAACATTGTGAGCTTTGTCTTCAAAAGTTTTCATATTAAAACTGCACAATATGGAGATGATGTAAAAAATAAATATTAGCATAAAATTCCTGAAAAAAAAAGATACCAGGCATTACCGTTTTCTTATACCTGTGTATTTAATTAGGGATTATGTATTGATTAGAGAAATTGTTTTGATCAAGCTTGCTATTAACTAGATGTACTTTCTTCACTTGAGTTTTGAGCCGTTCTCTGGACTAAAGTAGAAATGAAAAGACTACATAGTATAAAACTATTAGCCAGAACATAATCTCAATCTTGCTTATTTGTCCAGAAGTTTGCCATCATAAGTTACTATCAGTTTTACTGATAATTATTAAAAAAAAAACCTCAGAATTTGCAAAAGAAAAAAAAGACAGGTGAATGAGTATGTTTGATCCTATCTACTGCAGTTTATCAGCCATGGATTTTGGCCAAATGTGGCATAGTAATAAATTATGGTTAAACCATGACTGGGCATGATAAAACCAACCACACTGTCTACATTGATTATATACTATTGAAGGCCAACTGAACAATAGAATTTCTAAGGCTGAGTTAGGACAGAATATAAGTACAGTTCATTTAGTGACTGTTTGAAGTTAAAATGGCACTGAAAAAAGTGCCTTTTGACCATTTTCCACACTTATGACCATTGCAGCATCCGCAGGGTCATGTGATTTACATTCAGATGCTGGTTCATATTTATGACCGTTGCAATGTCCCAGGGTGTCATGTGATCCCCTTTTGCAACCTTCTGACAAGCGAAGTCAATGGGGAAGCCAGGTTCACTTAACAACCATGTTACTAATTTAACTGCAATGATTCACTTAACAAATATATAAAAGTCATAAAATGGGGCAAAACTCAACATTTAACAAATTTCTCACTTAGCAACATGAATTCTGGGCTCAATTGTGGTTGCAAGTCGAGGACTACCTGTATTTGTCCTCTCCCGAAAGATTCTGATGTGAATTAAACTTACCACCTGCTCGATTTGTAGTTGGTCTTATTTGGATCAAAGAACCCCCCAAAAGACATTCCTTGAATGGCCAGATAAGACATCCTCAAAAGAGCCCTGGTTTTTTTTTTGGTTTGTTTGTTTCTTAGTTCTACTTTCCTAACTTACAAATGTATTTTTAAAAGTGCTACAAAAGACAGACCTACTTCCACAGGGTTTGAAGTACACAATTGGTCACTGATATAAATTCAGTTACACTGTGTCCTTAAAAGGCTGAAAGACTCACGGAAGAATAAATGCAAAGCAATCTGCTTCCCCACCCTCAAAGTAACTGAATTGGTTTGATAAATACGCAGAAGCTTCTGATGGCAAAGAGCCTAAAGCATGGTAAATTCCCTCCATCTCTCTTCAATCTGTCTGCAGTGGAAAGAAAGCACTTGATATTCATTAGTCTGGTGGCCATAGATGGAAGCTCTCATTTTCCCCCAATGTTCTGGAAAAACTGAAAATCATATATCAGTTGCTACATCTGTTATTAAGTCAGCTCAGTCAAGACCAATAACCTTGGTAACTAGAAACATCTTGGGCTCTCTTACTCCAAAATCCACAATGTAAAGACTTCCACTGATACCATTTGACAGTGAAAATACATTTGTCATTTCTACAGTCAGGAAATCAATGGACAGGAAAACTGAACACCTTCCCAGCAAGGAGCCTAGGACACGTGGCTGGCTTACATACAGTACAGATGAAGAAGCTACAGCTTTTAAAAAACATGTAAAGATGGATCAGTTTCTGCAATGCTTGGAGATCAAAAGATTTTACCTGAATAGCTTGTTCTTACTTTCAGATAACTCGTTAATCCCTAAGGAGCTGATAATTAATTAATTTCAAGCAAGTTTCAATGGAGGTTATTAACATCTCTGTCCCTATGAACAGACAAAAACACACACATTGTTTTCCACCTAAAATCAGGGTAAACAGATGTAGCTTTTTCTTTTTGCACAGAATAACAGTGTTTTTTGTGCAATAAACCTCCTTCCTATGCCCTATTGATAATTCAGTCTTGGCTTGTAATGCATAAATTAGGCACTCTATTTACCCTAAATCACCTTACATGTGCCATACAGGTTGTTTCACCTTCTTCTTAAACATACAAATATATAGGATGGGAAAATAAACAGCAGGTGCATTGGAGAGAAAGAACACCCCGTGTATCTGAAGTCGTATTACTGGTCTGCAATGCAGCAAACTCATTTCTAGAAATCAGCCAGTATTATAGCAATAGCATTAGCACTTAAGACTTACATACCACTTCACAGCCCTCTCTAAGCAATTTATATAGTCAGAATATTGTCTGCAACAACCTGGGCCCTCCTTTTACCACCGTTGGAAGGGTGGAAGGCTCAGTCAATCTTGAGCCAATGAGAATCGAACTGCTGGCAATTGGCAGAATTAGCCTGCAATACTGCAATACCTCTGAGCCACTATATTTCTTATAGTGGCAAATCAGAAATATCTTTCAATAGGATTCAATCAAAACTAAAATTGATTTTATCCAAATTATGGTTTTACATAAGCTGAAACTACTTGAAAGTCATACTGAGATGGGCTGAAGTAGAATTATAACTGTAGCTGTTTCCTTTCTTTGTACAATTTCCCAGAAGGAAATCTTCCTGCTCAATTTTGAAGGAGAAAGAGAAAGATGGATTCTGTATTAGACTATCTTTTGGGAACAAATGAATTCACAGCTTAATCAGGTACTACATTCTGACCTTAAGATGTTACAGATCTGCATAGACTTACTGTAAGAGGATTTTTAATGGAAAAATCGACAGAGATACTAAGTAGTTTCTATCATTAAGAGTTTGCAGTCAAAGAGAGACAAAGAGGAAGCACAGAAGAGTATAGTTTTAAAAATGCTTTTTGAATAAAGAGGGAATTGGCAACACAAAGACCAGATCCACCCTTTTCTATGCTGTCAAAATTCACTGAAATTTCCTTCAGTTTTCAGCAACAGTGATGAACATATACTATCGGATCATCTTACGACAGCTTTAAAAAGTAAAAACCAACTCACCAAAATTCTGTGCAAGTGCAATATAATTTTCAGCATTATCTATTGAACATGATGTCATCACATCATTGTATCTCCCAACTGCCTCAAATATCTTTATCCTATAAAACTAAAAAAAGTATTCATTTGTATCCCATCAATTTTTTTACAAATAATTCAAGGAGGCAAATATATCCAACACATCTTTCTCCTATTTTCCCCACAACAATAACCTTCTGAGGTGCATTGGAAGTGACTGGCCCAAAGTCACCTAACTAATTTTCATGGCTAAGGTGGGACTTGAACTCATGCTCTCCCACTTCTAAGCTTGATGCCTTAACCACAAGACCAAACTGGCTCTTGTTTGATAATATATTGATAATCCACCCCAGGTTTGCATTATTTTTAATTACTACATGTCACATGATAAACTACTATTCCAAAAATCCTGGGACTTATTTGCCAATTAAAAGACTCTTCCCCAATCTGTCACCCTTAGGAGATGGGAAAACTATGATGCCTAGCAGAAGGGAAGAATGACTGGGGAAGATGGGGGTTGCAATCCAATAGTCCATTGTGTTGGGAATATCTGATTAAAATAATAAGAAGCATTCTACATATTTTTCTGTTCTAACTTGGCAATTTTTCCTCAAAAAGTAATGTTCATAATTTCCATTTCAAGTAGGTTTTCACTCAAAACTCTAGTACAGGAGGTTAGGGGAGAGTGGGCAAAAGTTAAAAAGAGAGGAAATGATCCACTAGGACTGTTTGTAAATTGAGAGGTAACTACATTTAGCCAACATGCTCCAGGCAGCACCCAATTTTCTGACCTGGTGATCTGAGCTATGTTTGTGCTTATAATAAAAGCATTCAAGCAGAGAATTGATGGATAAAAGACTCTGCTTAGGCAGCCTGCCCACATGCTTTGTTTTTTAAGCTTTGCCTCATTTATTAGTGAATCAATGGAAACAAAGGAAGTTCAGCTTCAAAGTTATAAACTATTGTTTCATTTGAGTTGAATCCTTGCGTTTATTAGAACTTTTGGATTTTTTGTTTTTTTTTAAAGAAAAGACTAACTTAGCATAATTAAAGGGTTTGCCTTTCTGGTCAGAAAACTATCTGTATCATGCCAGATTGCCAAAGCCTCTCAATTTTTCCTTCGATGGTTTGGGTTTAATTAGCTAATTTGCTATACTGTCTCACTTTTCAATTTTATTCCTTAATATCCTAGTCATTAACAATGCGGAAACTTCCCTGTTGGATCATATGGAACCACTAGTATTCCTTTTAGCCAAATATCTCTGTTGAGCTTACCAAGAAAGTATTTAAGTTCACCTTCACTATTCCTCCTCTGCAAAAAAACAAAAACAAAACACAAACATAGAGCAGGGCTGTTAAACTCATGGCCAATGGGCCAGATGCGTCCCATGCTGGCCACACCCATACCCGGTTTAGTGAAGGGGGAAAAGTTTTGATATGTCACGTGATGTTGCCGTGATGATGCAAGTTTGACACCCCTGATTTAGAGGAAAACTAGCTGTGGACATGACTTGGTAAATGAATGAGCTTACATAGAATGGGCTTCTATGTAATCACCTCCTTACAAGTCCACTCTAGTTGGTTGACTCAAACAGTAAAAAAATGTAGTGAGCAAATACTTTCTCTGGATATCTTAATCATTATATTGGAGGGCACAGAGCCGCCTTCCCAAACGTGTTCTCTAGATATGTCTCGAATATAAAGTCTATTACCATCAGTTGAGTATTGGCTGTGGGAGGTAGGGTACATAGCACAAAATATATAGAAGAATGACTGACAGAATGCAAGTGCATAGAATAGAAAATGGGTTTGCATTTACTGGCATGCACATTAAATTTAGCACTTTTACAGAACTTACGCACATACACATTATACCCAGAGAGGCTATATCCCAACAATTGGGAACCTTCCGGAATACATGTTATACCAAGCATCCATTAAACAAGAAAAAGAATCAGGAAGCATAATCCCATTTCTTACTTCGCTATACCATCTGTGCTACTCTACTATATCGTGATAAGAAGTCTTGCTTAAGTGTAGAAGTCCCTTGCTTTCCCAGCACCAATAGGTACAGTACTATATTCCTCCCTGCATATCTGTAACAATTTAAAAATTAATGTCAATATTTACATTTTAATTCTGTCTTTTCCCTTAATCTTATGTTGATGATTCCGTTCTCTTTTCTACTAGTTTGTTTTATAAACCACTGAGGAAAATTTAGCCAATTCCTTCTCAATGTAAGGTTTCATAGTGACTTTCACACCTGGTTGGGTGGGAGATTTTAGTACATAATGACAGGCAAAGCATGAGTGTCTGTTTACTGTTAAATTATAATTTCCAGAGTTCCTAATGGTTATGCTGACTAGAATTAAAAGTAACATATGGAGGGGTCATTAGGTTGTCCACTCATGCATTTATTTCTGCCTATGCTACAACAATGGCGTTTCTGTTGAAAAACTCAAGTTTTTCCACTTTAATCATTTTTTTCCCTTTTTAAACTGCATTATACATTAATAAAAGTAATACCATACAATAGTTTTGTACAGCATAAGCAGACCGGCCTACAATTCATCCACATCTTTGCTGCCTTTTTTCTTTTCAGGATATCCAAAAAACATGACACAAAGCTTTCCCAAATCTAAAGAAGTTTTAATGGTAGATTCCTTCCAGACAATTTATAGTGGTGATGTAGCTAAGCAGTCTTCCAAAGAGAATTCATGACTGACCTAGAGTGACTCACACACTGATTCCCTGTGCTGATCTGCTTTTAAGGAATGGGTTACAGCCAAAATATGTTGCCTGTAAAATAAACCAGTACTCTGCTTGTTGCTGTTTGGACATCTGTTGTATTTTTCTGCTCCTTTGATTTTTTTTTTTTTTTTGGTCTTTTTCTGCCTGTTCCAGCAACTAGCTTTTTACTCATGTGTAGTTCCTGGCTTGTGTGGATGCCTCTTGGCACTGTTCACTGGAAAGTAAATTCAATGTTCCCACTCTATTTAGATGTCTATTTAGATGTTTTCAAGACAGAGAAAAGGGTAGAAGAAGTGGTAGAAAAATACAAGAAAGTCAGAAATGGGAGGTGATGGCATCTGGATTTTATGTAGAATTCTGACTGTAAAGAAAAACAAGACTGCAAAAAGAAATTCCACCCTCCTCTGAAAGCACACAGAGGTTTGCTTTTTCACCCAAGCAAGAAGAAAAGATTTTTCCATGCTTTAGTTAGACTGTGAGCACAAAAAGAGATTGAGACTCGTCTTTGTATGTTAGCATGAGATAATTCTGATCTGTTAGTTAATGGTCAGTTACTTATTTCAGAAAGCCTGGCAATTCTCTAACAGGAAAAAAAATAACTTAAGATTCAATAAATCTTTAAATATCCCCAACAAAACTTCTACACAGAACACAAAATGAAAGCAAACTATATGTGAGAAAAAGATCAGTGTACTCGGCAACTAGAAATTATTGAGAAAATCTGGAATGAAAAATCTTCTTCTAACATACAGGTGAAACTCAAAAAATTAGAATATCATGCAAAAGTTCATTTATTTCAGTAATGCAACTTAAAAGGTGAACCTAATATATGAGATAGACTCATAACATGCAAAGTAAGATAGTTCAAGCCGTGATTTGTCATAATTGAGATGATGATGGCTTATACCTCATGAAAACCCCAAATCCACAATCTCAGAAAATTAGAATATTACATGCAATCAATAAAACAAGGATTGTACATAGAACAATATTGGACCTCTGAAAAGTATAAGCATGCATATGTACTCAGGACTTGGTTTGGGCCCCTTTTGCAGCAATTACTGCCTCAATGCAGCGTGGCATGGAAGCTATCAGCCTGTGACACTGCTGAGGTGTTATGGAAGACCAGGATGCTTCAATAGTGGCCTTCAGCCCTTCTGCATTGTTCAGTCTCATGTCTCTCATCTTTCTCTTGGCAAAGCTCCATAGATTCTTGATGGGGTTCAGGTCAGGTGAGTTTGCTGGCCAATCAAGCACAGTAATCCCACGGTCATTGAGCCAGGTTTTGGTGCCAAGTGTGGGCAGGTGCCAAGTCCTGCTGGAAAATGAAGTCAGCATCCCCATAAATCTCATCTGCAGAAGGAAGCATAAAGTGCTCCAAAATCTCCTGGTAGATGGCTGCATTGACCCTGGACTTAATGAAGCACAGTGGACCAACACCAGCAGATGACATGGCTCCCCAAATCAACACAGACTGTGGAAACTTCACACTGGACTTCAAGCATTTTGCAGTGTTTGCCTCTCCATTCTTCCTCCAGACTCTGGGTCTTTGGTTTCCAAATGAGTTGCAAAATTTGCTCTCATCAGAAAAGAGGACTTTGGACCACTGAGCAACAGACCAGTTCTGTTTTTCTTTAGCCCAGATAAGAGGATTCTGACGTTGTTTGTTGTTCAGGAGCGGCTTGACAAGAGGAAGACGACATTTGAAGCCCATGTCCAGGATCCGTCTGTGTGGGGCGGCTCTTGATGCACTGACTCCAGCCTCAGTCCACTCCTTGTGAAAGTCCCCAACACTTTTGAATGGCCTTTTCCTGACAATCCTCTCCAAGCTGCGGTCATCCCTGCTGCTTGGGCACCTTTTTCTTCCAACTTTTCCCTTCCACATAACTTTCTATTCATGTGCTTTGATACATCACTTTGGGAACATCCAACTTTTTTTGCAATTACCTTTTGAGGCTTTCCCTCCTTATGGAGGGTGTCGATGATGGTTTTTTGCACAACAGTCAGGTCAGCAGTCTTTCCCATGATTGTGATTCCTAGTGAACCACACTGAGAGACCATTTAAAGGCTGAGGAACCCTTTGCAGGTGTCATGGCTGAATTAGCTGATCAGAGTGGGACACTTTCAGCCTCGAATATTGAACCTGTTCCCAATATTCTAATAATATTCTCAATAATCTTGAGATTGTGGATTTGGGGTTTTTATGAGCTGAAAGCCATCATTATCTCAATTATGACACATCACGGCTTGAACTATCTTGCTTTACATGTAATGAGTCTATCTCATATATTAGTTTTGCCTTTTAAGTTGCATTACTGAAATAATTGAACTTTTGCATGATATTCTAATTTTTTGAGTTTCCCCTGTACCATTATGATGCTTATTAGATATCTGCAAGAAAGGATAAAAAAGTTCCCTAGTGTACATCACAGAATGTTTCAGCTATATCTGGAACAAAAGTGTGCTTCCAAATACAAGACTCTAGCATTTCATGTAAAGTCTGAAGGCATTTTTCTTCAATTTAAAAAAAATATATACACTAAAAAAAATCATGGGCGGGAAATACCCTGTTTTGATTTGATTGCAAAAACCATTGTTGCATAATTTGGCTCATAACTAAGTAGCCAGGAGTTGGTACGTAATAGTCTGAATGGAAAGTTCCATTGGTTTTAATTATGATTTATCCAAACAAGCTAGGATCTGAAGGAGATAAATTAGCTGGTTCAGATGAATCATAGTTAACAGTTACATTTTGTTACAGTTTGAACAAAATTGCAAACTGAATTTAATTGAAAACAGAAAAGGATGCTTCTTATTTCCTCAGTGTCATGTTCATGACTCTGTCAATAAGATTTATTCCACTGTGATAACTGAACCTAAATCAGATCAAACTCAATTTTCCAGTGTTGAATTTAAACAGGACTAGCAGATCTGGTCTGCAAAAACCCAGACAACCACTAAATAACTTTTTCCATCTTTTTGCTACCATGAAGTTCATCTGGATTTTTTTAGCCCAGATTTAGTAACTCTAATTTTAAAATGAAGAAAAAAATAATTCAGAGCAAGACAGTGAACATCCTATTCATGTGTTTCATTGAAAAAATAAACTTTAGAAGGGAACAATCTAAGCACCTGAATATAGTACAAAATGTTTGAGGTAAGCATTTTGACTCAGCCCTCATAAATACCAAGGATTAACTAAAATTACAATCATTTTTGTTTGCCTTTGTATTCTCACCTTTTTAATTTTTGTCCTGCAATAACTGTGCAGTTGCTACCATTTGTATTACTGGATCTAATCACATGTCATCACAATACAGCATGTTTAAAGAAAGAAACTGTATATTTCTTATACCCAAGCTGTACTATTTTAACAGCTGTAAAATGCAGCTTTTCCAGCTGGTCTAGCAAAACCTGCAAAAAGTAATCTGGCACAACTAGATTCTGTAAACGTTAAAGTTTTGATGTTAAAAATCACAAAAATCCTTTAAAAATATGAATAAAAATATTGTGCATCATTATGAAGCCTTCGCTCCCTTTCTTCTTTAATTCACAAACTCCAGCATGTTACAGCAACACTTTATTCTCCACTGACAAACACAAGATACCTTCTGACTCAGAACCCCAGTCCTTTCAAGAGAATACATAGGAATAGAGGAGAAGAGTGATACCTTGGGCAAGATGAAGACAAATGTTCTTCAAAATATTAGGAAGTGGGGCCATGGTTTTGCAGTGGTTTTCCTCTTTTCTCATTAGTCAATTCTAGTTGCTGATGCCAGATGGAGGAAGAGTAGTTGAGCTTTTAACCTCTTATTTGTTGGGTGACACTCTCACATCTGTTTAACATGTATGTGACACTGTTGGGTAAGGTCATCCAATGGAATGGGATCCAATACCATCAGAACACTCTTGATATTCAATTATACATCTTGACTCTGAGCCAACTAAGTGATGCTATTAAGGTTCTGTCTCCATGTGGTATGGGACTGTAAAATCTGAAAGGGGGAAACAAACAGATTTAAATCGAACCCTGACAAGACAGTGGCTATGGATTTTTGGCTTTCTGGTATCAGGGATCTGCCGTTTTTTGATTCTGGATAGGGTTGCGCAATGTGCAGTTTGGGTGTCTTCTGGATTCACAGCTTCTACTTAAGAGCCTCTATCCAAATTTGTCTAGTACACCAATTGCAATTTTTTCTGGATTCAGACTCCCTTCTGACAATTGTTCATGATTTAATTATCTGACCTTTGGAGCTGCCCTTGAAGACTTCTCAGAAGCTACAATTAATCCAGAATGTAGTCACATGAGCAGTCATAGGCATGCCTCGATATGCTCACGTGACACCTATCCTGCACAAACTGCATCAGCTACCATTGAAGTTTTAGGTGCAGTTCAGCATGCTAGAAGCATCCTATAAAACATTTCACAGCATGAGGCCTACTTGCCTGCAGGACCTCCTTTCTCCACTGTCTCTGCCAACTCCTAGCAGAGAAAGCATCCTCCATGTGCCATCCTTGTAATAATGCATCCAATGAGTCCCAGGAAGTATGTCTTCTTTGTAACCTGTCTTTTGGATTGCTAACTACCCAGAAGTTTGTGTTGTCTTATCCTTTAAGACTTTGAAGACCAGGCCCTTCCCTGAGAACCTGGGATGATATGTTATTTTTGTTTGTTTTTATACGCTTGGTGAACTGGTTTATAAATATACTAAATAACAATATGGTTTCCTTAGTCTGGCTTACCAAGTTGTACGAATCCATTGATTATGATCTGTAAATCAGAGGGTACATCTTAGCATTTATATGATCCCAATCAATTGTAGTCTACTCAGTTAATCAAGAGCAAACAATCCATGGCTTAGCATGTATATATATATATATTATTAGAATGCTTCAGTGGCATAGCAACAGAAGATGACGATAGTCTTTTTGCCTCACACACTGATATCCTGCTTTATGCCACCACTTTGCTTTGGGTGGCTCCACTTTTTGGGGCCAACAATGCCCCAATGCATTTGGATATGCTGGGACCCTCTTAAATTGGTCCTGCTGGATGGACCTTGACAGATTATGAACAAGACCGTTTTCTATATAAATTGTCTAAGCTGGAGTACTTCTATAATTTTGTCCCAAAGATATCAGTAGAATATCAACTTCAACTGAAGTACATAGTTATGTTTGATCTGTGGCCTGCAGCCAATATACTTTCATTTTTCTTTATCCTAAATCCCTGTTTGCACATTTGTCTTTGGCTGTTAGCAAACTAGCAGCTGCAGCTTGGCAGGATGTCTAGTTTAACTTGATTTTTGCCAATAGGATTCAGAACATTAGCAGGAATGAGTCAAATACAATTGAACTCCAAAATTATAACTACAAAAAGGTTATCTGATTCTGAACTATGATGGCCCTGTCCGCATGACGTACTTAACATAATCTTTTTGAACATGAGACTTTATCTCCTGTAGCCAGTAGTGGTATAGTTTTACAGCATCGTGGAATGGATTTTGAAAACTTATCTATTCTAAACACTAGACCTCTATGATGGCAGGACTTCATATGTATAAGATTTTTTCTGTTCATTGTTATTATTTTACCTATTCACTATTTTAAGGGGTTGGGCTTCTTCAGATGCTTTGGTGTCCACTGAAAAACAAACATTTGCTTTAAAACAATTAGAACGCCTCAAGTCCATATAAGAACTTGTGTTCTCATACTGATTTGTTCCTCGATGCTGTTCTCAGTTTGTAATTTTATGTTCCACATTCCACATTATGATAAATGCTTGATCTTTACACAGTGCTTCAGGGAAACAGCAAAAAGTATAAATTGTAATTCAAATTTGGCAGCAGCAGAAAAAATAATTCCACTGGTTCAAGAATAAACAGGGGAAAATAAATCAACGTATCAGACTTGCTATGCAGGAACTGTAAGTCTAGTCATTCCTGGTAGCTTTTAACATAAATCTGCAGCTGCAAATATTAAAAGCTTAGAGCTGATTTAAATAGGACAGCCACCATGTGGGGATTGCTCAGACACAGTCCTCTCAACTGCAGGTATCCTATTTGGAAAGATGCTAAGCCAGTGGCTTTCAAATGCCTTGAGAGAGTGATTTTCATCCACTTTAATTTGCCACTGTAGACCAATTACATGTTTATGTTGTGGTCCGCCAGGTTCAGCTGCTGTGAATATTAAGATTGGTTTAGAGTCAAGGATTTAGTTGAATAGGTAGGTGGCTTCAAGGTATAGATAGACAGGTGCTCTGTCTCCTATTGCCTCCCATGAATTCATCCAGAAATATGAAAACATTTGTTTGTCCTGGTACAACTCTAAATGATCCAAGATCCTAATAAGGCATGGAACAACTCTGCATTGAAAGCTGAAACTCACAGTGATGCAAATTAGTATATCTGTCCTTCAGACCATCACTGAACTCATGGAAATCAGAGAAAACAGAGGAAAAAGTTCCATACACAACTCCCTTTTGCTACAATCAGAGCCATCCACATGTTCAACTGAATGCTTAAATATAATTCCTTCTTAGTTTTGGGTTGGATCTCTCCTTCAATAGATTCCATCCATTGCTTCTTGTTCTGACTTCAGGTGCTTTGGAGAATTCAGCCAACACTTCCATCCCTCTCAGTCTGTACCATTTAATTCCTGCTTTCGAGAACTTGGTCATCCTCAGTAATAGTTTACTATCCGCGAACCACTCATGCATGTGCTTATTAGTTATCTCAAAACTCAGAGCAGCTTTTCTTAGAATACCTTTGTAAATTGAGACAACTTTAAATTCAACAGGGTTAAAATTCAGAAATTTAAGCTACTTAAATTATTGCTTTCATATGTTTTTTTTTTAAAGAAAGGAAATTCTATGCCAAACTAGATTCCCCCAAAATGGCTTATAATATCTCTAGATAATTTTAAACAAATTACAGGTATTTTGTTTATCATCTTGTTTACCATCTTTAGTTCTGGATGGGTTGCGCTAGCCTAGATAGATCATGTGTGCAACCTGGGGGTTCTCTTGATCTCAAGGCTCCAACTCAAAGATGTGGCAGTCAAGTCTAGGAAGGCCCTTCATGCTCTGTGCCAATCACACTCTTACCTGGATCATAAGGCACTGTTATTCATGTTCTAGTCATCTCTTGGTTAGATTACTGCAACATACTCTAAATGGGGCTACCCTAGAAAAATATTCAGAAGCTACAATTGGTGCAGAATGCAATGGTGTGTAACAATCCTGGTGGCATATATAACACTGCTGTTGTGTGAACTGCATTGGTTACCAGTTTACTTCCCAGTCCAATTCAAGATTAAAGACCTTTAAAGGCCTATAGGACATGGGTCCAGGGTACAGGAGGGTCATCTCACTCTAATAATAATCTCATCCGACTTGTGTTAGTAGAAGAAGCTCACTATAGACCCCATCCACTAAGAAATTCTGGAGGGTGGAGTCAAGGAGAAGAGCCTTTTCCACTGTGGCCCCAATGTTGTGGAACACTATTAATGAAAGTGAGAACTGCTTTTGGCCTTCCAGAAGGGTATTACAACTTGGTCTTTCTACATGGCTTGGGGTCCTAAAAGGGACCCTCATTTGGAGATCATTAAAGGTAAAAAGATCTCATCCACTGTCTGTCTTTTGATTCCTGGTTTTTTTTCCCCCACATAATTTTAAAATAGACATGTCACACTGAAGCCATCTAGTCCGGCATCCAACTGGAACAGCAACATTTCTTCTAGAACCAAGCAATGTTAAGTTCATATTTCAAAGTAAAAGTTATTGCGGCACATCTTGTGTGCTTCTCCGAGTATAAATTCAAACTACTCGGCAGAGCAACGGAGAATGGCTCATACACTACCAGTAAGCTTTGTTGTGGGAACGGAGTCAAATCCAAAACGATTACAAAGACACTTGGGAAATCCAGTGGTAAGAATCATTTTTCTTCCCATAAAAACAGTGAGTAACATTACTGTCATATAACATTCTTTCTTAAAACACATACCCACACAAATGTGCTCACTTCCTTCTGATATTTTAGGCAGTTTTCATTTTATTTCTGCCCCTAGGCTAATTCTCCCTGAAGTGCTCTTATGCTAACTCACTGTAATGGGAAGTATTCCTGGGAGGAATGAGCAAAGAACATCAGGAGTCAACACCAACCATATATACTCCTTACTGTCGAGCAGCAGCAATATATGAAAATGCTGGAGACAAATGACCATGTTAGCAGGAACAGCAAAGGCATCATTGCACACAGCGTGGGAGAAGGCAATGGTAAACCACTCACGAAGACCACATGGATAGACAAGATGAAATAATTTATGATATGTGCCAGATGATGGGCCCCTCAGGTTGAATAGATTCAACACAGTACTAAGGAGTTGCTGAAGATTTTTGGAGTACTAATGATATTCACAACATGGCTAGATTAAAGACTTGCAATGTGCAGACTTTTGATGTGTCTATGCTGAAAAAGAAAATCCAAAGCTGCAAAGACAGAACTAGAATGGGAGCATGAAACATAAACAGTATGAATATGAAAGAGCTCAACACAGTGAAAGATGGACAGATCGACTATATGTTGACATCTTAGGCATCAATGAACTGAAATGGACTGGAATGAGACATTTGCAAGTTGCAGGATCATCCCACTTGCTATTTAGGACATGAAAAACCAAGAAGAAATGGGATTACTTTCATAATCAAGAGGATTAAAGCAAAGACAGTACTTGAGTATAACTCACACAATGACTGAATAAGATTGATTAGATTTCACAGACAACCCTTTAATATGATGATTATGCAGAAGAGAGGATGATGACTTTCATGGTCAAGTTCAACCTGAAATCAACAGAACATGCAAGCAATTTGTGGTTGAAGACTGAAATGTCAGAGTTGGAAAGAGTGAGGAGGAAAATATGTTGAATTGTGTGACCTAGGAAACAGAAATGAAGCAGGAGAATGATTCATTAATTATTGCTTTTGAAATAAAAAAAATTAACATACAAAATTATGCCTAAATACACTGACTCCTAGATGAAGTACAAAGAACTCAAGTTGATTACATTATTGGCACAAGAAATTAGAAGAGGTCAATTATAACACTAATTGATATATAAATTCTGTATGTATATATAATATGTATGTAGCCAGGGGCTGACTGTAGAAGAGGTCACAAATTGCTTATGTACAAATTTTAAGTTGAACTGAAGTGCAATAACAAAGCCAACCATTTTCCATGATATGATCTTGAGCATCTACCCATCATTTTCATTGAGAATATCAGGAATCTCTTTGAAGTCCTGAATTGCATAGGGAACCGAAAGAACTGTGGAATGAAGTCTAATAATTCAAGGAAGAATGTGAAAAGTTGCCAAAGATCAAGAAACAAAAGAAAGTAAACTGGCTATCAGAATCGGTAAGAGGAAATTGCCAAGAAGTGAAGAGAAGCTAAAGCCAAGAAAGACAAAAGATCTTAACAAAGAATTTTAAAGAACTGTTAGAAAAAACAAGGAGCAGAATTACAACAGCATCTGTAAAGACTCTGAAGATTAAAACAGACATTGAAGAGCAAGGATATTCTTCCAGAAGATCTTCAAATTCAGAAGGATATTCAAATCTCAAAATTGGTAAACTAAAAAAATCCCAAAAGACAGATACTGAAGTAACTAATTCAAAGACTATCAAACAACAACGGAAGGAGATTCTGAAATTCTGTCCAAGAGAGGCATCACTATCCAAAATATCTTACAAAATATTTCATATTTACAAAATCCTCTAGTACCAGAACTCAAAGTTAGATCATCATTCCAATCATAATCAACTTAAAGACTACAGGATTTGATGGAATATTTACAGAAATATGACAAGCAACAGAAGAAGAATCAGTAAAGGTTCTAACTAGGGAAGCAAATCTTAAAATGATACAGTGGCAAACAGTTTGAAAGTGATTAGTGTACATAATAATACAAAAGAAAATATTTCATAACCTAGGAAAATAACAGGATCATGCAACAAAGATTAGAGCCCTACATGAGATGAGTGAGTCCAGATATTTAAGCTGCTTTTTTAAAAGATCAAGAAAAAAATACATAATTGTTGATGTAAACCAAATAAATGAGAAAACCAAAGAATATCAAAAAGAAGTAAATTTGTGCTTCACTGATTAGAGTGAAGTCTTTGTCAGTCTTTGTACAGTCTTTGATAACATCAACTATGTCAAGGACTTTACACCAAGTGGGATAAAGTCCTTAGGAAAATGGAAGTCACAGATCATTTCATTGTCCTCATATAAAACTGACTCTATACACAATAGTTTGAATGGAATATAAACATGGCAAAACAGACTGGCTTCAGGTTGGTAATGGAATCAGACAAAGCTGCATGCTTTGTATTTTTCTATTCAATCTAAATGCTGGATTGAGGAAAACTTGATTGCAAGATAACCATCAGAAAAAGACATATCAATAATCTGCATTGTACGGATGATACTACCCTGATAGTGGAAAATGTAAATGATCTGCAAGCTCTAGTGATGAAAATTAATGTGGAAAAAATTGGATGATTAAAATAAAGAAGACCAAATCAATTACCAGTACACCAACTAACTTTAGAATTGGCAGTGAAGATACTGAATACTGGAAACATTTCTACCTTTTAAGATTGTTGTTCCTGTAACAGTAAAAGAACAAGAGTAAAGAAATACACCACAGACCAACACTTGGTAGAATTGTAATTAATGCCTTGGAAAAGATATTCAAATGCCATTGACATAGCTATTGTTAGTTCAGAACAGTGCAAGCACCCTGTGATATTTTATGGAAGTAAAAGTTGGACTTGGAAGAAGCAGGATAAGAAAATGTATTGATGTTTTTGGGCTGTGTTATTGTAGAAGAGTTCTGAGAATCTTTGATAGCCAAGAAAACATATAAATGGATCATCACCAAACAAATCAACCCAGAGTTCTAACTTCAGGGACAAATGACCGTGTTCAAATCACCATTACACTAAGCACATAGTTCTTTTAAGAAATCTCTAAAGCTGGAAAAAGTGAAAGGAAGGAGAAGAGGATGACCAGTAATATAGTAAATGGACTCTATAACAGCAGGGATACATGCATTGTTGGAAGACCTGATGGGTCAGGTTTGGGATTGATTATGAGGAAGAGTTATCTTCGTAGTTGTAATGCATTCCTTTGCATGTTTTCCTGGATAAAACCTGCAAATAAAACCTGAAAAAAAAATTATACCAGAGCTAGGCACTTGTATGTTCCTGTGCAATTTAGCAATCACCTCCTCCCACCAAGCTGATGTCTTCCCAATGCAGAAGAGTTCTACTCCCCAAATCCCCAGCCATCAGGCAAAAGCAACACACACACATACACACACACACACACAAACACACACAAATAGAAATCCTACAACTATGTTACTATATCCATCTATGAGATATTAAACAAAATGCAGAACTGTTTTTTCACCTGGTTATTGACACATTTGCTCTCTTCTGCCATTTTCTCTGGAAAAAGAATACCTGGCACTTTCATCACCATGCCAGGCCTGTCCTCAACTCCTCTCTCCCTAGAGGGCTCTCAGCTGCCACACTCACAGCTCCTCTGGCTCTTCGCTTTCACATCAAAGCCTCAGTGTTGCCCATGGCAACCTAGTAAGCCTCAAGTCTTCCTTTTCTATTTGGGCTCCAAGTGTAAAATTAGTTCACTGAATCACTTATAGTCACAATCAAAGGTGAATCAATGAACTGTGTAACACCAAACAAAACAATAATATTTGTAATAGCAGGCACTTAAAGGCTGGAAACTACCATTTTCTGTCCCTTTTATGTAAAATAGGAGGATTTCCACAATAAATTTCCACTAGAGAACCAGTCTGGTCTAGTGGTTAAGGCATCAGGCACGATCTCCTAGAAGCCAGGAGACAGTTCTAGTCCTGTCTTAGGCATGAAAGCTGGCAAGGTGACTTTGAACCAGTCATTCTCTTTCAGCATAACTTTCCGCACAGAAAATAGGAGGAAGATGTATTAGGTATATCTACTGTCTTGAATTATTTATTCATAAAAATAATAAAGATAGGACAAAAATATATAAATATTACTTATTTTATGGTAATTTCCTTTCTTCTTGCAGGTTCTTTCCCTTATTAAGAATTGGACATAAGGTTAAAAAGAATCATTATGAGCTCAAAGCTCTTTCCCAGAACAGGATCTGAGGTAAGATATCCTGAGGGTAAAGAGGAGTCCCAGAGGGACTGTGCAGTGAAGGGGAAAAGGTGATTCAAAATGTACATGGCTGTTCTCAATACACTGTTGCTATATCTACAATTCAAACATGCGAACCTAAGAAAAGATGCAATTTATTTAAACAATTGTCAATAGATGCTACATGAGTTATTCACACTCCTTCAAGCTGCTGCACCCCTTCTCCCCAATATCCAACACATATTTTGAAATATAAACAAGTGAATCATGAAATTCCATCAAATTCTTTGCCATAATCTTAACATATTGTGCCTATATGTTTATTTATTTTGCAATATTTATAACCTCTCTGGGCAACTGCAACAAAGTACACATAGGCTTTTGAATGATTTGATTGAATTTTAACAAAGGCATGTTTATTCAGTATTATTGCTTGGAAAGATTCAGGGAAGAAATCATAATGAATAAGGTACTGATCAAGGAAATGCCTCAAACATCCTTGGAGTCAAACCAGCCTCAGTGGCATCTAACTCAATTCACTGCAAGATATAACTCAACCATCTGCTCTAAATGTCTTTCCCATGCTAACTTCAAGCTAGCTAATATATAATTGTTTTTGAAATCTACTTGTTTTTTTTAAAAATATGGGAACATCTGGCAGCCTCCAGTCTCCTGGCACTCTATCCATTCTTCAACATTTCTTCAAGATGACAGACAATGGCTGTCATATAAATGTCCACAAATTATTTCAGCACTCTGGGATATAATTAATTTGAACCTGGAGAGTTGGGATTTATTCAAGTTGATGTTCTCGAGTGATCTCCTTATTTACATTGGACTGCAAAACTCGACTCCATTTCACGGTTGGAAAGAGAAGCATAGAGCACAATACAGCTCCATCCTTCCACTCACCTTCGTAAGATAGACCGTGTCTAACTTTTAACATCAGTTTTATATTAATGCCGCATAGCCCAAATAGCTCGGTTTATTGAACAAAACTTGTGTAATAGAATGGAAAAAATCAGATCTCACAAAGTTAGTAATCAACAACATAGAAATAAATACCAAAAAACATGACTATAAAAACAACTGAATAAGCTGCATGCTTTTAATATGATACCATTGGAGGAAAAGCTTAGGAAACTTGCAGTGACTCCCATCTTTAAAGCATTAATTGCTATTTAATATGACTGACATTTCTCTAGTCCTAATTCATAAAAAAATAAAATGAGAAAGATACAAAGTAATTGGAAACAATTTTCTATTTTCAGCTGAATGCTATTAAAAGTGTGCTTGTGCATGTGTTTGCATGTGTGTGTTACATCAAGTCTTGGAGTCAGTGATCAGAGTTCTGGATTATGTTTCCTCTATGCTTTTAACATAAGTTTCTCTTTTCCATAAAGTATAGTTCTGTGGCATGAATACCATCTTACAGAAAAGGTCTGGGGAAAGTCGCCCTACTAATATAATATAAAAGAGGGCCTGCGAAATACTTTGTGGAATAAATAAATAAGAACTAACCAAAGAAAAAACTGATCTTTTCTATCCCATTCCTCTATCTTATTCTTGAAAGAGGTAGGATAATGCTGAAGAATTTCTCCATACACCTAATACTTAAGATCATTTATTTAGTGAATATTTGCAGTTATAATGGTACGGAAAAAAAGTGACATGACCAATTCTTGCACTTACAACTGTCTCAGCATCCCCATGGTCACGTGATCATGATTTGGGCACTTGACAACCAGTGTGTATTTACGATGGTTGTAATGTCCTGGTGTTACATGATTGCCATTTGGAACCTTCCCAGCCAGCTTTTGATAAGTTAATGGGAAAGCTAGAGTTGGCTAATAGATACATGATTCACTTTACCACTGTGACAAAAAATGGTCATGAAATCAAGCATGACTCACTTACCATTACCTTGCTTCGCAAAGGAAGGCTCAGTCCTAATTTTGATTGTAAATTGAGGACTACATTTATTTTATTTCCTCATCACACTTTAAGATCTCTTCCCTCTCTCTTCCCCAAATGAACTATATGGCTTATCAACTTTGCAAAAGACCAAGTTCTTCAACAAATTGAGACATTAAGGATTTCTGTTCCACCAGTTGTTCAGTACATTTGACTTAGAATGAGGGAAAGAAGCCACCTTTGATCAAGATGATGTATCACAGATCATTTGATCAGATGATCAGCTGCCCAGTCAACCTACACAATGGGAGGGGAGCAGACTGACCAGTATATCTATCATAAAAGTACTCATGTGTTCATACAAGGAATGGAAGCTTCAGTTCTACAGAATTATTTATACTCTGAGTTCTCAGAGTATTTATACTCTGTGAGAACCTTTTCCTGAGAGATTCCAACAATTCTTCATCACTTGTACTACTGATCACTGTTTGCCCCCTCCTTCAGAAGTCTAAACCACACCCATATGTGTGAGAGGCCACCAATGGCAGCTACTCCTCCTGGTCTTTGCCTGCTTGAAGAGAGCAGAACTAGAAATAGGAATAAATTCTCTGCTTGTGCCAATCCTAGAAGCCATGGTGGCGCAGTGGTTAGAGTGCAGTACTGCAGACTACTCCAGCTGACTGCTGGCTGACTGCAATTTGGCAGTTCAAATCTCACCAGACTCAAGGTTGACTCAGCCTTCCATCCCTCCAAGGTGGGTAAAATGAGGACTCAGATTGTCGGGGGCAACATGCTGACTCTGTAAACCTCTTAGAGAGGGCTGTAAAGCACTGTAAAGTGATTTATGTCTAAGTGCTATTGCTATTGCTAGTAATAAGCATCAGAAAGTACTTAATGATGGTGAGTCTTGATATTGGCCTTAGACTGAGCTTTAAGCAGTTACAGGACTACAGAAGACACTAGGTAGTAAGGAGTACAGTAATTTGCAAAGCACAGCATTTGCCTTTCCTTATTTAGCTTGAAATGCAGACTTCCTTCTTTCTAACAGACTCCAAGACTGTATTCTAAATGGAGAGACAAGTCTGTCTGCAAGCTGTATTCTCAGGCTACAACTAACACATTGAACAATACAGAGTAAACATCCTTGCACTGTAATTTTCATTTCATTCACTTCCAAAATAACAAATACACTGTTGGGGATGTTTATATATATATTAAACATAGTGGTAGAGCACTAAAAAGCTTTTTTGCCTTGGGAAAAGACACAAGCAAAAGGCATAACTTTTCAGCCAATAACTACATTTATTAGATTCACTGAAGTGTTCCATTTGTACCAGCTCAACACTGCAGAGAAGGGCACTGGGTAATTTAATTTGAAGAATAATTCAGAACAACCTTTTGAAGGATATGGGAAATCACCATTTCAGCTCTTATCTTGTGTTTATTTCTACTACAAGATGTAATAGAAAGTGGATGCTCAATTTATTTATGCCACTAGTCTCGGAATAGCAACTTTAAAAGGGAATATTTTAACATCAACTTTACAGCAAGATGTCTGTATTCCAAATGTGTGTTAAATCATAGAGAGAAATGTATGATCTTCCCCTTCACAAAATATACAAAACACATGACACGTATATTGTACATTTTTTGCCATATGTCATAATATACCAGGGTTATCTCGATTTTTTTCTCATTTTTTATAATAAAAACATTACGAACATTACTAAATTAGTAATGTTTAGTAAACATTACTAAAAACATATACTAACATTCTTCACTGAACCGGGTTGACTGACTAAACAGATGTATGGTTTTTTTTTTTAAAAAAAAGAATGATATCAGGTCATTCGGAATGCAAATTCCAGCTACAATTGATTGTTCAGCTAAAGCCACAAACATTCGACCAGACTCAGCACTGCTATCTTAGATATGCCTTTACAAGAGCTTTGAGAGAAGAGAGATGAATTTGCCTGCCATCCAAAATCCTTCATCCACCAAAAGAGCACCTGGATTCCCTTCTTAAGTGTGTTCTGAATATTGTTTGGAGACCAATTATAAATGAAGTCTCCACGTGGCAGAGTGACTTATTTGCCTAACCAGACTCTTCCAACAGGGGCCATGTTGGAAGTCTACCTTCAAACCAATATTGCACCAGGTTGCAGCAGCAGATGTGGAAAGCAATGTTTTCCTCTCACAGCCATCATTTAAGCAGCGGCCATTCCATTAGCTATGGCAGATTGAGACTATCAATTCAGTTTACAGGCCATCAACAATGTTTGGCTTTTCTTGTCCTTGAATTCATTTCTTCTGGCTATTACAAGAATGTTACTAAGATCTAGTGCCTAGTTTGCTTCACACACAGAGAGACACCTGCTTGTTCCCCATCAATTTCTTTCTATACCTAGATAATAAACATGAAACTCAGGGATTGCCAGATTCTGGATATTTTGTAAACCACTCTTATTGACAAAAGAAGAGATTAACTTTTTATATTTACTTTATGTAAATAGATTTGATCTTATTCCAATTTTGTTCAGAGTTGTAGAGCTGACACTTGATTTTAAGAACTTTTCAGAATGTTTACCAGAGTCCTGGAAACATTCATTTCTGAAACAAATTATATAGTGAAAACTGTACTACTTGAGAATATATATTACTTGAGAATATATATTTTTATACCTACATAAATAGGAATATTTTTCAGTACTTTCAGTTACTCAGATAAATTCAGATCTTTTACTAACTTTCCGGTACTTTCCTGCTACAGACACAGATTCAAGCCAGAGAAGTGTAGCTCAGATTTGTAAGTTACAAATCTATTGCTAATTCTTAAAATAATTAAAATGTGCAGTGCAAACATATTTTTTGCTTTTAACTTGATATATGTAGTTTATTAGAATAAAAAAAATTCCAACTATGGCTTTTTTGTAATGTTTTTTGCATCATAGATTAGCTAGGTTCACACATTGCAGTAAGACATAATTTAGTTTAGTTTGTTTTGGTGTATCACATTATGTGAACTCATCCATGGTAGATTGTAAAGCATGGTTTACAGCTGAGTGAGTGATACAATCACAGCCTGCTGTGCTTTTTTTTTTCAGTTAACCATGGTCATGCAAACTATGTCTTATCACAGTGTGCAAAACCTTTAATTAAGAAGTGAGGATGAAATAGAAAATCAAGACCAGAAGACAGAAATTAAGTATTAAAAAGAAGTAGCAAGCAGAGAAATAAACCTTGGCAATTCCCACTGATAGTTACTCTATAAGAATATCTATAGTACTCTTACACACACACACAGAGTCCCATATCATATATTAAAAGGGGGGATTAATCGTTGTGCAGAATTTGGGGGGAAACTATTGCCCTAAACAGAAATTACCACTAAATTATTGTATTCTGAATAATTATTATGTTTAAAGTTCCTGGTTTTCCATCATGTTCAAAATCTATTCATACTTATTTTAATTAATACCTCTTCTACATTTTACAATACTCTTTCCAACACAAAATATGGAACTGGAAAAATTTGCCATTAAGAGGCACAGTAGTTAAGTCATAAAGTAACTTCACCCAAATTTACAAACTTTTTGTTGAGGTCATTAAACAAATCAGGATCGTTATGCGAGACATCACATGATTATGACTTGTGACTTTACTTTCCAGTTTCCCCCATTTACTTTGTTAGAATCTTACCTGGAAGATCACAAATTATAATCACGTTACACAGGGATGCTACAACTGTTGTAAATGTGGCCCAATTACTAACCGCCCATATCACAATCATGTGTCCATGGGGATGTTGCAACAGTCATAAGTGTGAGGTAATGGTCATAAGTCAAGGACTACTTGTATCATTGGTTGATTATTAACAGATTACATTTGTAGGCTGTATATCTTCTGGTTTTAAATAGTCTGCCAATTGATATATGAAATATAAAGAAGACAAGTACTGTATTTTCAAAATAATAAAAGTATGCAGTATCCATCTTTCATGCCAAAGCAAAAACTCTTAAAATGCCACACTGTACTTTCAGAATATATACTTGACAGATAGTTCAAGCACGTTTTAAGGAGGAGCATCTGTATTTAAACACAAAAGTTATTTGTTCTCTAATTTTATCCCATAAAATTAAAGTGAGAATCTTCATCATTCTTTTCATGTTGTTTTCTGAAAAACAAAACAGAGATGAAAGAGAAAGACTCCATGAGTTTGGAAGAAATCCATTTCAACATACTTGCATTTCAGTAGAAGCCTCAAACAGCTGGTTCCAAAAGACTTTTTATAAAAGGAAATTGCTACTCAAAGCAAAGATGAACCAAATCTTCCTGGGAGATCAAAGATTATATCTTTGGGATTCGGAACTGGCTTTCCATGCACAAAACCAAAAGCGAAGCTTGAATAAAAGCAACTTGAAGTCAAACAATCAAGTTTTACTGTGAAACTAGACAAGTAATATAAAAGAAAATTAAATCTATATTTAAAATAGGGAGATGACAAATATATATATTCTCTCTTTCTCCCTCTCTCCCCCTCCCCCCTTCTGTGTGTGTGTGTGTGTGTGTGTGTGTGTGTGTGTGTGTGTAGAAAGGGTTATTACGTACCATTAATGGGAGCCTGAATTACTGTTAGAGAGATTATGATATATCCAGTTCTTAGGATTAAAAAAGTCAAACACAAATGTGTTTCTAAAATGAGACATCAAGAAGCCGTGATAGAAGTTCAATCAGTTTTCTTCCCTGATGGAATAAAAATAGTACTCAATTGAATGGAGGCTCTTGTAAAAATCTCGAACGTATTTTCAAATAGGACTACTAATGGGAACAGGAGTTCAGGTAAAACATTAAGTGCTGGCTCAAAACATCCCAAATCAGTACAAGTAGTCCTCGTGTTAGAACAGTTCAGTTAGTGACCTTTCAAAGTTAAAACGGTGCTGAAAAAAGTGACTTATGACCATTTTTCACAGCTATGACCTTTGTAGCATACCCATGATTATACAAACAAAATTCAGATGCTTGGAAAAGGTGATCACCTTTTGCAACCTTCTGACAAGCAAAGTCAATGGCGAAATCAGACTCACTTAACAACCGGGTTACTAACTTATCAACTTCAGTGATTCAGTTAACATCTGTGGCAAGAATGGTCATAAAATGGAGCAAAGCTCTCTTAACAAATGTCTCACTCAACAACAGAAACTTTGGACTTAATTGTGGTTGTAAGTCGATGGCCACCTGTAATTACGCAAAATATCCTATTTAGTGGATATATTCCACACAAAAAAAGAACTAATTAAAAACTTGTTTAAGATCCATTACATCTTTCTATTTTACACATTTTGCTGTTCTTCAGGAATTTAGACCTGAATTTAGACCCTATAATAAAAATTCTAAAGATAGCAGGTGCAATAGTTTTATTACTAAATTCATGAAATGTTTCCCCAAGTTTCAATTTTCAAGAAGGAAGTTACAATTTTTCCTCAAATAATTAATTTCAATCACAATAGAACTGGAAGGGATCTTGGAATTCTTCTAGTCCAACCACTGCTCAAGCAGGAGACTCTATACCATTTCAAATAAGTGGCTATCCAGTCTTTTCTTAAAAACTTCCACTGATGAAGCGCCCACAACTTCTGCAATCCCAAAACCCTGTTCCAAACCAGCATATGATAAAAGATACACAGGATGAGGAAGAGGCCTGAAACCCTGGGCCACACCTCAGGTACAGAACATCCCAGTTGACTTCAGAAGAAACTCTGTCATCTTGTCAGATCCTATCTACTCAATTTCCAATTCAACCCAGTACAAGATATTTCACCTGCAAAATAATCAGCCTGTAAGGGGAATGTAGACATAATCATGGTCAAGCAATGTGTGAGTTGCTAAGGGAAGAAAAATTAGCATTGGTCCTAAGAAAGTGCAGTGGATGAAAAAGAAATTCAAAATTCAAAATACCCAACTAGTTTGATTCAGTTGGGTATAAAATGAGGCAGAGGGAACAGGAATAGGATTCTAACAGGTTCGAACTGGTTCAGACAAACCAGATGTTAAATTTGGATCTGGTTTGCTGAACAGAGATTTGAACCAACCGGCTGGCCCCTCCCACCCCTCCCCTCCCAGGAGTCTCCACGTGGCCCATTTTCATTGCAGGTAAGTGCAGGGTCCTTGCAGAGGCTCTGGGAGGGGGGAAAACAGGCCTTCCGGAAGTACCGGAGATCCAGAAATGGGCCTGTTTCCAGCTTCCAGAGGGCCTCCAGAGCCCAGGGGAGGCCATTTTCACTTTCCCAGAGGCCCGAGGGAAGCCTCTGGACCCTTGGGAACATGAAAAACGGCCCTCCAGGAAGGTTACGCCCACCATGACCAGGCCTACCCAGCAACTGGGCAGCGAACCAGTTGCTGGGAATTTTGAATCCCACCCCTGAGAGAAGCTCTGATTTCAAAAATCGGGTTCATGTATTCCACAAAATAGAATAATGTTCCTGGAATCATTCTGATCTTGACTTACTTTAAAAGGCTGACACAACCATACAGTCATAACTTGCACTGAATAGAACTTACACACACACACACACACACAGAGAGAGAGAGAGAGAGAGAGAGAGAGAGAGAGAGAGAGAGAGAGAGAGAGACTTATTCACATGAATTTACAAAACAGCATGTAATGAAACAGTTGATGAATTTCAGACTTGGGTATAGCGTGATCTTACAGTGGATTTCTCTTTATAAACCTCACTCTTTCAGCTATGATTAAGAGTTTATTTGCCCATATATATTGATGAGTAAGTTTAACCTCTCTAATTTGCTACGGAAGGTAGCCAAATAGCCAAATGCATAGCGTTCACAGGGTTTGTGGTCTCTTCCTTTGGCACCCACCAAGCTCTCTATCTCATCTGTTTTTGTTTTTAAAACTCTTAATTTTCTAAAAATAGGTAGCTGGTATGTTGTAAGTCAAACCACAACTTCCAAGAAATGTCTTTCATTCCAAGAATATCTCCAGGTTCCTATTTAAGCTGCAAAGCTTTATTCTTAGGAAATATAAACAATACCTGTTGCTGAGTGTTTTGTTTGGAAATGTGCCCACTTCACTTGCCTCAGGGGAAAAATAGTGCAAAGGTAGGTTATAATAATTAGTAAGGAACCATCTCATCATTTTACTTCAAATAAACAGATGTTTTATAACTGGCCACATCCATCTTGGCAAGGCATGCCTTTTTGTAACTATGCACCTGCCCATCCATCCCCGGCCATATTGTGAATGCATTATTTGAACTGAATATAACTGATTTATGGAAATAACGTATATAGTCTATTAAAATATCATCAGAGCTCCTCTCAGCCCTTCTTGCACTTAATGACTGAAATTATAAGCGCTGGTTTATTACTCATATACTAAGTAGGAGTTTATAATGAAGGCTGCAATATGAGCTCCATTTCAAAACTGGCCAGTTGGGAGAGGCTGAGGATAGCTGGTGGAAACAAACATCAAAACAAACGCTAAAGGCAAATGCTTCAGTGCCTTGACTAGTCAGCACTTATCTGAATAGAACCAAGGGGAGTGCCTCATTGTCCACCCCATCACCCCAAATCCACCCTCCTATACGTATGGCTATGAAAGTGATGGGAAGGAAGAGAAGGGGACAGAAAGACACCCTTATTTTTGCTAAGATTTCAATTCTGTGCCAGTAACAGGAAGAAAAAGTTCATCTTATGTTAACCATCTTGTTCCAATTTGGAAAACTAGGATGATAGCGATGGCGTATTGCTCTAGCCTTGGATTTGTTTAGGACTAAAAAGTCCTCTTGCCCCCGTGATGAGTTTAACATAACACAGACTGCTGCCTTTGACTGTGTTAAGCCTATTCTACAAGAACCACCAGAGAATGGGAATAATATCTGAAGGATCCTGCTGTCTGTCGTTCAGATGCAATTTAGCCACAAACATAACAAGTGACTTTTCCTCTGCAAATGATGCAATAGCAAATTTGAGTCCCTGATTTATTTTCTAGAGCTATGTCATGTGAATCTGGCAGAATGATCCTATGGCTCCAATGAAAAAGGATTCATCATCAGTGTTCCGTTTGGAAATAAGGTGCGTGAGACCGGGTTCCAACAAACAGCTCTTTTATTAAACAGTAAAGCAACTGGTAATGGAACATTTGCCCAAGCCGCGGCAGCCTTCCTTATAGCGGCTTGCTCGCGGCTTGTGGCCAATGACAATATTTCAAGTATTCCCGCTGTCCGGCGGGCCAATCGGAATGGCTCCCAAGTAACCAATCTGAGAACGGCCTTCTCGGCCAACCAGTTTAAGGTATTTGGAGTCTACCAAGTATACACAACACCAGCCTGACAAGAAACCATGGGCTGATGTGTATTTGCAGCTTAATCATCCAGCTAACTGCAAAAATTTCAAAGCAATCATATATGCATTACCTGAGAATGATTTATTCTTCTGGGGGCTCCTGGAATTGTATGATAGCCTATCCATTTCCAGCAGAAAATTGGTTCAAAGAAGGGCTTCAAACACCTAAAACTCTGAAACCCAAGAAACAATTTTCCTAAAAAGCTGGCTTATTTGTCCAGCGTCCCACAATCATCTTCTAAACCAGAATAGTCCCTCCCTCTCTAGTCATTGAAACATTGCCACCCTGCTTGGCTGAATTTGGTTCTGGGTTTCAAACCCAAGCAAAGCAGGATCCTCTCTCAACCCCAAACTGCAAATTGTATATTTGGACCTGCTATACAGAAAGCCATTCCAATCACTGGCTATCTGCCTCTTCCCCTAATTTATAACCAGGTCTTTTGCTCTTGTAAGAAAATCTGAAACAAACACAAAACTTCCTTTCCTGATTTGCAATCAGATGCCCTTACTTCACTTCAATACACATACACGTATGTATAGACACATACATAAAAATACATGCATGCAAACATACATACAAACTTGGGATATAGAAACTATTGCTATGCATATCCACAAAATACTTTGTCCTCCAAGAAAGTTGCAGACATATTAGTCACTGCCTGATGCATGGCGATGAGCTCAGAGAAGCTCTGCATGTATATACAAGCTTTGCATGTATATACGTCTCTCTCTGGGTGTGTACTATGCTCTCCAAACTATCCAACAGTTCCAAATACATTTCTCCAAATGTTGTCTTTATAGTGATGGATTAACTCCCACATGTGGGCTCATCCACATGAAAATGCTAATCCGTATCTTAGAGGAGTATATACAGTAAAAAGTATAGGAAAAGACAAAGCACTGTCAAAAGCCTGTCTTTACTGTGTTTCAGCAACAAAGTCGGTGTGCCCTAAAGAAAGCAACCCAGATTACTTCAAGAGCAGCCATCAATAGGTTCACAGTCTGTCTTTTTCTCTGCTAAGTTTTGCCCCATGAGGGGCAAAACCAACCCCAACCACTCTCCCACCAGGTTTGCAGTTCTCCAACATCTTTTTACATTGGGTTACTTTCAACACTCTAAAGATTAATACTATTAGCACCACCCCTAGCTATTCTTGAAGCTCTCTATTAAATGTAAATGGAAACACCTGTTTCCTTCTTCCCCTCCTCTCTCTCTCACAGCATGCCTCCCTCAAAGCCATTTTCCTCAAGCTACTGTCCTTTTCTGAAGAACAAGAAATATAACATTCCACCCATATACAACCCGTGTCAGGTCACTATTGATTCAGCAGAGTTGGGGCACTTTATCCAAGACCCCTCTTATGCTCTGGACAGTTGGCTGTAACATTTCCAGAGAAGGTTTTCTGTTGCTACTTTTGTACAGCTCGGGGCCTAGATTTCTTTCTGTCCTGGTGTTTGGAGCCTCTCTGAAAGTCCTTTGAAGCAAGCCTCACATTTCACACAATCATAGACACCAAAGGTAAGGTAAAGGCTTCCCTGTCCAGTCGTGTCTGACTCTTAAGGCACAGTGCTCATTTCTGTTCCTTAGCCAAGGGAGCCAATGTTGTCCAAAGACAATTTCCATGGTCTTGTGGCCAGCATGGTTTATATGCCGAGCCTCACAGAGTGCTGTTACCTTCCAACCAAAGTGGTACCTATTTATCTACTTGCATTGCATGCTTTTGAACTGTTTGGTGGGCAGCAGCTGGGACAAGGAATGGGAGTTCACTTTGTTGTGCGATCCTCAGATCTCGAACTCAGACTGTCAGCTTTCTCGCTGACAAGCTCAGCATCATTAACTGCTAAGCCATCACCAACCTCTTAATCCTGAGCCAGGACTGGCAAGCATGGGTTTTAAAAGTGATATAGCTTTACAAATATTCACTTCTTGATAGTCCTAAAGACAATATTTTTAACAAACCAGTACAATGATTGCCAGCTCCCAGAAAAAAAATGCCATAAGGAAAGTTAGTACATGTAATTGAGGAAAGCTGACACATCACTCTTGTAGAGTATGTTTTATAACAGTACAAGTAATCCTTGATTTACAACCACAATTGGGACCAGAACCTCTGTTGCTAAGTGAGGCAGTTGTTAAGTGAGACACAACCTATTTTATTACCTTTTTGCCATAGTTTTTAAGTGAATCACCCTGGTTATTAAGTGAATCACAATTATTAAGTGAATCCAGCTTCCCTTATTGACTTTGCGTGTTGGAAGCCTGTTGGAAAGGTTGCAAAAGGCAGTCACATGACCCGTGGAATGCCCCAGCTGTCTGAAATACATGCTGGTTGTCAAGTGCCTGAATTCTGATCATATGACCAAGGAGACGCTGCAAGTATGAGGATCAGTTGCAAGTCACTTTTTTCAGTGCAGTCATAACCTCAAACAGTTGCTAAATAAATGATTGTAAGAAAAGGACTATTTGTAATGATATGATGGATGACCAGGATACCATGAAAAATCTATTTCCAAGTCTAAACTACAAAAAAGAGATTAAGCCAGCGGCATCAAACTCGATTTCATTGAGGACCACATCATGATTGTGTCTGACCTCGGAGGATCAGGGTGGGCGTGGCTGGTGTGGGTATGACATGGGACTCATTTTGGGGGCACTTGTGGTGGCCAAGTGCTAAGGCAGGACTTCCCTGAGATTCTCCTTCACTCTCATTATAATCTCCTTCCTTCCTTCTTCTTTTTCCTTCCCTTTTCATTTCCTTTCTTCCTTCCTCTCTTTCCTTATTTTTCCTTCCTTGCCCTCTTCCCATTTTCCCTTCTTTTTCTTTTCTCTTTTCCTTTCTCCTTTCCTGTCCCTTCTTGTATGCTCAGATGCAAAAGGGGAAACATTTCTCCTTTTGTTTTGTTTTTAGTTTGTTTTGCTAGCTCTCTTGACAGCGAAAACTGAGCGCATTTTCACCGGCAGAAATGGCTGGTCCTTTACTGTTTCCAGGCCAGTTCTACGGATCTAATCTAAGCATCCTGTGGATTGGATCCGGCCTGCAGGCCTTGCGTTTGACCCCCTTGAAATAGGCCGCTAAACAACCAGCCATAAGGTAGAGATCCTAGCAGCCAGATGGGAGAGGACAGTCCCAAAGCAGACCTGCTGACCAATTTGGAGCCCAGCACCTGTCCTAAAGATCTTCTGCCGTGCATGGAACATCTTGTTGTAACAAGCAGGAAAAAAACACAATTTCATACCGTTAAACCTTAGACCAGCCTTAGTCTGCCTCAGCAGAAGGCTGCCTGTGAGATGGAGATGAAAACTAAGCTGTGACAATATGACCTCAGGAAACAATTAAGAGAACATTTTGTACCACATCAAGAAGGACTTGTAGATCAGCCCCCAGATAGATCTTTGCATACTCTGTCTCTCTCTTTCTTAGACAGTAAATCCAGAAATATGTTGCAAGAAAATAGAAACAATGAGAAAAATGTTTGAATGTCTACCCTCTCTTTTGGAAGAACATCCATACATATATGCTGCAACAACAACAACAACAACAGAGAACATGATAGCTTATTCTTAGGATATTTCCACTCCCTTGCAGTATGCAAGCATGGTCTTCTTTCTGCCAAAGTTGGGAGAAATATCTCTTCCACCTGCCTGGGTTGCTTTAATTTCCTAGGCTGAACAGGGCACTGGCATTAAAAGTCCCTCCCAATCTCAATTCTCTGACCCAACTTGTATCCCTGAATTCTTGAGCAGCATGAAAAAAAACAGTCTTTGCCAAGCTTATTGGGATCTGCTTGAAGGACATGAGGTCCTAGATCTCTACACTCTCACTTGAGTGGTTGAAGGAGGCCTGCTTTGTTTTTGCCAATCATTTCTTGGCCAAGAAGCTTTGAGTTTTCAAGTACAAATGACATAATTCCAGTATAGTGAAAGTTGATAGCAAAGAGTAAGCTGCCAGGGTGCTGACAGTCATCCCAGGTAGAGTACAGCCATTATTGGCCCTAGCTACAAGGACAGCTCAGGCTTCACACTGCTACTGTTTAGAAACAACTGGTGTTACAAATCTCTACATGGATATCCAGCATTTCATTGCAAATTCAAGCTAGGGTGTTCTTGTTCTTAAATCTATCTTCTTGATGCACATCTTGGTACACAATTTCATATCTAGCACTGAAAGTATAAAATTAAAATTAATGACCTATGGCTTCGACAATCACCAAATAATGATATCATGCCTTGGAGAACCCGAGCAGAGTTGTGTTCAGAGTACTGTATTATGAATGATTAACAAAAAAAAAAAAAAGCCTCACTAGAACAGCCTGTCCAACCCAGGCCATAATCACATACAATGCCTCTTCTTAGCTGAACTAACAGAATTATGGGGATATGGTCCAACCTATCTGGAGAGCAGCAGCTTTTGGGGATGGTATCTTTTCAAATATCTGAATGCATCTAAATATAAATATCTTAATATAACTTCTCCAATCTATTCTTTCCCTCAGAGGTGCACAGTCTGAGTGATATACCCAGAGGCCATATTCCAAAAACAAGACAGGTCCATGAAAAATACAAAAATGTAACTGTATGAAAAGGAACAAATATGTGCAGCATTAATAAATTATGTGGAGGAAGGAAGGAAGGAAGGAAAGAAGGAATTGACTGTGAGGTGGATAAGGGATGTTCTCTAAAAGATTTCCTCAATAATTACAATTTAAGCAACTGAAAGCTTGGACATAACCTTTTCCTTTCTCTGCCTGCCACATGGGGAATTGATTCGTGCTATCAGAAGTATTAAAGTAGGCTTGAAAATCCCAATATCTTTGGTAGTAATAAAGTCGCAATGTTCTTTCACAAATTGCTTTTTTAAGAGAGCTGTTCTATGTGGTATTTCCTCAAAGCACAATAACTTCTAGATAAGCCACCTTGATGAAGCACTGCTACCAACCCTAACCCTTGAAATCCCTTACAAGAACTTTCATTTAGAGCTTGCTTTGTGTTACTCTTTTGATTCTAAGTCATTTGTTTTTCTCATCCCTTCTTTGCAATATATTTTCTTCTTTCTTATTACATTTTTATTAACCCACATTTCCTTCAAGAGGCTCATGGTGGCTTACGTAATATCCCTACCATATTTTATCCTCCCCAAAACCCTGTGAACTAAATGGGGCTGAGAATGGTGATTGGCCAAACCAGCCAGCAAAATTAAAGATGCCACTTTAATCATTAATCCACATGTTGATGGCACAGAATTCTGGGCAGACTCAACCTCAAAGTTATGTCCATTGTCTGTGTCACATATGTGTTCAGAACAACCAGGATTCAACACAATGGGAAGAGATTTCAGACCAACATTTGATAGAATTTACACAAGATAAATTAAATTTCTGCAAAAGAGGATGGTGTAGACTTGATATTTTTGTTCACTTCTTTACACAGTTCAGAGAATATGTCCGAGCTATCTCAGCTACATTATTTTTAGTATAATGCATTAATATATCTAGGTTTATATTAAAATTCATACCAGTGACCTTGAGTTTTTCACCAGCTCACTAGATTGTTACATCAAACAGATATACTGTGTGATGGAAAGAGAGATAACATCATATATACATCATTTGAACTCCTTGGAGAAAGAGTAGGGTCTAACGGTAATAAATAATATATATTATTTCAAAAAAGTGTATATGTACATTATTGCACTAAATTTATAGCTAATACATTTACTAGAGTCATAAAGATCAGAATGAATCTGAAGTTGCCTGTGACTGCACAATAGCTAAATCATAAATTAACCAACCACATTTTAAACCCAGAACCTTGTCCCAAGCTGTAAAATTTTATTGAGTAAATTACAATTTAATTAATAAGAGTGCATAAATGTGTTGTACAAACATAGCCATGATGTACTTCAATCCTCAAGAGATAAAGAAAGCCAAGCACCCTCTACAAAACTACCTATAAATCCAGATTACCAGAACCCTTTATATTGCTCTGAGCAAAGGGTCATATGCCCACCACTCAGGGCTCTGGGAAGCCCACATTGCCAAGCCCCCCCCCCCTCCAATGGTCCAAGAAGGTTGTCGCGGTTCTTCTGGTGGATCAGGCCTTGGCATCTGCTCTGGTCCCACCTCCAGATGCGAGTGACATTGAGCTGGTTATGCCCACCCTGGACATGCCCACCCAGTCGGCCACAACCATGGCCCCACTCCACCTGGGGGCAATCACAATCTTGATGTAGCCCTCAATGAAATAGTGTTTGACACTCCTGCCATACAACATACATAGGACTTGCATGACAAAATCATTTCATTTCTCGCCCCCGAACCAGCACAAAGAGACATGAAAAAACCTTGATTTTCAAGGAGCCTGGCTATTTAGCACTCCAAACAGATATGTGTTTAGAATAGCAGATCCCACCCCCTCCCAGGGCATCAATATGTACTGCCAGTGCAATACATACTGCCTTCTCCCTGCCCTAAAGAAAACAAAAAAAGGAACTCCTCTCTACCCTCTACCAGCAGGGAATGTTAGAAAAGGAAAGAAAGTGTACAATTCTATGATATTTGAAGAAAGAGAAGATACCTCAAGGTAATTTCCTCTGCTGATGGCATGTTGGCATTTCTATTAGAAAGCATGAAGTTAGGCTAACTGCAGTTTTGATTCTGGCACACACATACACACTCCTCCTCCTCCTCCTCCTCATCATCCTCTCTCTCTCTCTCTCTCTCTCTCTCTCCCCTCTATTTCTAATTGTTTTAAGGTTTGCAAAGGCTGCTGTGAGGAATGGGAAAAAGGAAGAGGAAGGAAAGAAATTTCCTTTGAACCTCCAGCCTGTAGTTGCTACTTAGTTATCATGAACTTCATAAGGAAGTGGCCTAAATTATGTGTTTGTTTGCTTGCTTGTCTTTTATTCATTTACGACTACTTTTTTTTTTTGCCTAAATGAACCTATGAAGTACTGTAGATTGAACCAAAAGAGAGTAAGTAGAGAAAAGATATGCTGTGGTTGCTCTCAGTCTAATGCCTTCATATCTATTGTATACCTCTGGGTCTTTTTCTTCGCCATAGATTGGCAGCCTTCAGACTTCCTGGCAGAGAATTTTCAAGGCTATCATCTCAACACACACACACACACACACACACATTCACTGGAGGGGGGGGCACAAAAGAGGGGGGGCACAAATCATTTATTAGCATCCCATATTCAAGATGGCCTTTAATATTAAATTGCTTTTCAGCTCCACTCTTGCCCTGTCTACTGAATGGAGCAATAATAGAAATCAGGAGTAAACTGTCTTGGGGAGACTGACTTAAACGTTGCTACTGCAGCCTTATTTGGTAAGAAAGTTCATCTGTCTTCTTTTTGTGTTTCACGTCATGCCTGCTTCTGCTTGCTCAGAATGGGGCAAGCAGCCTAAAACTGAACATTTTTACATAGAAAATAAATAGCCCAGACAACTCAAAATGGAAACCACCAGCATTAAAACTGCCCTTCAGCTAGCTCTATAAATGTAGAATTTAGTGTGACTGGTAATTTTTATGATCATATAATGATATATCAATATTTTTAGAAGCTTTTAGATGGGCCAGAAAGCAGTAGTGAGGTAAATATTTTTACCTTAATATTTACCAAGGTAAATATTTTATGATTGGTATAGTTTAATGAGAACCATAGGAAACAAAAGAAAAGAAGTGAAAAAGGCAGGAAAACTAACTTAACAATGGATCTATATATATTTGTATGTAGGTTTTCTTTCTAAACCCTGTGGTTACCCAAGATGAAAAATTAAAACACAAATGCAAACAGACTGTCTTGATCTCTAAGGAGAAAAGTTGGCTAAGTAACACATTAACATTCACAAAAAATTAGAATACTGACTGACTTGCTTCTTTTAAAAGTTACTCCAGGCAACTTGTGAGAATCCTCACAAATTCTTGGAAAACATTAAGCAATTACATTGACAACAGTTCATTTAGTGACTGTTCAGTTACAACAGCCCTGATAAAAGTGACTTATGACCATTTTTCACATTTATGACCCTATGGACATGTGATCAAAATCTGGATGTTTGGCATTTAGCATATATTTATGACCGCTGCAGTGTTCTGGAGTCATGAGATCATTTTTTGCAAACTTCTGATAAGCGAAGTCAAGGAGGAAGCCAGATTCACTTAACAACTGCATAACTAACATAACTAACTAACGTTAATGATTCCCTTAACAACTATAGCAACAAAGGTCATAAAAGGAGGCAAAACTCACTTAACAACTGGCTTAACAACAGAATTTTGGGGCCCAATTTTGGTCATTAGTCAAGAACTACCAGTATTGGAAGCCAAACATATAGCATCACTATGATGGATCTGCACGTTTTTAATGAAAATTACGATCAAAATAATAACAGAGAAAACTTCTCCAAGCATAAGGAGGAAAAACATGCCATCTTGAATGTATTGTAATTATGACCAACTAAAATATGCCTTTAAACATCTAAATCTAGGAAGCAAGTGGGCAGGCTTGCAAAATCTACTCACCAGGAAAATTCAGATGAAAAATAGGCAAACCCATAAGAGAGCACATACAAAGAATAAAGGCATTTTTTTTAATTTTAATTCCCAATTGAAAGTCTATCAGTCTCTCTCTCAAAAAAATAAATAAATCATGATTTTTAAAATGACAAAAAGAGAAACTTTTTAATCAAAAGTCCTTTCTAAAGACTTTCTAATCAAAAGTCCTCCACTGAAGTATAGACCAACCAAATCAAATCTTCCTCGGTCTTAGCTTTTTATTTTAAAAAACAGGATTTAAGGCAGATTGTTTTAAATTTCCTTCATCCCATCATTCATGAATTAGGCTTACATATTGCATTAAAACCACTGTTCATGTCACCATGATTTTTGAATAAATCAGCCGTATAGCTTCAAATTCAATGCTAAACCATAAACCATGATTTACAAACCAAATGCTGACTAATAAACATTTTAAGTCAGGGCTGTCAAACTCCCAGTCTGCAGGCCGGATGCACTGGCTATGCCCAGTTTAGTGAAAGGGAAAAAGTCCCAATATGTCACATGATGCTGCTGTAACAACGTGAGTTTGGCCCCCATGCCTTAAATCAGGGGTCGTCAAATTTTTGGACCTCAGGGACCACCAAACTCATAATTTTAAATCCCAGGAACCACTAACCAGTTCTGTGGGCGTGGCCTAATTTGTGGGTATGGCTTGGTAGTCATCTGACTGGTTGGGCATGGTTTGTATGGAAATATTATGAATATTTATATAAATATTGTTTTTTTCTAAAAAAAAGAGCAACTTTTACCCAAAATCAGGCAAAGCAGGCAGGCAGATTGAGTTGCTTACAGAATCATTCAGTGATCTATCTATCTGCCATTGGCTAGCTCAGTCTCTCAAATTTGCTTCCCATTCGTCTGCACTGAATAACAGAACCTTCAGTCCTTAAAAGCAGAGCCAAAGATCTAAAGACTAGTTAAAAAGCAAGAAATCCACCCATTTCCTACTTCCTAGCTAATCTAAATCTCCCAGCACAATGGAACAGATGATAGGCGGAAAAAAGAAAAATAGCAATTTTAGCAGGCAAGTTTGCCAGATAAGGAGTGAGTGGGCGGGGAGCGTTCCTATGGGCCATGGGGATGGCACAGCCTTTTGTTTTTGCACAGCCTGGATTAATTGCTTGGGGGGGGTGCTCTGGGGGTGAGATTTCTCTGTAGCACACCAAAATTTTCTCACAACCCACCAGTGGGCCACGGCCCACCAGTTGGCGACCACTGCCTTAAATGATACCAAACAAGCTGCATTATGGCTTAGCAAGAAATAGGAATCCAGTCATAAAGGTACTGAAAGATTTCAAAGTCCAGGCACATCACAAAAGGACACAATAATCTCCCCTAAAATGTCTTTTGTGCCATACTCTGTTTTAAGTGGCAATACAGGTAGTCCTCAACTTACAACAGTTCATTTAGTGACTGTTCAAAGTTACATCACTGAAAAAGTGACTTATAACCATTTGTCACACTTTGTCACTAATTGCAGCATCCCTGTGGTCATGTGATTTACATTTGGATGCTTGACAACTGGTTCATATTTACGATGTCTGCAGTGCCCCGAGGCCTTTTGTGACCTTCTGACAAACGAAGTCAATGGGAACATCAGATTCACTTAACAGCTGTGTTATTAATTTTAACAACTGCAATGATTCACTTAACAAATATGTCAAGCAAAGTCATGAAATAGAGCAAATTTCTCACTTAGCAACATAAATGTTGGGCTTAATTGTGGTCATTAAGTCGAGGACTACATATACTTCACAAGAGTTCCATTCTTCTCCGAATGGGCAAAGCCAATTCATATTCATGATGGGTGAGGAGTCAAATCTATAATCCTTTTAGAAGGCGGCCCACTGGGCTCATCCTTTTCCCCATGTTATTTAACACTGATATGAAGCTATTGGGAAAAAGTATAATCCGTCAATTTGAGGTGAGGTTTCATCAATAACCTGATGGTGCCCATAATGCATTTTTCATCCAGAGATACATATTTTCATTTGTACAATATATGAATCCAAGAAACCTGGCAAGGCTTGCTTGTAATTTATTGCAAGATGGACCCCTTCCTATTTCTTTCTAACTATGGTACAAATATCCCCTGACAAAATCTTTACTCTGTCACATCCTCATCTCATTTTCACCCCATGCATGAGACAGCCTTCCTTAGCTCTAATGGAGCAAAAGTGATGGTTTCCCTTTAAGCCAAGAGAAATCAATGGTAGTTTCAAAGTATTTTGCATCAAGGTGTGAGGTATTTGTCATTGATGTTGAGTAGCCGGTTCTGCAGGGCTGCCCAGGTGGTCTGTTTTGAAAGGACATTCTTCTGAGAGCAAAAGGAAGCAACTGTGGACATCTAGCTGTGTTTCAAAACCATAAGTTTGTGTTGATCCCTATATGTTCCATACATTTAGGGGATTTGTGCATGCTGGTGTAATTCAGCTCTCTTCACAAACTATCCCTTTCTTCTCTCTTCCTTATCCCACTTAGCCTTGGCTCATCAAAAGCAAGAATGCCTGGCACCAAAGATATCAGAGTTCAGATGTCAAAGCCCACCTGCTCTTGCTGCACTTCTGTCATTGGCAGATAATCTCCCACTCTCTGATGGCATTCATTAAAGGAAAAGAGCAGAAAAGCCAGAAGATTTAACCAATTACCTTTGCTTAACATGCTTTACGTGAATGAAATCAGGATGCCCCCATTTGGCAACAAGTCACTAAAAAATGCAAGACAGGAATTAGCAATGGAAACAGGAAGTTTTATCCCAGGATAGTTTTCTACTGACTGAAAGGTGGATGAATGGCAATTTAATTGAGTAGTGACCAAAACCCCTCTGTTTTGTTGCAGCATATATAAATTTCCATGGCTTCAGTTCAATTCATCTGATGTTAAAATGTACTAAATAATTTATCTGGGCCTGTCCCTCAACTTACAACCATTTGTTTAGTTTGAAGTTATAACAGCACTGAAAAATTGACTATGCCTTATTATTGCAGCATCCCCATGGTAACATGATCAAAATTTGGGTGCTTGGCAAATGGCATGTATTTAGGGACAGTTGCCCTGGCCCAGGATCATGTGGATCACATCTCAGGATCATGTGGATCACCATTTGTAATCTTCCCAGCTGGCTTCTGATAAATAAAATGAATGGAGGAAGCCAGATTCACTTAACAACCGTATGATTTACTTAACAACTGTGATGATTGTTTAACATCTGTGGCAAAACAAAGGTTGCAAAATGGGGCAAAACTCACTTAACAACTGCCTTGCTTAAAAAAATGGAAATTTTCAGCTCAGTTGTGGTTGTAAGTCGAGGACTACCTGTATACGTGAAACCACAATACAATAAAACTGAGCTCACCTCCTTCCCTATCTCAGCATTTTTTCCCATCAAACACAGAAATTTAGCAAACATCAATGTTCTGCCACTATTAAACTGATCAGGGTTGTACCAACAAATCAAATACCAAAGAATTTGGGGGAGGGGTTGTATCCCTTTTCCATTTCCTCAATAAGACTCAAATGATATTAAACTTGTTCTAGCCTCTATAATACAACAATCAGACCCTGTTGATATCATTTCACCTGAGACATAATTAGCCCTGAACTTTACACTTTGGACAAAAGCAGAAATAAACGGTCACCTTATCTAACACATTCATACACAACACACACACATCTTCCATGTAACATGACAGGCTGCAGCCTGGTAATCCAAGACCCCGTGTTCCCCCTCTTAGTATCAATTTTCTAGGTACTGAGATTAGACAGCTCTGGCTAATGAACAGACCTGTACACTCTGCCGGAAATGCTCTTAAGTGGTTCAGTTTGGAGCCAGACTACATTTTAAATGGCAAAAGGCCTGCCGCTGCTGTAGGGAACACATCCTTAGCTCAGTGGAATTATTCGATATAATGAAGCAACGTTTAATTCAATTATAAAAACTGCAATACAAATAAGACCATGTTTAGATGTCATCATCTAATGTTTCCTCCTATCCTGGTTAAAAAAAATTAAACTTAGACTGGTTTTCTAAGTTTAGCTGGCAGGAAAGCTGACCACAGGTAGGACTTGGCAATGATCATGTCTCTTTTTCCATTATAAGACTGCTTCACCCAGTTATATTTTTAGAACATCTGTTCCTGTTGAATGACGTCCAGATATTTTGGGATTTGAATTTTTGCCTCATACAAAAAGGGAGCGGGAGCAGAGTTTTGAAAATTGGATTCACTCACTTCTTCCAAGTTGGCTGTGTGACTCATCTTGCTGAAATGCCCCAAAAAATCCACAGGCAGAAACTGCTCAAAATTTGGTATCTGTGCTGTAATGCTGTCAAATTGTCTCTTATTTTTCTGAAATCCTGAATTGGTTTAGCGCTTGGCTTGAATCCCAGTCAAATGTCAAAAGTCAATCTGTATTTGGTTCAGTACATGACACCACTGATCAATTATAGATTTCACAAAGATTTTCCAGAAGATATCATGTACACAGCTGACATATACATTGGCTCTGCGTGTTGAAATCTAATGACCTGCTCTGGAGGGAAGGGGTCTAGCATTTGGTTAGAAAACACACTTAGTTGGTAGAAAGAACCTAAAGCAGATCCTTTAACAGTCCCCCTTGAAATAAGGATATATTAACTAAAAACATCGCCACAAAAATCAGAAACTATTAGGCATTACATGTTCCCCGAGACATTATACCTATATAATTGTCTGTCCCTGTTAAAAATAATGTATAACTATATGCAACCTTTCCACTGTAAGATAGCACTAGCCAGGTGCAAGCGGTATGGCCCTAATCTCTGAGTTTACCACAGACTATTGTTGTATTCATGGCAACAAACATGCATATGCATAATTTAAACAGCTATTGATTTCTCCCACCCATGCATGAATAATGTATACTGACAAAATCATTTCCCTTAAATCATTTTCCTTCTTTGGGTAATAAGTAGAGGACAAAATTTTAACCAGCACATGGAAGGGTAAAAACCATTTGGTGCCATGTATGAAGAGCAAATAATATAATGCAGCTGATGACCCAGAAAACCATGTTGCAGTTCCTATGTCTGTGTGCTATATGTCCATGTCAAGAGAGCTATAGGGTTGCATTCTCAAGATACGCATGGCTTGCCCATTCTGTCTCCTAGTTAATTGGTATTACTTTGTGTACCAGCAGTACATTACACAGAACAATTGGGTCTGCAACTGCAAAGCATACCAGGAGCTTATCATTTCCTTCCCAAACTCCTTTTTCTTTTCCTTCTCCAGAGGGGAGATAATAGACAATCTTGGGGGCATGTCTTAGGTTCACTTTCCCTCATTTGCATGAGACTTTTTTAGAGTATTGTTTCAGGGCACATCTCGATAAGCCAGTTAATCCAATTTTGAAGCAGGAGAGAGGATGTAAGGTTAAATTTATCTTCTCTTCACAGCCAATCTCTACACTGCCTAAGAAAGGAGGCAGACAAGTGTCATAACCTTTTATTGAAGCAAGTTAAAGTGCATTGATTGGTGGACTTTCCTACCATCAGGAAGAGTATCCACCAATTGTTCCCCAGTCGCAGGCTGAGTCCAGGGGAGAAGGCACGTTTAGACAGATGGCCAGAATGCCTGGTTTAGCCATCTGCCAGCAGCTTTACAGCTCACGAGATCCTTTTGCAAGCACCAGGAGTAGAGATGAGCTCAAAGACACAAAAAAATAAAAGAGAGAAATGCCCCACCCTACAACTTTTTCTAGCAAACTTGCAACTATTTTTCATGCAGCTAGATAAGAAACCGCCTGGTCTAGTACTTTTTCTAATAATATTTAAGAGTCCTGCTCTGTCATTATCTTTGTTAACTATGAATATCTCTGGCATAAACAATGAACGGTCATTCTAGACCATTTTACGCATGTTAGATGGGTAATCACGTCTTGTAAAAAGTAGTTGCAAACAACAAGCACAGTTTTGGTTCACACATGTTTACAATAGTATTATCAACTTATAAAATCCTACTCCAAGATATAAAATGTTCAGACCTAGCCAGGGGCTCCATAGTGATTTTATTTTTTGTATCTTTAATCAGAGGTGATATTCAGCAGGTTCCGACCAGTTCTGGAGAACCGGCAGCAGAAATTTTGAGTAGTTCAGAGAACCGGCAAATACCACCTCTGACTGACCCCCCTCCCATCTATTCTTTGCTTCCCAAGTCCCAGCTGATCGGCTGCATCTTCTTTTGTTGCCCTGCACAGGAGAACGGAGTGAGAAAGCAAGTTAGTGAGGTGGGGAGGGAATGGGATTTTGCAGTAACCTTCCCCTGGAGTGGGGTGGGAATGGAGATTGTACAGTATCCTTCCCCTGCCATGCCCACCAAGCCACCTTCACCAAGCCATGCTCACCAAGCCACACCACACCCACCATGCCACGCCCACAGAACTAGTAGTAAAAAAAAATGAATTCCACCACTGCCTTCAAATCAGCGTTGACTCCTGGCCTGATTGCAGCCTTCATAATGAAGTATTGGGTCTTCCTTTTCATACTACTTGCATGAGTAACATGTCATCAATAAAAACTACTTTTGGGATACTCGTTTAAATATAAACCTGGATTACGGGAGTTTGAATACTGATAATTCTGGATTAAGAGATCTTGACTAGTGGTTAAAGTACCAGGCTAGAAACCAGGAGGCCCTGAATTCTAACTTGGTCTTAAGCACAAAACCAGCTGGGTGGTCTTGGGGCAATCACAGTCCCTCAGGCCTGGTAAACATTTAATGGCAAACCACTTCTGAAATCTTGCCAAGAAAGCTACAAAGACTTGTCCACAGAAGCTAAAAACTGACTTGCATGATCCTTGAATCCCCTAAACTGAATAAGAACCTTCCCATGCATCACAATGCAGTCTGATCTCTCTCCTTTTTGTTAAGCACACAACAGGAAGGAAAAAAAATTAAGGCACATTCTATGCAATTAACTGTTAATCTTTTTGGCACTGTGATGTCTGCAGGTTTTCTTTTCCCTGGCTTGTGGTATTGTGGGCAACAACATAATATACCAGTACAGAAAGTACTTGGCTTCAAGTACAGAAAGAACATGGACTAATGACCAGAACCTAAACTAAACCATGATTCATGGAGAATTTTTAAAACCTTTATCAACCTTTAACCTATCAAGTTAAAATAAAACACTTCAGCTAACAGAAATTTTAAAAACACACACAGTTTCTGGACCTGGGAAATCAAAAAATTAGTAAGCAATTGCTATTTTATGTCATCCCCAGTTTGTTGCTATCTCAGGATAAATACTTAACACCAGTGACGGATAACATGAGATGCACCACTCAAATGTTTAGCAGGCTGTCATGCCCCTGGTAGAGACTGAATCTGAAGAAGAGGAGGAACAGCCAACAGGGAGTGGGAGTGTGGCTCCAGAGGTGGTGGAGGAGGCTGGGGAAGGGCAGAGGCCGGCAGAGCAGTCAGAGGAGGACCCAGACCCAACCCCTCTCCATCCTGGGGCACGCAGGGAGGAGAGAATCAGGGTAAAACGTGGTCTACTTGAGAGAAGAGGACCATGATCCTCTCCATAGGTTGCAGGTGGGAGATTTGCATAAGAGTGTGGACCTGTGTGCTAACAGATGCTGGAGACAAATTAATGTTTTATTTCTAAAGAAGGTTTATCTTGGTTGGCGTTCTTCCAAAGGACTGTACCTGGTTATCTTCCTAAAGTTGGCAATTATCTATCCTGCCCTGTCATGGAACTTTATTCAGTGTGGTTTGTTTTTGGTTTTTGCTTTGTTATCGGCTCTTTGAATTTGAACTGTGTTTCCTTCTTTTGAAATGTTATTTTGAAAATAGTTTACACCTCCACTGTGAACAATTAAACAGTGAAGCCAAGTTGAAGGCATTAAAGGACTTTTAGTTAGGTTTTCGTTTTTTTAATATTTCTGATATATTCTGGATCATCACAGAGGCAATCTGGATGGGAGTTCAGACAATTCACAGTGACTGACTCGCTCCGGTCCTCTCACCCCAGCCAATGCACTGTAGGACAACTCTTGCCATGGGACAATTCAATGCAAGATAACCTAATGGACGGACAAGTGAATAGCAGTGGGCCTTGTCTTGTTTTAGTTTGAACATTCTCAAGTTAGAAGTCCTCGATGCTGGGTGAGTTGCAATTCTACTTGTCCCTCTCTTGAGTTATTCCACATTGAACTGTCCTGCAGTTAGCCACGACAAGATGGCCGAGGTGAGTTGGCCAGGGCAATTTGGCCAGGGCAACTTGGCCACAATGAAACAACCAGGGCAAGTCAGCCAGGGTGAGTTGGCCATGGCAAGTTGTCCCATTTTGTCTGGATGGTCCTGAGTAGTTGGTCCTGAGGCAGTTCCAATTGTTTTTAAGACAAGAAAAACAAATTCATAAGTGCCTCAAAAGCAAGATTGGAAGAGGAGATATTATCTACTTTCATCCTGCCACTGAAAAGTACAATGAAAAAAGGTATGGCAACCCACATTTTGAGAGTTAACCCTAGGACAGAAAGGCCAACCATTTTGGCACCGAATGCCCAAAGTACGTGCATGCATGTGCATGAATGTGTGCTTATCCTCTGAAGCCCCATGCATGTGCATGCATCCCTTGAGCATGCACTCCACCCCCTGTGCATGCGTCCCACTCCCTGTGCATGTGTACATGTCCCCCACATGTGCCCCACCCCTGCGCATGCACGGCAGAGACCCGAAGACCAGCTGGCCAACGGGAGGCACACGCGCATGCACAGTGGAGCTGAGCTGGGGTGATGGCTCATGTGCCCGCACAGACGGCTCTGTGTGCCACCTCTGGCACTTGTGCCGTCGGTTTGCCATCATGGCCCTCGAACTTCATATCTATGTCTCTTCCTTTTTTACCACTGCAAGTAGGAACAGGATCGGAGATTAACGTAACCCAAACAATCACTGAATTCTTGAGGCTCAATGAATCCTTCCATAATCCTCAGGTTGATTAGGTTATGACATTTGCAGAACATGCTGATTTCATCCATGGCCCTCTTAAATGTGTCATAACAACCTTCAAGAACTGATTACGATTTTGTCCTGTTATCAAATCACATCCCGGAGCCACTTCAGAGGGAACTAATTTCTTTCACCTCTAGCCAGCAACTAAAAGCAAATATAGATGCTAATCATGCAATTTGCCATTGTGCAATTAGCCTTTTAAAAACAAATTGCAGGAGCAGGTGCCTGAATTCAGATTAGAAACATCTAATTTTTTTCCAGTCTGCAATAGTCATATTCCATATGGGAGAATAAGGCTTTCAAGCTGCCTTGAAAAAAGAATTACAGCAGTAATACCAATGTTCAGAACTCTAAATGAACTTGTGGTCCTATAAATATGAATAAGCACACAGTTCAAATTTTCCTTCTTATTTTTAGATTGAGTTGAAGGTACACTGCCTAAGTTATGTGTACGCAAAAGCAACCCACAAATCTAATGAGATCAAGGGTACCATTTCACGTGCCAAATAGTTCTTGTAAACAGGCCATAAAAATCTCCACAGCCTTGGTCTACTTTATAACAACTTTTTATTTTTAGTGTTTAAGCTGTGGATGATTGTTGACAGAATAAGCTTAAGATTTAAAATAATTTTGTAGCAGTTTATTTTTGAGCTTGGTGCATTCAAACAAGACAACTTGTTTTCTTCTCAATATACTTAAAAACTGACTATTGGAAATCAACGCTTAGATCACTTAATCAGTTTTAAAGACTGCCCACTCATCAACAATACTGGTCAGATTACATACATGGTGAATGTCCTACAAGCAGATATGAAGTACATTATGTGAATTTCCACAGTAACAGAAATGGTGATTGTGATTTCCCAACAATCACATTATTAACTATGACTTTGCTCATAGCAGCATCCTTCAGCATAATAGATCCAGGCAGAATGGCCCTGAATCTAGCAAGAATATATGGACAGCCCTCTTGCTGCCCCTTATTGTTGTTACAAACAAGCAATGAGGTCGACTAATATTTTATTAACACGCTTGGCAAATAGCAGGACGGTATGGGAAATAGTCTGATAGTCTAGGACAAGCATGTCCAACCTGTGGCTCATGGGCCACATTCGGCCCTGGTCAACTAGTAATCCGGCCTCATAAAATAATTTTTAAAAACTAAAAATTAAGGGAGGGAGAGCAGACATAAACAATTAAGAAGAATCAAGAAGTTGTGGATGCTCCATCTCTGGAGATTATTGAAAACGGACTAGAAAACCATTTGTCCAGAACAGTATCGGGCAGAAGTATCAAACTCATGCCAACACATTGCCATCACGTGACATATCGCAACTGTTTTTCCCCTTCGCTAAACCAGGGGTGATTCATCTGGCCCATTGGCCACAAGTTTACACCCCTGTATAGGGTCTCCTGCATGAGCAGATATTGAACTAGAATTTCCAAGGTTCCTTCCAACCCTATTATTCTATGTTCTCTGTTTAAAGCAGGGCTGTCAAACTCACGGCCTGTGGGCTGGATGCATCACACGCTAGCCATGTCCACACCCGGTTTAGCAAGGGGGGAAAGTCATGATATGTCTCGTGATGCTGCTGTGATGACACGAGTTTGACACCCATGTTCTAAAGGAAGTTTGTTATTTATATACATTAACTGTGTTATCTATTTTATATGCAGCCCAAGGCAATTCCTCTTTACTTGGTGCAGCTTAGGCAGGTCAAAAGGTTGGACAACCATGAGCTCGGATTTGGCTGAAAAGTGATTCAGGTGTTGGCAGAAGATGAAAACTCACACTGCCTATTTCCTGAATGAAGCTGGAAGATGAGTAGTGAATTTAACATTTTCTGCAAATACAGAGCTACAAACATATCCAACTACCCCGGCTCCAATAAGCTCGAACTACCCAATCAAACCAGGTTTAAAAAATATATTTTCCCCAAATAGTGGGAAAAGATAGATGAACTGGAAAAAGTTTCAGGCTGCTTTATTTGATGTGTTGTGAAAGGTGCATTCATATTTCACTTTCTGGGAAGAAAATTGGATGCTAAATCACTTGTCTTGTAGAGGTAGTGTATAAGATGGGATTTTTTCCCAAAAATTATTGTCCCAGTTTTTCACTCATGAGTTAGAATTTTTTTTTTAATGTATGTTCTTTGATCTCAAACTGGACTACTCTCTGGACCAATTAGCAAAAACATTATAAATGTGAGACACTGAATAGAGATATTTCTCTTGTAGGACAAATCATATTTTGAGATTCAGAAAGATGGAAATAAATGCTGCCTGTTTCCAGGGCACAGTCACTCAGATTTGCTTATTTGTACTTTGCCTCTTCAAAAGGCTTAATATTACAATCTAAAAGCCTAGAATTACAATCCACATGCACACCCATATGGAGATGAGGCACATTAAGCAGATTAAAATTTATATAAACTCAAATCAAGTGTATTAAATAGTAAACACAAACATAACACCCCAAATCTCCCTGATAGGACACCACAGTCTCTTTTACAGTAATTTTCACGAATATCAATTGATGGGGATAGAAAATGCATAGTTTTTGCAACTGCCTATCCTCACAACAGTGACATTAAGAGATTCAGACAATGGCATCTGGGAAATTTCAGAACAATAGGATTCGACATGGGAAAGACCATGTCGAGAAGTCTATTTTGTATAAACTGAAAGAAGCCGAAAAAAACCTGGACCTTTCCAGCTTCCCTTTTGCGTCAAAACATGGAACAAACATGCTCCAGCAATTTTTTTTTTCTGCCAGATCTCCATGTCTTTTTTTGTTCTCAACACTTTCAGCATGAGACAGCTTTAACAAGCTTTAACCATAAGTTGGTAGTAATCAGCAGTTTCAAAGCATGTGAAAGTGTGTAAGGTATATTGTGTTTTGTCAACAGTTCTGTCAAATGATCTGTACAGAACGGAACTGGCACTTAATTGGCCATTGCCGCCCTCTCCAATTCTCAGGCACTTTCCTGCACTGCAATTTTTTTTCCCTGGTCCCCCCATCATTCAGAAGCATGCTTAAGATGACCCTTTTTGAAGATTCTTTAGTCTTCTGCTTTACCAAGCACTCAACCATGCAGAATTTGGAAAGAAAACTCATTCCATGCTCTCCAGGAGAAAAATGGATTGAGCTGTCTTTCAAAAAAAAAATCACCATTTACACAATCCCTCTGAAAAACTGTATGACCATCCATAAGGAAGGAAGGGGGACAAATGATAATCCGTGAGTGATGATGTCATCTTGCAATGTCACAGTTTACACACTAGTATCAGATGATGGGATGCAAGAACACAATAAGACGTTTGTGGGATCATATTATTGCATGCCTTGCAGTCATTTTGGTGTCATTGCAGTGTGCTTGGGTACCACTACTGCAGGAGTGCATTATTCTGAAAAAGCATTAAATCTGAGTTCTAAACATCTTTTAAAGCCCACCTTCACATCCCTGCTGAACACAAAGATAGCTCCATATCTGTCTTCTCTTTCAATAAGGAATCTAACCATCTCTTACAATTTTGAAAACTGATTTAAATGCATACATTCACAGAGCTCTATGATGCTTTCCAGCATCAAATGCCTTTATGAGCCAATTCAATTCTCTTTCTCCACTGAAACTTGTGATATCAGCTGGTTTTCGCATGTTCACATGAAGGGTGGTTGGCATCCAAGAAACCAGACTTCATCTGTCAGATCTCCATCCCTGGATCTGCACCACTGGGATTGGCAAATGATTTCTGCCAATTGATAGCATTAAGAAAAGGTTAAAAAAAAAATAGGTAACAGAGTCTCTGCGGATTCTACTCCATTAACTGATGCCGTCCATAGGTGCAAGTGCTCATCTCCATTTCAAGGCCATTGATCCAGCACTGTCTGAAGACATTTCTGTGGTCATGATGTCACAGAGCACTGTTACCTTCCCACTGAAGTAGTACCTATATATCTACTCACATTTGCATGCTTTCAAACTGCTAGGTTGTCCTGCAAATAGGGTCGAGGATGGAAGCTCTAATTAAGAAAATGGGAATGAAGTAAAATCAGAATATTTAGTATGCCATGCAGACACAACATCAGAGCACACTCTTGGCACCAAGACAAAGCCAGTAATAGTTTCAGGAAAGGGATTAACAATGGCAGACCAATTTTTTTTTCCTTAGAGCAAGATAAGCAGGTAACACTTTCTTCCAAATAGATAGCTCATCACTTTTGCAATCAAAAGACACGATGCAGCTTCCTGAATTGAGCTTCTATGAGGAAGACAACAGATGGGGATAATAAGGAGACCACCTGGTCACAAATAGTAGATGATATCACCTGAAGCTGTCCTGCAAATAAGGCAGGATAACTGCTCTATATCTGAAAACATTAATTGGCCAAAGAGCCACAACAATGTGTGTGTGTGTGTGTGTGTGTGTGTGTGTGTGTGGCCGAAGCTGAAAGCACCAGCCTGAAGATGGCAAGTGGGACCTCGTCGAAACGTTGCCAAGATGCTCTCAACCTTACATGGGGAAAAACCCGAACACGCCAAGACCTGCATACCTGTAGCTGTGAAAATCTACTAATATATGTATGTATGTATGTTTGTACCGTGTTTCTCACATAATAAGGCCAGGCCTTATTTTTTTTTGACCCCCGGTGGCAGAACTCTCACCAAGGCAGCGAGTGCCTCTCCGCCGGACCCTCCGCTCATCCTGCCAGGGCCGCACCAGAGCCCTGCGGGCTGGGCAGAGCCGGGAAAGTGAGCCACGGGTGCGTGCGTGCCCCCTCCTGCCCCTCGTTCGCAAATCTCATCCAGGCGAGCAGCGCTTCACTTGCTCTGCAAAGCCGCGGCTTCCTCACCTCTCAGCAAGCAGGAGGAACCAGCTGCAGCCTCCTCCTCCTCAGCCACAGCGCAGACATTGACTTTGCGGGGAGAGAGAGAGAGAGAGAGCAGAAGAGATCCTCTCAGGCGAGTGCCTTTCCTTAGAAGGCAGCAATGGGAGCGCCTGAAGCCAAGTGTCTCCTCAAGGCTCTGGTTGCAGGGAGGAGCCTTGACTGCGCCAAACGCCGAGGCTTTGCTGTAACATCGCAGCAGCAAGGGAGAAGGGAAAGCAACGGTGGTGGAAGGTGTCCCGATATGAAGTTTCCCACCAACACAGGCAGCACCATATCCAGGCATGCAAGTACTTCCTAAATGCAAGCCCCCCCCACCATTCCCCCCCCTCTATTTCACATGTTTAATATGGGCCTTAATTTGGGGGGAGGGGCTTAATTTGATTTTATGCCAATAAAACATGGTGGGGCTTCCTATTGGTGGAGGCCATATTGTTGGAAAAACACGGTATGTATGTATAAAATACAAGACTCACAGACCCTATTGCATACATAGCTGCAAGACTATTACCAAAATAATCTCACAGCTACGTATCTGTGATAGGGAGAGAATCTGTGGCTCTTCTCTGAACTCCTTTTTTGCAGGCATTTGAGATTACACTGCTAAAATTCAGCAGCAAGCTCCAATGTCAATACAACTGATAGAAAGTGATCAGTCAAACAGTGTCTAGGCCTGGCCATCAAAGTGCAAAATTGTTAGGCTTGGCATGCTTATTCAAACTGAATGTATCCAGATGTTCAGATGGACTTTATTAGTATCACAGCCTGCTCCTCTTTTGGGGTTGAAGCAAGTGTTTTAAATTGTCATGAAGGGAATGGGGAATAGTTCCAAACAGACAGCTTATTTATCATGCATTTCTTTAAATGGGAAGTGGTAAGTATAAATCAGATAAAAATTAGGTATGGCACAATTCCTTCCATTTTTCCCAATTATTTTCCAAACTGCAAGGCACATTTTTCAACAACAAGCAATTTAGGAAAGATTTAAACATTGCATGACCCTTCCATAAAGTTTTGCATGAAGGTTTCTGTCAACCTTTTTACCTGTTGGAACATTTACTGTTAAGACTGTAATCTTAAACCATTCTTCTTGCTAATACCATACCTTCCATTTCAGGGGAGGGGAGGTTATTTTCCATTCTACACTGCACTAGTCTACTTGTATGTTTCTACTGCATCAGCATGCCTTAAATCACTTCAGAAGGACCACTTGTCACTCAGTCCCACTTTCTAACCAAGCGACAAGTGGAAATTTGTGATCTCTGAATATTATAATTGCATCTGAGATTGACCATATGACAAATAAGGAGATAAATAAAATTATTTTTATCATGTATACATTGACAATAATATCCCTAGTTGGCATGGGGTACCGGTCCAAGTCCATAAAACAAAATACTATTCCAGATACTGAACCCTCACATTAAAATACTGAAACCTCATAGTTCTGTGTGATTGTGTCTGTGATGAAAAATGTTGCCAATTCTTAAGTTACAGTACATTAACAATGAGTCCTTCCTCCAGTTAAAAGGAAATCTGTTAAGTAGCTCAAAACATTATTGCAAAATTATTCCCCAATATGATGTGTTTCCAACTTCTTCAGCATGAGAAACATCCACCATATTTTGCATGGCCCTATAATGCATCCTTACTGCCCCACAAAAATCAACATGACAGCTTCCTTTTTGAGACAAGAAGGTTACATGTGAATCTGTTGGCGTCAAAATTCACAGAACCCGTCGTGCCTTTTACAGTTAATAAATTCAGGATTTATTCAACAATTCATTATATCAAATATATTTACATTTAGTAAATGTATAAATGTAAAGCAGTTGAATGGTTACAATTCTTTTAGAAGTACTTCCAAATTCTTGAATCCAAGGAATGGATGAATATAAGGGTTGGTTTCAGGCAGCCTTGCTCTTTTTGTTCTTTCGGAGCATTAATGCTTTGCTGAGGGAAGAAATATCCAGATTCTCCACAACTTACAAGCAAGGCCTTTATGAAATAGCCATTGCAAAATTAGTTTTCCCATGTAGACTTCCTTTGGGATACTTCTTTGACAAGTGTATGATCTGCCAATTTTACGAAAGGCTAAACTAGCATCTCTGGGGACTATGACCCCATACCTTTTCTTCCAGTAATAGGATTTGTTTGCAGCTAATGAAATAGGCTTTTACTTTGACGACATCCTTTCCTGGATGACATCTGGTCAGGCAGCATCAACTTCCCCTCACCCTCCTCACCCGCCCCCCCCCCAAAAAAAGTTAATGACAACTGAGTTGGAGAGAATTTTCTCCTTTTCTTTAACACATTGGTACAGAAATTGATAATCCCCAAAGACCTTGATGTTTCTCCTTCCTCTCATCCCATTTCTTAGTGGCCCCAGCCACAGTAGTTTATCATGTCCAATTAGCCATCTGCCATGCTGATATCATGATACAATAGAAGTGCTCAGCTTTCCACCATAACCCATCAGCGGGCCCTTTGTTGAACCTGACAAATCGGAATCACACCCCATTGTTCTTGTCTGACTCTCTTGTCCGCATGTAGGCTGCTACTTCTGATTAAAACAACAGGAGGACCACGGGGCCCTCCAGGACTCAGAATCTGTGCCAGGAACACAACACAGTATCACAAAACTTCTATTTAGCTGTATATATTTGATGAACAGAGTATATTAGGTTATATTATTCTCTTCAGAGTTTGCTCACTGCAAAACATGCAAGGACTGGGGTTTTTTTTACTATCTGATTAGCAATTAATGTATAATTTGATTAAGTTGGAATGTATTTGGAGCAGCATTGCATCAAGCTTGAACTGAACTTATTACTCACTTCCCAAAACCCCCTTTCTATAAAAAGACAAGTAGCATTTCCTAGAAGATTACTGTTCATAATGCCACATGTCTATTCTGTACTACAGGTAGTCCGTGGGTTACAAAAGCAATTGAGACTAGAATTTCCATCACTAAGTAATGTAAAGCGTGAAGTAATGTGACATCGCTTCTAGAAGTCCCGGTCACCCTCACAAATCTAGAACCATACAGATAGTTAATCAAGAAGAGGCAGGAGTCCCAGAAAAGCAGGTTGGTGAATGTTCAGGTACCATGGCAGGCAGCGGGTGTTGCAGGGAAGCACTAGAGAGTGTAGGCAGATGAAAAAGCACTAGAAGGGACTTCCTGCCAGCTTCCCCATTGACTTTGCTTGAGGGAAGCCAGCAGGAAATGTCAGAAATCAAAATCAGGTGATCCTGGGAACTGGGAGATGGTGGGAACTCTGAGGGCCAGCCATAAGTCTCCCTCATTCAGCACTGCTATATCTTTGAATGTTGTTGAGCCCATGGTTGTAACTCATCTGACCTATATATCAGATATGCTGGCATGGCCTGGGTAACAGATAGTACTACATACAAACCATCTGGAAAGAGATGCCTGCCCTCAGGAACAAGAGTTTCGTCTGAAGTCCCAATGCTCTGCTGTTATCTAGAAGAGTCACGAAGACCTCTTCACCCAAGCCTTTGGTTAGACCCCTCACATCATCATGTTTGCCATCTTTCATCTTTATCTTTTTTTTTTTGTACTATAGATTTGCTTGTAATTTGTTTGAGTGTGGTGAACTGCCCAAAGGTATTGAGAGATGGGAAAAGTACAAGTAGAATAAATTATCGTCATCTAAAAGAGTATGGTGGTGCAGTGGTTAGAATGTAGTGCTGCAGGACTAACTCACTGTTAAGATTCAGAGCGGCTCAAGGTTGACTCAGCCTTCCATCTTTCCAAGGTGGATAAAATGAGGAGCCAGATTGTTGGGGGCGAATGCTGACTCTGTGAACCACTTAGAGAGGGCTGTAAATTACTGTAAAGTAGTATATAAGTCTAAGTGCTATTGCTGTTGCTATGCAATCTGAACTACATCTATCTATGGTCATTGGGTCAACATCTCACTGTGCCACAAATAATGGGAGACATAAACCCCAATAATTTGGAGTCACAGATCACTGCTGTGATAACCCTCCTATCATAGCAGATTAATAGAATAAAAGTCGCCACTGGAGAAAAACTATAGACAACCCTCAGTCAAATAATTTACCTATCCTTTGGAAACTTCTATTCACCAAATCTACTCACTAACAGCACTTAATTTTGTTTTTTGGTGTGACCACAAAAGCAATAAAACTTTATTTTTTTCAATCACTAACAGTGGAAACACAGTGTAGAACAAAAGTTAATCCTAAAAGACACAGATTGTTTTCTACACATGGATTCCTTCTGTCTTTAGGCAGAGTTGCTGGAAAACATAATACTGAGCCTCTCTATTAGCCAATTTCTGATGCCTCCCTTTTGAAAAGGTTGCCCCTTGTTCTGAAACATTAAAGTCCAGTCTATTGTAACACTGACTTAATTGCGGAGATGTTTAAACTCCCAAGTAATACAGATTATCATTAGCACTGGTGAAACTCCCACTCTAAACCAAGAGTTGCCAGCCCTTTATTCAGTGTGAACTGCCAGACAAAGTTAAGTATCTGAATATCCTGCTGATCTTCATATTAGAAGAACAATCATGGCCTCCCACCGAGCAGCAAAGCCTGTTTCTCCCAACTCAGGACATATGACCCCACAAAATAATTTCTATTATACAAATGACCAGGCACTTCAACCTACCAATTGCTTCTATTAAAATGAAGATAATTTCTTTTCATTATCCTCAGTGAAGCGTTATGTTATCAAAAAACTCTCTGTGTATCTAATTACAGTAGTTTTGTTTCACTAACAAAATAAAAGCCAAAATCCATGCCTGTTGTAAAGAGAGAATATGAGGCTGATTTTCATGTTCCATGTTAGAAACAGTTTCTTTTCTGTAAACTTTGGGCCCAAAAATGGAAGAAACATTCCTTGAAGGAAGGTTGTGTTGTCACTCCTAAGCCAAAAGCAGATCCAAACTAACTCAAATGAATTTCCAGAGCTCATTGAAAGGGGCAATGGATACAACCTCCTTCTTACCATGAGATAAACATCTATCTATCCATTGACAAAAACTGTGGACAAGCCTTGATCTGAATTAAGATGTTGTCAGGATAGGAATCTAAAATAGGCATTTTTTATGAAAATTTACCAGGAAGCTCTCCCTGATTCCTGAATAGATAATGTGTCCCTTCATATGTTGTTGGACAATAGTATCAATCCCTCATGATAAAACCTGCTGTTTAGAGCTGGATATAGTCTTGTCACAGAGACGAATCCTAAATGTCTCCAGTTTGACCTTGGGCACTTTTAAGACAAACCATTATGTCTCAGTAAACTTATGTTTAACCTAGTCAGCCACTAACTGACTCATATCTCCTTATTGGAGGGTCTAGCACAGTTGCAGGAACTGTGAATGGTTGCCATTTTAAGCAATCCTGTCCTCACCCACTTCCTCCTAGAGGTGTTTAATAGCTTATGAGCTCTTGTGCCAAGAAAGGATAGGCAAAGCTTTCCTTCTTTCTTAGAAGCAATCTAGATAGCTTCTTACTCATTAGCTGGCTAGCAAATGTAGACTTACCTTGAATGTTGTAGTTTATTAGCGCTAAGTTGGCATAGACATTGCTGCCAGTGTACTCCCAATGAATTCTGCAGTAAACACACTTGCTTTTCTGTCCACTTTATTTCCTTCTCTTTTACCTGGAGGACTAATTAGGTAGGACTATAGAAATACGCCAGAGGTTTAACAGAGGTTTCAAGAATGTATTGGTTCATTACTACTATCTAGTATTTTTTTCACAGCACCCCTTGACTAGTATCACTCTATTTCCTGTGAAACTATTTAAAATTCCCAGAGTGCTCCTGAGACTTCACTGCAGCAACCCAGGGCGACCTATGAAGTTATAAAACCCTTGAATGTTTGATGGGATGAACCCTTCCCCGCCCCACCCACCCACCCACCCCCACAAAAAAAACCTCCTCTGTGATTGGGGACAAAACTAATCTTTTTTTCCCTACAATACAGACTGGGCTGAAACATTTATTCTGCTATTAATTAAGTTATTGCAGACTTAATTGCCTTCAGAGGCTTGCCTGGTTCCTGCCAAAATACAAAGATAAATATTTTTGGAGATAAGAAACACATGAAACTTCTGCCCGAAGAGATTAGGCATCTTTCTCAGTAGCTATGTTCACACAGCATGGATGATAAAATTGGTTCTTTCTCCATGCTAAAGATTTATCCCTTTCTGCCAGCAGCACATTATCCTCATCCTAATTAATAGGACAGCAGCCATTTTCAAGGCCTCCAGATACTGCCAAAAAAAAAAGAAAACTGACCGAGGTGCATGTGTGTGGAGTGTCTGTAATTTAGTGGTATAGTATCCACACTTTTCTTTCTACTCTCCCTTACATCCATGAATGAATGATCACAGAATTCCTATCATTAGTTCAAGAGGGAATTAAACCTTTCTTAATCATTTCAAATGTATTTGAACAATGTGACTGGCTGAAATAGCTAGCTTAGCCCCAAATAGCCCTGGAGTTGTTGGGAGTTTAAACTAATCCTGTTGGGGATTGGGTTAGGGCGTTCATATATAAGACACAAGCTTTCATTGACCCAGTTAAACATATGATGAGATGGGTGTCTGTGTTTGTTGATTATTTTGAAGGCAGGCCTTTTCTTTTATCTGTTTTTTGAAGCATTTGACTCAATTGCTGTTTAATTTTGTTCACCAAGGGCTCATTTTGGCTTTTCATGTTTTTTTTATCTTTGCTGTCCTTTACAGATTATTATAAAAACTAGTGATGTAGTAGCTAAACTATTGGATCAGGATTGGAGAAAGTGCCAAATTCAACCTTCCACTCTAGCACAGATCATTGGGTCAGTCACTTGCTTTCCATACAGCCTATCTCACAGGATCATTGTGGTGAGAATGAAATGAGGGGATTTCATTTCATGAAAGTATATTCAGGGAGTAAACTATCTTCAATTCAGGGAGGAAAGTCAGACTCTACGTTTAATAAATCAGATAGATAAATCATGAAAATAATAATAATTTTGTGAGGGAAAAGGAGCAGGCCATTTATTTAAAGGGAAAAGAAGCATATAAATGGTATAATAAAAGACTGTGACACACAAGAGGTTACTAAAGCAGAGTTTACTTCTTCACTGCGTCTGCATTCACTCTTCTGATTTTGTGCTCAGGCCTGCTTTGCAATATTGAGGTTGTGCTCTCAAAATCCCTTCCCTAAATCCCTTTATCCCAGGGATCACCAACCTTTTGGACCTCAGGGACCACCAAACCCAGAATTTTAAATCCCAGGGACCACTAATATGAATTTTGACTGACTGTGATTGCTGACGTTGGTGGGAGAGAGAGAGAGAGATCTTATCTAACCTCTCTCTCTCTTTCTCTCTCTTTCTCTCTCTCTCTCTCTCTCTCTCTCACACACACACACACCCAAGGGTAGGGGTGGGATTCAAATTTCTTAACAACTGGTTCTGTGGGTGTGGCCTAATTTGTGGGTATGACTTGGTGGTCATGTGATTAGCTGGGCATGGCTTGTATGTAAATATTATAAATATTTATGTAAATATTGAATTTTTTACTAAAAAAGAGCAACTTTTACCCAAAATCAGACAAAGCAGGCAGGCAGATTGAGTGGCTCATAGAATCACAGATTCATTCAGAAATCTATCTTTCAGGCATCAGCTACCTGAGTCTGTCACATAAAATTTGCTTGCAAACAAACTCATAACATTTGCTAGCAAGCAAACTCATAAAATTAACTCACAACACACCATGTATATAAATACTAAATATTTTAAAAAAGAGAAACTTTTACCCAAAATCAGGCAAAGTAGGCAGGCAGATTGAGTTGCTCACAGATTTACAGATTCATTCAGAAATCTATCTGCCATTGGCTACCTGAGTCTGCACTGACAAATAGAAGCTTCAGTCCTAAGGGAGGTTCGGCTCTGCTTAAAAGCAGAGCCGAAGATTTAAAGGTTAGCTCTAAATCCAATGATTTCCTGCTTTCTAGCTAATCTAAATCTCCTGGCACAGCAGAACAGCTGATGGTCGGGGAAAAAAAGGAAAAATAGCAACTTAGCATGCAAGTTTGCCAGATAAGGAGTGAGTGGGCGGGGAGGGTTCCCGCAGGCCATGTGGGCAGCGCAGCCTTGTGTTCCCAGGCAGCCTGGATTATTGCTTTGGGGGATGCTCTAGGGATGACATTTCTCTGCGGACCACCAAAATTTTCTCGTGGACCACCAGCGGGCTGTGGCCCCCTGCTTTATCCTATGCAATTTAGTCCTGGTCATTTCCCCTTGCAAATAATAAATTGCAAGTAGACCTTGATTTACAATCTTACTTGAGCCTGCCATTACAGCCATTACCCAATTTTATCACATCTTTTTGCAACTGTTGTTAAGCAAACTGGTATCGACATTAAGTGAATCACCACTGACATTAAATAAATCTGCCATCACAAAGCAAACACTGTGGTTGGTGAGCAAAGTCATTATTTGCAAATGATGTTTTTTTGATATAAACCAGAAGTAAAACACAAGGCTCCATGTAGTCTTCAAAACAGATTCACCGAGGATCCAAAATTGTATTTTATAAGTTATAAAAATAAAAAAATAAAAAATGACGAGACAGTAATCACATTTGATTTTAGGTGAACTTTCAATGCATATGCAATGAATCAAGTTTAATTTTGGAAAGGAGTCTCATTAGTTTTGGGGCTACCAAGAGATGTCCATTCTCACATTCCCCATTGTTCGCCTCGTGAAACCTAATGAAGATGATTCATTGTCCATCCCTTTCTATTACTGTCATCACAAACACAGAAGAGAAAGGAATGTAAATCCTGGAGTAGGGGATAGAAGGAGGAAGAGGACCAGATTCCGAGATAAGAAGGGGAAGGTCCTAGATTGGGAACAGGTGTGTAAAGAATTGGGTATCAAACTAGTGACCATATTTTTGAGGAAGTGGCAGAAAAATAGACGGACAGCAAAATGTCAGGGAAGCATCTGATGGCTGGGCACGGGCAAAGGGTAATGATGGATCAAAGGAAGAAGAGAGAAAAGTTAGAGACAATACCAGGATGGAGAAGTGAAGTACTAGGAGAACATAGGACAAGGAAGCAGGATTCCAGGTGGACACAAAAGGAGAATTAACTAAATGAACTTGGGGCATATGGATGAGGTAAAGCTGTTTGGTGTTTGCCCCCTTAAAAATAAAAAAGCATTTTAGTTCTTTTAGATTCCTGGGCAGACAGATATTCAGATTTGAACAACCAGATATATCTAAGAAATATAAAGTGTAAAACCCTCTCAAGCATTTTCCTTCCTAATATGTAAGTTCAGTCTTTTTCCCAGGTTTAAGCTGAAGCCTGTTTGCAGACATACTAGATCAAATGCATTGGGGAGTCCGTATTTTCACCATTTCAATAACTGCTTCCCCCGTCAAAATTTGAGAAAGATCGTCAAAATAACTACATTTAGGACTGCCAAACAGTTTCAGAAAGGATTTGCTTATGGTGGATTTGCAAAGATAAGAGTGAATTTAGAAACTTGAAAAAGTGCTTGTATGGCTTGCATTCGCAGGGGGGAAACTTACAAAAGAAGGAGCCAACAGGCAACCTGTGTTGAGTGCCTGTTTTGTGCAGAGTATTCTTCCACACAATTAGGAATCCTGTTTTTTTCCAGACTCCCCAATCATCCACCACAGAGTGTACTGTTTGCTTTTGTAAACGTGTTGTTTCACAAGCAACCAGGGAAAGACATATTCATGCTGAGGAATCTTTCACTGAAATCCTTTCACATTCCTAATGACCAAAGACAATTATTTTACTTGAAGAATGCTTGCAGAGCTTTGCATGTAGAGAGAGAAGAGCATTTGGTGCATGGCCCTCTGCATTCATCCTCCATAGCTGCTTTCTACCACATTAACAGACAAGGAAGCGTAGTCGTGTCTGCATGGCCTTTAATTCAGCTGAGGTGTGGGCAGATTGTTTCTGAGCACAATACCCATCTGACAGCAAACAAATCATTGAAGCTTTCAACTCTATTTATCAATGTGCCGTGTACATCTGCATCTGATTTGTAATGCGGGCAGAGAAGGCTGCAATGTTAAAGTTGATACAGAGATTCATAGCCAAAATATTACTGTCTCTTCTGCACCTCAGACTCATTGATTAGTGCACATCATGAAAGCTGACCTGATCAATTACAAAGTCTGAAAGCACAGAAATCAAGACATCCTGAAGTGCAGGACCCACCACCAGAGACAAGAACCGTATTGAATCAACATCTATGGCTTATTAAGAGCTTCAGATTTCTTCAGCCTCAAGGAATCCTTCTCAACAGACAGAATTTAAAGAAGCTGTATTGATCAAACAGCTCAATCCCCTGCCAATCATTCTTTTCCAACTTATTTAGTAATAGAACTGCCAATCACTTGCCCCTATATGAATATCAGTAAAATAATAACCCTGAATTTCAGTGACTAGTAACCCAAAAAAATGGAAGAAGAAAATAATTAAAAGAGAACAATTAAATCAATTAAAGCAGCCGTCTCTTTTTTCGGATTTGGGCAGCTGCTTTATAAGCTACTCCTGGCTGTCTCTGCGTTTGTGTACATGTGTTCTGACTGAGGCTTCCCAAGATCATGAAGCAGACTCCTCATCCCAATAAAACTCCTTTTATTTAGGTTAAAGGGAATTCCTCTCCAGCAAAGTCCTGGCAAAGTCTTTCATGAGATTTCACAACTACAGAGCTTTATCAGGCTTGGAGAGTTGTCAAGCCGATATCTTCCAAACCCCACGCTGTAGCAGAAATTACTTGGCAAGGAGTCAGGAACAGATCTTCACCCTAATGAACTGAACTAATTGTTTCCTGCAAACACCACTCCCCTTTTGCTCCTCTTTATTCCCTATGGGAGGGGCCATTCACCATCCACTTGTGCCCTTACTGCCGAGTTAATGCTGGTTCCTTAACTGTTCCCTTCTCCTGGCAGTTCTGTGCATGTGCACACTGGAAACAGACTCCAGCTGTTCTTCTGCCCCACTGATCTCCAATTTCAAAGGCAGCTGATAACTGTCAGATGGCCCTGGCCCCATCTCTGCCTCCAATGCAGAGCCCTTGTCAGAGCCTTCCCCAGACTCCAGGACTGTCCCATGTTCCTCCCCAACCTCCTGACTGTCCGAGTCTGCCACCAACTCTGCTGGCTGCTGGCAGGCCACAACATGCATCACAATGCTTCAGAAGTGCACACAAAGAGGGAGGCATCTCAAAGCAACTTCGAGGAAGTCACACAAGCCAGGAACAAGAAGTTTCTCCATTATATGAAGAGTGGGGTTTTGTATACACTCAAGTATCTTGCAAAGTACTTATAGCACCAGATTTCAGTGCTCTGGGAGAGAGACAAGTCAGGGATAGTTTGTGCTTTCTGCATAAATGAATATGTATTAACATTTTACTTAATTTGTTCATTTATTCATTCATTCAATGAATCTGTATTAACATTTTACTTAATTTGTTCATTTATTCATTCATTCAATCATCCTGTATGCCACTTCAATCATGAAGTTATGTGTGTGCCAGTCATTCAGCACATGGGACACCTCTGCTCCATGGGCTACATTGGCCACTGGTATGTTTAGAACAGGGGTCCCCAAACTTGGCAACTTTAAGACTTGTGGACTTCAACTCCCAGATTTCCTCAGCCAGCGATGAGGAATTCTGGGAGTGAAGTCCACAAGTCTTAAAGTTGCCAAGTTTGGAGACCTCTGCTTTAAAGCCTCTCATAGCTTGGGGCCAGATTACTTATGGGACCATTTCTCCCCTAATAGCATCCACTTGTCCTGTTAGATCTGCAGAAGAGGCCTGTCTGGGAGAGAGATCATCTTTCAGGATCCAGAAGGAGATCCTTGTTTGTGATGGTGCCCAACTTCTGGATGAAACAGTATGTGGGAATGAGCTTGAGGGACAGAGATGCTGCCTGGGGAACGATCAGATAAAAGTGGGAGCCCACAGCTGCATTACAGGCAGAGGAAGGAAATCTGACATGATTTATCACACTGTAAAACGAGATAGGGGAGATTTCTACTTTTGAGACTTGCAAGATTCTGTTAATGTAGCCTAAAAATAAAGTAAAATTAGCTTCTCTTGTCTGTATTTATCTGGTCTATCTGGAAGGCTGACACTGGAATACTATCTCTCAGAAATTAGACTTGTTCCAACATTGCTGGCCTTTCATAGGACACTAAAAATCTGGCTTTGCCATTGAGCCTGGGGCCCTGAAAAGTATGAGTGAGCCTGTGTCATGGCTTGCTTGAGTGAGAGTCTTCTTGGTTGCAATTTTTATGTTATTTTTATTTTTAACTCTGGCTGTCTTTCACTGTTTTAATTCCATTTTAATTGTGAGATACCCAGAGTCATATGTATGAGAAAAGTGGCCTACACTACAAATTTACTTTAAAAAAATAAAGTCTAGGCAGCCCCTACTGCACCATATTGTAATGCACTACAAATATTACTACTATGGTATTCATGGTCTCTGTAATATCATGATCATTCAGTGATAATTTATCACCCAGTGCTGTGAGGTCTTTCCTAACTACCTAGGCATTTGACAGCATATTACTCTCAAGGTAATAGCAGCCTTCTTGTGCAATATGTTTGTTTTTGTTTTACAACTTCTGCCAAGGCATGCCGGTGTTTTTGTTACCAATGTCATCTGCTCTTCCACCAATGTTCTTCTGCTTAAATATGCTTATGTTTCCAACTGTCCATCCCCAGCTGAGCTTATGACATGGGGGTGCTGCATATCATTTTAGGGGAAGAGAGTCTATAGAACCCATCTGCTTTGCATACAGAAAACCTCCAATACTTCTTTTTCAGAGTAGCGTCAGATGGAAGATGATGGGAAAGCTTGACATCCGGTAGAACTGCTTTGGTGAGAGAAAACATGCTCTGCATGCAAAGTGCCCCAGCATCAATAGTGACTATCACACAAGAAAAAGTTCAAGGAACGGGAAAGGGGACTCCATAGTTCTGTCAGAGTCAGAAACTGACATAGGCAGGATAACATCTCATCAAGTTGCCATGTCTATTTCAATTTTTAATTACCTGAGGATCTAACAAACTATAGAACAGCCACAGCCTGGTTCTCAGTTCTTCCTTGCAAAATGGTGACTTCTGTTAAAGACAAGATTGCATGAACCATCACTATTCATTGGTGAACATACCAGTGGAATATTCCTGATTGCTGGACATATTACATATTGATGGTAAATTTGGTGTTGTGGTTAAGGTTCCAGGTAGAAAATATATGACCATGAGCTCTGCCCTTTTTTAGACACAAACCCAGTTGATGTGATATGGGCCAGTCACTTTATCTCAGCCCTAGGAAAAAGGTAAGGGTAAAGTGCTTCTGCAAGTTTTCCAAGAAAACTGCAGGGACTACTTCAAGCAGGCCCCAGGCACTGTCTCAAAAGATACACATATACAAAAGGAACATATTACCATATTAATAAATTGAGTAGGACCAAAGTAAGGTAAACAAATATTTTACAAGTAATTAGAAAGACATTGATAACACCTTCTGGCAAACAACAAATATTTTTAAAAACATACACTTTTAGATGCTAGAGCCTCTCTAGCCACTCTATCTCTATGCAGTCTCTGCATTCTAGGCAGAAAGATTCCTGTTGTTGTTGCTTTTTTTGTCACATAGTTCTCCTCTTACAATTTCTGCAAGTCAGGTTATCAAAATTAAGCTCCCCTTCATGCTGAAAGCTGTGGCCACCTCCTTTTTCCTGGCTCCAATAACCTACCTTGGAGCAAGAATATACTCCAATAAATGTATGTATCATGCTTGTTTATTTAAAACTCTGATTTCTAAGGCAGCCAACTTATAACAATTGAGGGTGATGTACAAGATAGTACAAACAAAAAAGGGGGATAATAAAGCACATAAAGCATGTTTATAAAATTTCCACTGCAGCTTAAACATTCTAACCTAACAACTGGGAAAAAAAGCAAAAGGATATTGCCTAGGTCCCATCAGATAATTTAAAGAGGGAGCTAGGACATGCCATCTGTCAAATCTTACTGGAGGGAAGGCATTCCAATAGTGATTCTTATTTTGTATGAATTTAGACTGAGACTACAGATCCCAAATTCCCTGCAGAAAAAATGTATTTTTCTGGACTTTTGCAACTTGTCTTTCTTCTTTTAGAAGAATTACTGGGTCTTGGAGATGAGACAAGGAGAAGCAAAAGTTCTAATTTCTTGGACTTTTTTGGTTTAGGTCCATTCATGAAGAGAAGATCCACAGGTATCTTTAAGGGCAATCTACATTTCCAGGACTCAAGCCATTGTCAAATAAACTGGGTTCTTGAATGTAATAGGTAAGTTATGACTGACTTCACATGTAACATTGAACTAGGGATTTAAAACCAAGATATTTACCATGCAAGATTTTCATGGAATAGGCCATAATGTGTATATTTATATAGCAAACTAAGCCAAATAAAAAACCATATTATGACTTATTTATGAGCCACAGTGGTGCTGTGGTTAGAATGCAGTACTGCAGGCTGTTTCTGCTGACTGTCAACTGCCTGCAATTTGGCAGTTCAAATCTCACCAAGCTCAAGGTTGACTCAGCTTTCCATCCTTCCCTAGCGGGTAAAATGAGGACCCAAACTGTTGAAGACAATATGCTAACTCTGTAAAGGGCTGTAAAGCACTGCAAAGTGGAATATACGTCTAATATACATAATAGCCATTGCTATTGCTATAATGCAATGTTGTGAACTTGGTCTGTGACTAAAAAAGCTCTGAGAAGACCTCAGAATCAAAATATTTTTTAAAAAAGAATCAAAATCTGATATTATAGCCTGAAGTCCCCCCAGTTCTTTCTTTAAATGTATTATTATTTATTTATTTAAATAGCATTACTACTGGTAACAATGAACATTCCTGTTAGTTATTATTTCATTCAACCATGGCCTTTAATTCTTTATAAAGTTTTCTTCACTACAATATATTCTTTGAACAAGCTACTCACTGTTTTGTTGTTCTCTTCTACTCCATCCCCTTTTCTAGCATCTATCAGTATTGACAATAATGTATGTTGAACATCTATGGTACATATGCAATGTATGTATAAAATCTTAAAATACTTAAAATCTAAGTATGTTGAACATTTATGGTACATATGCAATGTAGAAAATTTATACAAACGGAAGGAGAATTTATCTAAGCAAATGATTTTTCCAATAATAATTAATGTGATTTTGTCGATTTGAAGCCAACAGTCAGAAGACTGGATCTTTCTCTCTCACTGTCTACTGTTCTCCTTAATTTAAAATTCTGCCTTATCTGATAACTATAAATGAATATTTTTGTGTTTATGACTTAATAATAAATTCCCTCATGGAACACAATCACTCCTTATCACCACAATGTGCCAAATATTTCTTTGAATGAATCTGAATGCAAAAACCACACATATAAGCATACTATCAATCCACAGATCTCCTAATCTAAATTATAAACAAGATTATTTCAGGACTGAATTTCTATTTGGGCCTGAAATGTCTCATCGGATTATTACTTCAAAATAAGAATTCAGAAATTACTTTTCAAAGTTAACAAATAGTCAATCAAAGAATTAAAGATATTGAATTTGATAAGATTTGTACAAATTAAAAGGTATCCTTTATACCATATATAGCCCATACAGAGGTGGTATTCAGCAAGTTCTGACCAGTTCTGGAGAACCAGTAGCGGAAATATTGAGTAAGTCAGAGAACCGGAAAATCCCACCTCTGACTGGAGATTTTACAGTATCCTTTATCTGCCACGCCCACCAAGCCACGCCCACAGAACCAATAGTAAAAAAAATTGAATCACCACTGAGCCCATATGTACTCCAGAAAGTTGTAAAAAATTCATAATTGGCATGCTAGTTTTCCTGTTAAGGTTTCAACATGAAAATATCATTCAGCTCCCAGAAGATCATGAGATATAAGCACAGTCAGATCTTATTATACTTATCCTTTGAGATCAAAGCAGATTCCCTTAAGTGGGCTGTAACCTTCTAAGGATGGCAGGGGACTAAGGGGGGAAGTCCAACATGAATAAATTTCTTGAAAAGTTGTGGGGATAATGTGATGCTCTGGTGTAACTGCAGGAAACCTTGGATGGGACAGATGATCAGGATTGAATTTAAGAAAAACAGCTGGAAAAGCAAAGCACACTGTCACTGTAGGAGCAAAAAAAACACCAACCCCTAACCCCCATGAAGAAAGGTCAAGCTTCCCTCTAAAGAAAGGAATAAATACTTTGCACTCTTTAATGACAACTGCCTGGACAACTTCCCCAGTTTGGAGGAAATTCTGTTACCGGGTCAGGAAGACACTGAAGAAGGAACATTTCTTACACTTTTGTTAGACTAAGAACATCATTGGAAAACAAGCTCCCTCTTGCATTTACAGGCATAGTTCACATAGTTCCCTCTTCTCCTGTGGCCTTTTAGAGAAATGAAGCTACTTGCATTCACACTTCTATTGTGGGTGTCAGAATTACGGAGCAAACACCATTTCCCCTGTCTTGCCCTTTATGCTGACCTTCTCAAAGGCCTGACTGTAAAGTTCACAGCAAGAAAAGCCTTCCCTTCCCAGGAAACATTCATATACTGTTAAAATCCCAGAGTTCTACTGAAATTCTGGTGAGCTAACCTAAAAGTCATAAGTGAAAACATGGACGTTACAGGTAGTTCCTCAACTTACAATCACAATTGAGGCCAGAATTTCTGCACTACGTGATGCGGTTCTTCAATGAGTCACCTGATTCAATGATTCTTTTTTTTCCCCACAGCCATTAAGCAAAGCAAGGTGATCGTTAAGTGAAGCACATTCAGCTTCCTCCTGCTTGTTGGAGGCACCTTAGGAAGGTCGCACATGACTTTGCAATCGTTGCAAAGAAACGCCAGTTGCCAAACGCCCCAAATTTTGGACACATAGCCATCGTCGTGCTGCAATGGTTATAAGTGCAATGCAAGACTTTTTTTTTTTTTTTGACTATCATTGTAACTTTGAACAGTTATTAAATAAATGGTTGTAAGCCGAAGATTCCCTTGTATTTTTAAAATATCACCTACAGAGCAGTAAGATGCGCTGAAAAAGAGGCATGAGTGTATTTACAATTATGTTATTTACTGAGATCTGACAGTTAATGTCAGATTAAGTTAACAGACAGAGCTAATGCCATCTCTGTTACACACGAGTAAATTGTAGTTACTGAAGATCCTCTTCCCCACCCACAATTCTTATTCCTCTTAAAAACCTAACACGGTGCCAGATCGTAGTAACAGCTCGAAGATGGCTAATATTTAAGCCTCTGGCTCCATCACCAGACCTGATCTATACATCAGCTTAGAAGATGTATTCAGAAAGCCAGCCTGCGACCGCTTTCCTCAGAAAGGCAAAACGTTACACTTTATCTATATCTATGCATGTATGTATGTATATACATGTATGTATGTATGTATGTATATTTATAGCATCGTGTCGTCCACCTCCGTCGGCTTTGATGCCTAAAAGTCAGGAGGTGAGACAGGCTGCACCGACGCTTCAAACAATGCGAGTAGTGCGGAATCCAAGCACCCAACGAGCCGCCTCTCGGTTGTGCAAAAGTGATCGAGGGGAAAAGCAAAAATCCTCTTCTTTTAAAAATAAATAAATAAATAGGAGTAAGTGTTCCGACAGCCACGAAGCTCAGGAAAAACGCACAAGAGACCACAAACCGCACACCCCTAAATGGAACCCAACACGTAAGAAAGGAAAGCCAGCCTATACAGCATCCGTCCGCTTCGCCTCGCCTCCGACAACTGATAGGCAGCCAACAGTTTGCTCTCTCTCTCTCTCTCTCTCTCTCTCTCTCTCCCCGCCCAACACACACACACACACACACACACACACCATCCTTCCGCGGTAAAAGCACACCAAAGCTCGGCTCACAAAAAGCACCGTTTGGCAGGGAGACGTTTTGCCCAGTGCCAGAATAGAGGCGGGTGGGGGGGGGGGGGAGAGAGAGAGAGAGAGAGAGAAAGAGAGGAAACACGAAGTTGTGGGGTTTTGTGAGGTGGAGATGTTTGCTCGTAACTACCACCAAGGAAAACAATACTGGGCGGGAGATGAGACGAAGGATCAGAAGGAGGCTCCCCGATTAGGAGGAACCCTTCAGCTTTTCTCTCTCTCTCTCTCCCCCTCCCCGTTAACAAAGGGAACCGAACCCCTCTCACGCACGCCGCCACGCCAACCGTCCCCGCACGAGGCAAAACACCTCTCCGAACCTCGCCTCCAGGTCTCTCGCTTGGGCGCTGGCAGCCTCTCCGTTCTTGTCAGCCTCCCCCCCCCCCCCCCCCCCCCCCCCCCCCCGCCCACGTCTCCCTGGCCCCCCGCCGTCCCTCCGCGTTTCTACCTGTTCGGAAAAAGGCGTCCACCTCCGAATCCGGGACCGCTCCTTCCTCCGCTGCCCCTTCGGCGGGGTTCATGGCTGGGCACGGGGAGAAGGGGCTGGCGAGCAGCAACGGCAGAAGCAGCAGCAAACGATCCCGGCGGCCGGGGAATATCCAGTGAGTGGAAGCAGAGAGAGAGAGAGAGAGAGAGAGGGGAGCCACGCGCCCCGCCTCGCGCGCGCGCGCCCCCCCCCCCCCGGGGGGGGGGGGGGGGGGGGGGGTGGGGTGGGGGGGGGGGGGAAAGGGGATAGAGGCGTCTTCAGCAGCCCGCTTCGGCACTTCCCATCCTTTGCCACACAGTGTCTGCTGGGAGCTGCCGCTGCCAACAACCGGGCTGAGGGTGGCAGGGGTCCCTCTCCGCCGCTTTCTCCAAAGGCGTGCGCACAACACACACACACGCACGCACGCACGCACGCCCGCCCAGACCTTTACACACCCACCACAACCCTATCTTCTTCAGCGGTAGCGGCAGCCGCCTCCTTGCGCCGCTCCGGCTCTGCCCGTCCGCCTTCCGCACCCACCCCCCCCCCCCACACACACACACCCCCGCTCCCTTTCCCTCCCCTCTATTGTTCAGACCGGCTTTTGCTTGGACGTCCTCGCCCACAAGCCGCCTTCTCACCATTGGTGCCGGCGGTTCTCCTCGCTGGGCAAGCCCCCCCCCCCCCCCCCCCCCCCCCCCCCCCCCCCGCCCCCCTTTTTCCCTCACCCCCCCCCCCCCCCCCCCCCATCTCCCCTTCCCACCCACCCCCTCCCCGTCGCCAGAAAGGCGAAGCCCACCGAGCCAAAACCACCGGAGGTGGGCGGCAGAAGCGATGACAGCTCCGCGTTTGCGGAGCCCGGCCGCCGCCGCCTCCGCCTCCGCCGCCGCCGCCGCCGCGGGCGGGCTTATTGCCGAAGGATGTCCCCCAAAACCGAGCCCGCTCTCGCTTCCTTTGAAGGCTCATTGTTGTTGCGAAGCGGCTTTGGCGGGACTTCCTGAGAGGAGCGGGAAAAGAAGCGCGGGGAGGGCGAACGGGTGCGGGGGGTGGGTGGGCGCGTTGACTTGGGGAGGCCAAGAGATTGAGGGGGCTTCCTCCTTTCTGTACCGTTGTGGCTACCTTCCCGGCCGAAACGGCCTCTCTTTTCCTATTCCCCCCCCCCCCAGCCCACCCCCGGCTCTTTTCTCCTGGCCACCTTTGCCTCCCGCCTAGCTCTCCTTGAAGATGACGAGTCCCTTCCATTTACAGAGACTGCAACGAACGCCGTTTCTTTCTCGGGCGGAGGAGTTGAAGCAAACGGGGGCGTGGGAGAGGAGGAAGGGGAAAGGCGAGGAAACGTTCAGGTGCTTTTCGCTGGGGACCGAGGTGGGCAGAGGGCGGGGCAGGCTCCCGCTGAACTTCGGAGACAGGAGGGAGCGGAGGGAGCCGCCCGGGTAATTGTGGCAGACAGGCGGATCGGGAAGGCCTGGGAACAGCAACTAGAGGCCTTGGCAGTTGCTGGAATAGGACTGGAAGTTCCAATTTTGAAGGTGTTTCTCCCCCCCCCCCCCAAAAAAAAAAAAAAAAAAAGTTTGTCTGCCCAAAAGAAAAATTGACAAAAGAGGAGGGGGCAAAATCACCCAGTTTTTCAACAAGTGGTTTTTGTTTTTCTCCTTCAAGGAAAACTATTTCCAGCAGTGTGCATTTCAGAAAGATCCCTGTACAATCACTTTCTGATTTACCTATCCTGCTTATATCCCCTTCAAACTGTTTCTCCCTCTCTTTGTTTTCCTTTAATGTTTACAAGGGCTTGTTAAGTTCAGGTTTCAGGGTAGTGTTCACTTACAGCAACGGGCAGAGTTACTGGAGAGATAGTGAGAGAAAAGGGTCCACCAAGAGCTCGACTTTCAGATTTGCTGGAGACCTTGGGCTCAGACTGATGGATTTATTTTTTGAATCATGTTGAATCATTAAACGTACCTATCGTCAGGGGGGGGAAAAAAAACAAAGGAAATTGACAAGAAAAAATTGAAATGACATTGATAGAAAGCTAGAAAGTTGAAATCAGAGTTGAAGTTGCAATGCTTGGATTATCGAACAGTAACTGAGAGCTTTAGCAAGTATGATTCAGATTATGAATTTAAACTAAGAAACAAGATGGAATAGAGGGCAACCAGGTGGATATAATCTTAGGAAGGAAGGATAATAAGTTGGTTGGTAATCTTTAATTATCTTCTCTTTATTGTCCTGCTTTTCACCTTTTGTTTTCATCTTTTTCTTTATTTTATATCTGTTCTTGCTGTATTAATTAAAGAAGTTATATCCAATCGTCTATCTTTTATTCATGTAAAAAAATCTTCAAAAAAATTATTTAAAGAAAAATGTATCAAATTTAGGAAATTGGAGAACGGGGGACACTATGAATGTGGTATGAAACCTTTGTGCAATATTATAATCCAAAAATGACATGCATTTGAGTTAAATTTTATAAAATTTTATGAGATTAAAAATATGAAATAATTTTTGATTTTGACATATATTCCCATAACTCAGTTTATTATTCTTCTGTCTATGGAATTATTTGTGCTTTCCAATAAGAAGTATAGAACACTCTAGCAGCAGTTTCTCATGTACAAAGCCAGATGAGTATATTTTCCAAGAATATAAGATATGGTAATATTTAGTAAATAAATAACAGATAACCAACCAGAAGTCATGTAGGTGAGATGGGTGATATAGAAATTCCACGTAGAGTGTATTGCATTGAGAAAACAATGCGTGGATTGAGACGTCTTATTCATAGGTCCTCTGAGCCCTTCTGGTCTTCAAACAAGAGTAATGAGTCAAGGAGGATGATCTACTGGGTCAATTTGAGCAGTGGTGCGATTCAAAATTTTTTACTACCAGTTCTGTGGGTGTGGGTTGGTGGGCGTGACAGGGGAAGGATACTGTAACATCTCCAGTCAGAGGTGGGATTTGCCAGTTCTCCGAACTTCTCAAAATTTCTGCTACCGGTTCTCCAGAACTGGCCAGAACCTGCTGAATCCCAGTTCCGTATTTGAGGGAGTATGGCCCATCCAGAACCAAAAGGGGAAAAAATCCTCTAGATCAGAGGTAGTCAACCTTTTTTATACCTACCTCCCACTTTTGTATCTCTTAGTAGTAAAGTTTTCTCTAACCGCCCACCCGTTCCACAGTAATGGTGATTTATAAAGTAGGGGAACAAAACCCCTACCACCCACCATGAAAGCTGGAACGCCCACTCGTGGGCGGTAGGGACCAGGTTGACTACCACTGCTCTAGATCCAAGAGACCTCAAAACCCACAGCCAATTTGGTCTTACTAGGGTTGAGTCTGAGTCTGTTCCTCCTCCTCTACACGCTCCCAAACTCCAAACACTGAGTCAGAACTGACAGCATTATTTGGAATGTTATTGATGATGCCTAACTTCATACCAACAGATGACCCTGCTCAGTAGTCTCAAGTAGATTTTAAATGACAACAGGGATTAAATAAAAGATAGAGGTTTTTCATAAAATATGAGGTTAGGTCTGGACTTCTCATCTTTCAACACTGACTGAAACTAGTTCTAGACGAAGGAAGAGGCACCATAACCAGCAGCTCTTCTCTCTCTCTCTCAATCTCATGAGCTCATTCAGAAACATACCATGATTGATGATATAGAACAGGGGTGTCAAACTCAAGGCCCAGGGGCCAGATCCAGCCCACAGGCTGTGGAAATCGTGAAGGACCGTCCCACAGTGGCTCTGCCAGTAAAAGCAGAGCTTGGGAGGCCTGAGGATTGCAGGAGGCCATTGCAGCCAAAAACGGAGCTCGGGAACCCTGGCAGAGCACTTGGACCATCACAGACGCCCCCAAAACTAATTATGTCAAGCTGGCCACACCCCCTCTGGCCACGCCTCCCAAGGTCAAACACAACCCTGATGTGGCCCTCAGTGAAACTGAGTTTGATACCTTTATATAGAAGATTGCTTAGAAATCAAATTGCAGGATGGATGTACGAGTTCCATCCTGGTCCCACGCCACAACTACAAGTATGACCAATGCATCCCAACACAAATAGATCTTGCTTTATGATTTCTCTGCTTAGTGACTTTTCAAAATTACAATAGCCCTGGAAAAATAACTTTCTGGCTGATTCTCAGGCATACACAGTGTCCCAATGGTCACGTGATCACCATTTGGATCATTCACAGCCATTTTCTGATAAGCAGAGACAATGGAAAAGCTGGCTGTAAAGTTGCAAGTGGCGGTCATGTGAGATCTTGCTTAATGACAGGGGTGATTTGTCTATCATGATCACAATGTTTTGCTTAACAACCATATCACTTAACAACGAAGTTGCCAGTTCCAATTGTGGTTGTTAAATAAGGACTACCTGTATTGTGCAAAGCCCTGAAATCTGATTGCGTGATAACTTTTTCCTTTAAAGCCTAAGATGATCACCTTCTCTGCAGCCTTTCATAAGAAGGAAAAATTGTAAACAGGCTGGAAATTATCTCATACTGCTGAGTCGAGTGATAACTTCTTGGAGGCCGCTATCTTCCTAAGTGAAGGAGGAATCGCCTCTTCATTCAAAGATGAATTCACATTATCTGGGCCCAGTCACATCTTACTTAGGACTAAGTGACAGTCATAGATTTGAGCACTCTATCAACTTTTTTACAACTATCTATCAACTTTCTTACAACCAACAGATTCTAACTATTCCTAGGTAACATGCCAGACTGTACCTTAGCTAATTCAACAGGATCTGCACAGTTGCAGTCCAGCTCAGAGTGAACCTGAAAGATTTTATCTAACAGATGCCTTGAAAAATTCTCACAGTGGATGCAATGATATATTGGAATGACCTTAGGAGGCTACAGGAAGAGTTGCACAGTAAAGGACTGACAAACAGCAGCTGAGTCTACGAAAGCAACGGGGGCATGGCAAAGATCTCAGACTTGCAAGTTTGATGTCAGCCATGCCAGAGAGTCCAGACAAGAAGCATGCTCAGAACCAGTAGCCCCAACTTTATCCTAAGGTTACATTAACGGAATCTTGCAGGTCTGAAAATACGTCTTTCCCCCATACAGGGGTCCTTTAAAAAAATGTTTTGACTCTAACTTCACAGAAGGAAAGGAGTTAGCAACAGCACTTAGTCTTATATGCCACTTCACAATGCTTCACAGCCCTCTCTAAGCATTTTACAGAGTCAGCATATTGCCCCCAACAATCTGGGTCCTCGTTTTACCAACCCCGGAAAGATGGAAAGCTGAGTCGACCTTGACCCATTCAAAAATCAAAATACTGTAGTGAGTAGTGAGTTAGCCTGCAGTAGTGCATTCTAACCACTGCACCACCACAACTTTTTGGGCCATCAGATAGCAATCCAAGGGTGCAATCAGAACGGAGACGTGTTTTTCCAGTGACTTCACATGATGTAACCCTTAATAAAAGGATTAATATATCCAATATTTTAATACGGTGGTTGTTTTCAATCCACAGACCTGGAAGTGGGATCAGGATTGGCTTGGGATTTCATGGTGGCCCCAACAGCTAGGGTATTCCAGCATTACAGATCCAATGTACATGGAAGGTCACATGTTGCTTGTTATTTATACCTAAGACTATCTGAGACATGAATTGGAGGGGAGGGAGAGAGAGGGAGGGAGAGGAAAAGAGAGAGAGAGAGAGGGAGAAAAGTACAAAAACCATGTCCCCCCCAAGGTACAGAAATATAATCAGTACCCTCATTGTATTCTGATGTGCCACACAAACTGAGAAAATGTGTTTTATTTGAACAGGCATTTGTGGGCAGAGATAAGAGAGATGGATATGATTCTGGGTGCTATTCATGAAGTTGTCATTTTCATTATGATATGTACTTCTATTATTATATGTACTGCACAGTGTCTTATTGTGTACTGCATTGATAAGCTTATTAATTTATTATTTGAATGAAATTACATAAAATCACTTATTTATATACTGCTTTTATTGAGTAGAATACAAATAAACAACACACAAAAGTACAAGAAATAAAAATTTACATGACATATACTGACAAATACATATACATAAACAAAAAGTTCTACAGAGGCATTGCAATGAACAGTAACCATGTGTCATTATCATCCCTAGCTAATTCATGCTGATAAATGATTCACTCATAGGTTGCCAAGGGCATCAACTTTGCCAACCCATGGGCCATATGTTTATCTTTCCAATGTTGAAGAATAGGCCTTTTAAGGAATAATATGAACATCTGAAAATATTGGAACTTCATTCAGAGTGGAGTTAGTACTTGTGATAACTGCTTCTCCTAATTTATTTATTTATTTATTTATTTATTCATTCATTCATTCATTCATTCAGTTTCTATTATGGAAATATAACAGGGGGGAATGGAATAAATTTAGGGCGTTGTACAGTGGTATATCTAGGGTTCTGCTTCAGTTAAAGCCAACATAGCAGGATATGTCCTGCCCCTTTGGGGCATGCAAGAAGCAGTGTAAGAAATGTAAAAAGGGGAGGGGCTTGCATCATACCATTGCAACAGGGCTTTCCTCAGTCTGATCCACCTTGTTCCCCCTTGCAGACAATACTGATTCTGTACAGATGTCTGAATGCATCATTAAGCTCATTATACTTCCAAGAACAATTATCTCACTTTTTTTCTATATACATGCAACAGAATGCAATCCATCCAAAATATTGTGGGGTGTTTTTCTTTTGTTGAATAAAATTTAATCAAAGATCAGTTGATGTTTTAGGTACTGATGTTAACTATGCTTCCCATTGTTTAGGCAAAATAGAATCTGTAAGTAAATGAGTAAAGTACAATAGGATCAGCGTCATAACAACACATTAAGAGGCAGAAAATAAATCCATAGAAACAGCACTGGAGGAATAAAAGCCTCCAGTATATAAAAATAACTCAGTATGTAAAGACCAAAGTCTTCTCTTAAAAAAGACTTCTACAGAATTAAAGTGCACCTACTTTAAAAAAAAAAAAAAAGCACTTAAAAATATTTTTAGCAGAAAATTTAAAGACCACTTTTTAAAGGTTTCATTCTACATTGGATATTACTGCACATTCTTTGCTTATACATATTCACAATTCACATATATAAACATGTACAGGTGGAATTGACACATTTTCAGACGTGATAATTTTGCACTGTGCTTTAACAAGGAATAACTGCTTCTGGGGATGGGGAATAATTACTTCAATCAATAATTGAAGTCTAATATTATTATTTCTAACATATTATTAGAAATATATCAGATAATATATAATATATTATCTAATATTAAAATAATAATATTTCTAACACATCCACCCACTGGCAGTAGCACAAACATAACAGATTATTTAACACAGTGATAAAAAAACATAGTGTTTGCTGCATAAACAGAAGCCACAAAAATGGATAGTAATAACTGCTGATAAATGTGAAAAGCAGGAGAATAATAAATAATTTTCATCTTGTTCATTCATCACACTAAATCTGATTTAATGAATTAACTACATTTCCTGGAATAAATTGAAAATAGCTAAATTCATACAAACTGTAGCCACAGCCAACCAAACTATTTTTTTCCTGAAAATCCATCCTGTAAAAGGCACAAAGCCTCAGAGTTGTTTAGATACATTTGAAAAATATGTTGTATAAACAGAAGCTATGGAAGCTAACTTCCAGGCCAGGCTGGGTTAAATTAGCCTGTCACAGAGCCGATGATATATAGATGTAAAATAATTCTTCATCAGACAACCATGTCATGGAAACTATTGACCCTGGATTTAACCATAGGCTCTACTAAAATTAGAGGGGTTTCATCCACTCTCAGTAACTCCTCAAACATGTAATAAGTCCCTAGGCTTGCACTAGACCTGCAGAGGGGAGCTACTGTAAGAAACAAAACAAAAATGTTCCTTAAGTGTATCTGTATGCTCCAAAGCACTTTTCCCCCTGTAAATCTGAAATATTACACAGCCCTGTCACTAACCCAGTTCTTGTCCTGGAAACAGAGTAAAAGTTCTAGAAAGACTCCACAAAAGGAGAGTCTCTCTAGACCAGGGGTGTCAGACTCAATTTTGTTGAGGGTCATATCAGGATTGTGTTTGATTTGGGGAGGGCTGGGGTGGGTGTGGCCAGGGTGGCATGGCCAGCTCAATGTCACTCATGTCGGGGGCACCTGTAGTGGCCCGAGCAATGAAAACAGGCTCCCAAGCTCTGTTTTCGGCTGCAATGGCCTCCTGCAATCCTCTGCCAGTGAAAACAGAGCTCGGGAGGGCCACCTGCCGCTCTCCTGAGCTCCATTTCCACTCACAGAGGCACTGAAGGCTGGTCCTTCACTGTTTCCAGGGCAGCCCTTCTGGCCAGATGTAAGCACCCCTGGGCCTTGAGTTTGACACCCCTGCTCTAGGCATTCCCTTTCTGTGCCTACTTCAATGTTCTCCACTCTCACTATCAAATGGAGGTGGAAATAAAGCAGAAGTGAGTAAAAGAGAAGTAAGATACCAGCACCCCAAATTTCTTTGACATTCAAGTGACCTTAGTCACAGCATTTTGAACTTAATTTTCTTAATTTTGGGAGGGGGAGGAGAAAAATGCTTGATATTAATCTCTTGACTAATAGGTCATTCAACCATAAAGATACAGGTAGTTCTCCACTTAAATAACTGAACCCAAAATGTCCATTGCTAAGCAAGACAGCTGTCAAGTGAATTTTGCTCCATGTTAAAATCTTTTTTGCCACAGTTGTTAATTGAGTCACTGCAGTCAAGTTAGTTGTTAAGTGAATCTGGCTTCCACATAGACTTTGCTTGTCAGAAAGTCACAAAAGGTGATCATATGACTTCAGGACATTGCAACTGTCATAAATACATGTCAGTTGCCAAGCATCTGAATTTTAATCAGGTGGCCACAGGGTGCTGCAATGGTCATAAGTGTGGAAAATGATCATAATTCTGTTTTTTTCAGTGCTGTTGTAACTTTGAACAGTCACTAAGCTGTAGTTGTTTTTGTCTTAGGATCCTTAGCAGCAGCTTTCCAAAGTCTAACTTGTTTGACTATTTCAAAGTTGGCAACTTGGATATAAAACTAGTTTAGCAAAAACCAACGTATGCTGCACAATGCATAGAATAAGTTTTGTTCTCACCAATGAAACTGCACAAATCAGCAGGAGCTGAATCTTTCTTGTTTTCTCTTTCAGTATATAAATAGATGTCTTTATGACAATTGTCCCTAATGTGATACCTTCTAGGTATTATTGACCTCAATTCAAAAAATCAAATGTATATATATTTAATTTTGGTGTAACATACTGGATGAATCTAGTCCCTGGGATTTGTTCATTAAACTGTAGTTAAAATATGGAAGATTGTTTGATCATGATCAGAAATAAGCATTGTTTATTTCATCATGACAAACTTCATAATGGTTACAACGAAACCCTTAACCTCTGAGGATTAAAATATCCAAGAAAAGTTGTTTCTGAATTCTTTACAGGTTTATGTTTTCACACTTTGTCCCTCACCATGCTCCTACAGAGAAGGAATACTATTTATATTGTGTACTGCAACAGACAGTATCTCCTACTTATCACTATTTTTCTTTGAATCTTTTCAATGTGTACAGACTATAGCTCATTTCATTAGTCGTGTCAAACTACAACTTCCATAATTGGCAGGATCACCGGCTTTCCCAGTTGGAGGACTGAGAATGTAGCCCAATATATTTAGCAGGCTGGGGAAAAATGAAGCCAATTCAGTGTGAGAGTAATATTCCCTCTACTAACTTGTTCTCATGTACAATGCATAAAGAAGGAACATAATGCAAAATTTTAGAATGATGTTAACATGCTATTCTACAAATTATTAGAATGAGGAGGAATCCTTCCATTCCTGATAAAATTATAGAATTGGATGCACTAATCAAAATATCTGGAATTTGTTAAAAACAAACAAACAAACGAGTATTTAGGTTGTGCTGTGAATCTTGCTCCTTTTACCAAATTCTTATGATTCCATTTTTTAAGTGAATGCCAAAATGTATCTATCAAATATGAGTGGATTGCTTGTAGCTTGTGATTAAATCACAGGTATCACAGTTTTGTGGCTAGTTTATGAGTCCAGGGCTGAGAGTTGTGGGACAAACCAACTTTATTCACAGTTATGAAGACAACCTTTTTTAAGGACATAAAATTGGACAAACATATTTTGTTAATCACTTTGTATTTACTTTTTGATCTTGTTCTTGTTGGTTTAGAAGGTTGCTGCCACTTTAGTAGGATTTAAGAATATTTGGAATATTGTTATATTGCATTTGCCAAGTGAGTTGCTTTCTCCTTTATTTATAATTTAAATACAATTTTAAGGTTTTTGAAAAACATTACTTTCTGGATTAAACAATAAATTGATACATAGAAAATCAATTTGAGACAGTTAACAATGGATCAAGGGTTCAGATGGGCTTAGAATTCTAATTTTAAACTATCAGAAAAATTCATCCTGTGGGAAATGAATAGTGTAAACTGAAATTGCTTTTTTTATGTATTGTTTAGCAAAGGAAGACATGGAATGGTCAACCATGGGCCTTTACAGTTAGATAATCCACTGATGTAAATATGACAACAGCTTCCATGGGGACAGTGAAAACAGGCAAGAGGACAGATGCAGCATCATAATTCAAACCTCATCCTTTTGTAGATTTCATATACATGGGGAAGCACTTTGATTACCATGCTATAACCATGTCTCATTATTATGACCTTCCCGGGTGCTACCACTGGTGACAATGCATGTCCATATGGAAAAAGATGTTTTCAACCATGTTAATACTTAAATAACAAATATTTTCACTTCATATTTATATATACATAGTGAGTGAAACACAAAAAATCACAAACACAGATCAGACATCATTTCGGGTTTATACTGATTATAACAAGTGGTTCTTGTTGATTTTAATTATTTATTGGCAAAAGTTAATTTATAGCAACCATTCATTTTTATATCACTCTTAATGATAAATATTTGGATTTCTTCTGCCAAGCTATGTAGCCATTGTTTTCATAAAGTACTATATGTATGAATAGAATGTCAGCTTTATGTCAACCATTCTTAAACATTTTATTATTTAATGTAGGTTTCCAGTCAAACTGCTGAAATGTAACAGTTAGGATGTTTCTGAATACTTGTTTTTAAGGTGTGGGGTATATAGGAAGGACTACAAATAATAAAATGCTTTAAAAACAATAGTCTTGCACCACTAACACTGCAATATTCTAATCCTCTATTTACTTTGTGCAGTTTTTATTATACATTTTCAGTGCTTAAAAATTGTATTCAAACTATAAAACCTTTTCATATCAGACTGCAGTCCTGTAGCACTGCTAATGTCTCTCTACATAAACGTTTGTGAAGGCTTCAGTGAAACAGGCATATCATTAAGAATGCCATAAAAACCCAGTTTTATAGCTTAAATGTTTATTCAACAGGCCGCGTTTGGAAAACAATTTATATCAGTAAATGAAACTTGAAGGACTATATGTCTGAGAAGCATTTGGTAATCTGAAACTATGTTGAATTGACATAATAAGCATGAATGGATATTAACAAGGCATATGGCAATTCTCCAATAAATAGAACCAAGATGAGACAATAAACAATAGCTAGTGAGTTGGTAGTCTTCTTTCCCTTTGGCTTGGTTTTTGTTGCAGATTGTCAATTGGCATTTTCTGGAAAGTTTTTTGGTTTTCCCCTCCAAATGGCATCTAATTGGTAGTAATCCAATCATGGTCTCAGCCAACACATCCACCAAAGTTACATAAATCCATATATGACTGCAAAATAAGAAAAATAATATATGGACATACAATGGTTCTTGACTTACAATGGTTCATTCAGTGACCAAAGTTACAACAGTACCGAAAAAAATGACATACCTTTTTCACACTTACAACTGCCCCCATGGTCATGAGATCAAAATTCAGACATTTAACCATGGACTCATATTTATGATGGTTGTAGTGTCTTGGGATCATGTGATCATCTTTTGGGACCTTTTTTTAAAAATAACAATTTTATTTGTTTATAATGTAGCATACAAAGAAAATACAAAGGTAAATAATAGGAAAAATAGTGAAGGAAAAAAGGGCAGAGAAAAGGGGAGGGGGAAAGGGGAAAAGAAAGAAAAGGCTGCATAGTACAGCCTTAACCCTAAACTTTTGTGACCATCTGACCAGCAAAATCAGTTAGGAAGCCAGATTCACTTAACAACCGTGTTACTCACTTAACAACTGCAGTGATTCACTTAACAAATGCAGTAAGAAAAGACGTAAAATGGGACAAAACTCACATAACAGATGTCTTATTTATCAAACAGAAATTTTGGGGTTAATTGTGGTTGTAAGTTGAGGATTACTTATACTAGCCTGGAATCACATGACATATTACTTCCCAGCTACTGTTGCTTAACTATGACTAAATCAGGATTAAAGGTGGACTGAGTTTACACATTAAGCCAAAATGAAGTTTGAGTATCAGTTTGGTGTAGTGGATAAAGGCATCAGGCTGGAAACCAGGAGTCTGTGTTAAGCTCAAAGTCGGCTGGGTGACTTTGGGCCAGTCTCTCTCTCTCTCTCTCTCTCTCTCTCTCTCCATAGAAATGCAAATTGTTTTCAAAAATCTTGCCAAGAAAACTGCAGGAACTAATCCACCTAATCACCTCTAGTTAAGATCAACTTGAAGACATTTAAAAAAATTCTTTGTGTCTCTGCATGTTATGTGAACACAGCATTGTAGCTTGTAACAGTGGATTATGATTCAGCTTTGTGTGAATTCAGCTAATTTTGTTTAATTGTAATCAATTAGAAACATGACCTATTCAACACAAAAGTTACAACCAAATATCTTAGCATAAGATTGCACTATAGAGTATAATTCTGAACATACTTATAGTTAATAAATCACATAGTTAAATTTAACTTGTGGCAATAAAAGGTCATATAAATGAATTAAGGAGGTGAATGTTGGCAAATGGACTCTGAGGGAGAAACTGAATGAAGCCTGGACAGAAGGAATAATTTAATTGGCATACCAAGGGCAGAGGAAAACTAAAGGCATAAGCTCTTATATTGGCTCGGGAATTCTGGGAGTTGCCAAAGTTTGAGAAATTCAGTTCTAAAGCATTCACATAGGCCCGGGCTGTTAAACTTGCGGCCCGCGGGCTGGATGCATCACACACTGGCCACACCCATGCCTGGTTTAGCGAAGGGGAGAAAGTCGTGATACATCACATGACAATGCGAGTTTGACACCCCTTACAAAGGCAGTCAGTCTTAAAAAGTGGCTTTCATTTTGTAGAATCTTTATCTTCAAAGAATAGTTGCCTTCCTTGCCACTGTAGTTTTGAAAGCTTCATGGTAATCCTCAACTTACAACCACACATGAGTCCAAAATTTCTATTGCTAAATTAGTTTTGCCCCATTTTACGACATTTCTTTCCACAGTTGTAAAGTGAAGCACTGCAACAGTTAAGCCAATAACATGGTTGCTAAATGAATCTGGCTTCCCCATTGACTTTGCTTGTTAGAAAGTCGTAAAAAATGATCACATGACCCCTGGACAAAGCAACTGTCATAAATACATGCCAGTTGCAAGCATCTGAAATTTGATCACATGACCATGGGGATGCTGCCATGGTCATAAGTGTGAAAAACAGCCATAAGTCACTTTTTTTCAGAGCCATTGTAACTTCAAATGATCACTGAATAAACTATGGTAAGTCAAGGACTACTGTATTGGGTCTCATCTAATTGAAGCATTTTGGTGGGCCTAAGGGGGGAAACATTGTGGTTGATGAGAAGTTAGTTTAAAATTCCAATGTCAGGCAGACAACCTTTACCTTAAAAAAAAACCTGGGAATGCTAATATATATGCAAATGTGCTCTCTTATTTGCTTTTTTGGGTTTTATTGCTATTAAGTTTTAATTATGGCACTGTTCACTTGCTTATGTTGTATTTGATTGTAAGCAGCCTGAGGAAGAACATGAAAGAGAATAAACACTTATAAATAAATGGCTTAGATAAAATTAAATGAAAAATACCTTGGCAATCTGCAACTTCTCCGGGAAAGTGGAAATAAATATTGCTAAGCTGAACCTATAATTTGAAACATATTAGTCTTTTAGAAGACTGCTGAATAAAATACAACATTTGCATTTTCTTCTCTTTCTGATCTAGAAACCATATTTCAGCACCACTTTAAGGTGAGCTAATATCCCCAAGGGTCCCTTCTGTGACACACTAAGTGCTCAGAAAGGAGTGTGACAGGGATATATTCTTGTCCCCTCTCTTTTCAACTTGCACGTCAGTTCAGTGGACCCTTTTCATAATCTGGATTTCCTCCCTCCCTTAAACTAGCAGGGTGCAAAATCCCTATACTCTACTACATTGATGGTGCCACCATAATTTCACAAACCGCTATGGGGCTGAAAAGAGCTACAAGCAGTGATATTTTGGCACTGCAGAAAAAAAAACTCATCCAGGTCTTAATTCTGAAAAGTCTAAATTTCTAGTCTTTGCTAAGACTAGCAGTCCTTAGTTGAACAGTTGAAGGACACAAATTAGAATACGTTACTGGACTGAAATCAGGGGTGGGATTCAAATTTTTTAACAACCGGTTCTGTGGGCATGGCTTAGTTAATGGGCGTAGTTTGGTGGTCATGTGACTGGGTGGACGTGGCTTGGTGGTCATGTTATTGGCTGGGCATGGCCAACTCAATATCACTCACATCAAGGCACGCATCTCCTCGCCTGGCTTCTCATGACTGTGGGGATGCTGCAACAGTCGTAAGTGTGAAAAATAGTCATAAGTCACTTTTTTCAGTGACTGAAACTTTGAATGGTCACTCCACACAAGCAAAGTACCAGCAAAGGAGGGGGAAAAACTCCAGAGACATTTCTGAGACAGGAAATCTAGTCCTGCCAAGAATATAATAAGAGTTAATGGAGAGGCAGTTTCTGTAAGCAACACCAGAATGTTTCCTTCCTGTCTTGCTCACAGGATTAGGCCAGTAATTTCTTTGAACAACCGGTTCTCCGAACTGCTTAGAATGTTAACAACCGATTCTAGCGAATAGGTGTGAACTGGTAGAATCCCACTCCTGACTGAAATACCTTGGTGTGTTTTTCCACTCTACAGGCACTGGAATGCACACCAGATCATGGAGTTAGTACATCCAGCTCCTACATCTACAAGTGCTGTTAAGCACTTCTTTTATACAAGCAGAGGACAATTAATCCCTGGGGGCATTAAAACATTTTGAGGCCAAACACTGGCCCAAATCCTTTACGGTACACCAGTAGGAATGTATGCAAAGAAGAGGGCACTGGAAACATTACAAATGAAATTGAGAGAAGAATGCCTGCAATCCAGGTAAAGCCTTGGAAACTACTGGCTGATCATCCAATTCCTCCCTATCAGAATAAGCTCCTTTAATTTTAATAGAAAATTTCCCTTCTCCCTGGAAACAGGCCTAGGAGCAGAATTCAAAATTATATGGGTTTTCTGCACCATTCCTAATTTCCTTCGGACAGCAGTATCAAACTCATGTCGTCATGGCGGTGCCCTGTGACATATCGTGATTTTCCCCCCTTTGCTAAACAGGCTGTGGGCATCGCCAGTGTGTGGCGCATCCAGCCCACGGCCCATGATTTTGAGTCCTGCCTTCGAATATGACCAAGCCAAACAACTGCTCACTGAAAGAGTAAAGGATATGGAATTTCAGACTGAAATTATATATCCAATTTCAACTAAGTTAAGGCAATATAGGCCTGACCAACAAAATATCTTTACTATCTTTCCCCAAACCGAGGACAGCATTTTTCAAAGTCAGGTATAACATCTTGTATCCATACTATGGTAAGGTAGATAATCCAAAACCCCATTAAACAAGGTTACAAGGTGACAAGGAGATTGAAATCATTTTGCATGTATTATTGCACTGTAAATTCTTCAGGAATATCCGGCCTGTTTATGCTTTTCCCCTAATATGTAAATTTCCAGGAAGGCCAAGCAAGTCCTATATGAATCAACTTCTAGAAGTTCAAAACCCTTTATCACTTGTGCAGTAGCCAAATAATTACTTCTGTTTTATTTATCACTTTAGGATTAATACATCCTAGCTAGCTTGCTTTTTAGATGATACATATTTTATTTCATATATTATAAATGTTAGATTTACACCTGCACAGGTAATTAATGCATTATTGTACTAGAGTTTGTCATATTTTAAGTGTTATTTTATCTTTGTTATTCTAGCATCTTATTTCAACAATTTGCTTTCACTTTGGCTGTTGCTTTTTATTTATTTTTGTGAGTCCTGGACCAAATAAACAATATTTCATTTCATTTTCATGATAGGTTGGAGTTCTTCAGGGAATTGCTTTGGCAGTAAATAACCACACATATATTCCTATTCACCCACTTGCTCACCTCTCTTCAGCTTCTTTCAGTAATTTCACTTTTTTCATACAGTGAAGAGATGTTTGCTGAACAAAGAACTAATATTTCCTCATGAAATCCTCAGTAGCAGCTCAACAAAATTTTTGCCAAATATATAGTCTTAAAAGTTTCAGACATTATTCCGTCATGCACATCAGAGCCATAGATAAGCAGAGCAAAACTAAGGTAAATTTTGTGTGGTTTTTCTATTCTGTTGCTTTATTTGATTTTATCTCCGTCCTGGGCAAGCACTCAAGGTGGATGACATAGGGTGAGTACAGCTGGAATTCCAAATCCCCATACAGCCTCCAAAGCTCTCAATATTTTGTTGTGGCTCCTAGACTATCTTTTGACTGCATGGTTAATGTTGATTCTTCATTATTTTAAGACTGCAAGTCTAGAAACCTAAATAAACTGTATGCAGTATAATAAAACAAAGATTATTCCTAATAGATCCAAATCAGAATTAACCTTACAAGCATGCATGTTGTACACACAAATACACACATCCAATCTTAGAAGATGCAAAAGCTGGTAACATAATGTTATCAGGCAGCATCATTGCTTTGCTCACTGAAGATCTCATCCCAAACCATTACAGTGGCCCCTAACCATAGAAAGATAGTCTCTCTATAAAATGTTATTAAAAGAGTGACTGAGCTGCAAAGTTTGTTCTTTGCATTCCCTGGAATTATTAATTCTTATCATTCTGATTGTTTACTGAATAATAAGAAGGGCCATGTAAATTGCAGGCACAATTTCAGCTGTGAAGCACTCCTTTTACTTCCAGGATGATACTATATTTAGAATAAGACCACAGAGTAGGGACAGAAATCCAAAGTCAATTTGACTCTGTCAACATGTTGCACTATTTGTACCCATTCACTTTCACTGGAAATATAGCCTGGCTGATACAAATAGATTGTTAGTCCTCAACGTACAACAGTTCTGTGATTACCAGGGGCATGGCACAAAGGCAACTTAATCAGATAAGCAATAAGAGTCCCTTTATTATCTCCAAATTTGCCCCCAATATCCAGGTTACCTTCGGTGTGGAGAAAAACTTTCCCAGGAACAGCCTTTGACTGTAAAAAATTCAGTCCAAAACAAGGTATACACAAACTGTAACTTAAAATCCAAACAAACCAAACTGAAATAATTAGTGGCAGGGCAGGAGAAGGAAGTTCAAACTTGAAAACATGGCAAAACTCATACAGTTGGGAGGATGGCAGGAACACAGATGCAAGATAATGTCACATTTGCTCCCAACAGCTTGCTGCACTCAGATTGCTTTTTTTATACACTGTTCCCAGCTGCAGCTAATGAAGGAAATCAGGGCCCTTTCCTCCCCTGGAAGCCATACAACCCACGTTGCTCTCTTCTCTGTTCCTCCCTGTGTGCCCTAGGATGAAGAGGGGGTGGTCCTGGGTCTCCTCTCCCTTGTTCTACTTCTCCCCTGCTCTGACCAGCCAGACTTTGCCCTTCCCCAGTTTCTTCCACAGACAATGGAGCCACACTCCCACTCCCTATCAGCTGTTTGGCTTTCTCCTCCGAATCAGATTCCGATAGGGGCATGAGTTCGTTTAGTGATTGTTCAAAGTTACAACACCACTGGAAAAACTAACTTATGATCATTTTTCACATTTACAACTATTGCAACTTCCCCATGGTCACATGATCAAAATTCAGACAGTTGGCATCTGGTTCATATTTATGATGGTTGCAGTGTCCTGGACTCAGGTGATCATTTTTTGCAACCTTCTGACAAGAAAAATTAATGGGAAAAAAGCATATTCACTTAACAACTGCAGTGATTCATTTAATGACTGTGGCAAGAAAGATCACAAATTGGAACAAAGTTCACTTAACAAATGTCTCATTTAGCAACATAAATTTTGGGCTCAATTGTGATCGTAGGTTGAGGATTACCTGTATCAAGGAATGTAATGTAAGCATATCATCTATATTTTATACCGTATATAGCTCTCTGCTTAGTAAACCTAATAATATAAAATGGTAATTCAAAATCAGATACAAAGTAAATAATTAATATCTATTAGCAATGTGCCATTAATATGAATGCAAGATCACTGCCTGTGGGCCAAATGAGTCTCTTCCTTTGAAGTAGCTCGGTTTGTTTTTGTAGACAAAAATTATTTATCTGAACAGTAACTTTTGCACTTGCTTTCTGTGACTAGAACATATGCCTGCCTGGGATTGAGATGCTACATCTTACAATTGGGTGAGGCCTTGTTAGCTTTGGGGTGATCATAGCAATTCTGGGGGAGGAAAGAAATCATCATGGTGGTCAGAGGCTGACAGTCAAACAAAGCAATTAAATGTGTGGGGGTGGGGAGAATCAAAAGGAATACAGTTTAAGGGAAATTAGAGTCCCACAACACAAAGAAAGTAAAGAAACAGTGAGTGATGTTTTAAAAGGTATGGCAATCAGTGGATTGGATTGAATTGATTGAGCATAGAGAGGAAGAGAAGGAGAAGGAACAAGAATTGGCAAGCTGATTGGAAGAAGGAAAGGTCTACCCTTGTCCTCAGAATAATAGAATAATAACAGAGTAACAGAGTTGGAAAGGACCTTGGCTTGGAGGTCTTCTAGTCCAACACCATTTCAGATAAATGGTTGTCTAATCTCTTCTTAAAAACCTCCAATGTTGAAGTACCCACAACTTCTAGAGGCAAGCCATCCCACTAATCCAAGATTAATTATTTGGACTGTCAGGAAATTTATCCTTTGCTCTAGATTGCTTCTCTCCCTGGTTATTTTCCATCCATTGCTTCCTGTCCTCTCCCCCCCCCCTTCTTTGTGGCAGCCCCTCAAATATTGGAACACTGCTCTCATGTCACCCCTACTCCAGTGGTGGGATTCAAAAAATTGTACTACCATTTCTGTGGGCGTGGCTCGGTTGGTGTGGTGTGGCTTGGTGGGCGTGGCTTGGTGGGTGTGGCAGGGGAAGGATACTGTGAAATCTCCATTCCCTCCCCCATTCCAGGGGAAGGATACTGCAATATCTTATTGCAGGAATATCTTCTTCCCTTCCCACCCCATTAACCTGCTTTCCAGCTCCGTTCTCCTGTGCAGGGCAACAAAAGAAGATGCAGCCGATCAGCTGGGACTCGGGAGGCTGAGAATAGATGGGGGCAGAGGCAGTCAGAAGTGGTATTTGCCGGTTCTCCAAACTACTCAAAATTTCTGCTTCCGGTTCTCCAGAACTGGTCAGAACCTGCTGAATCCCACCTCTGCCCCACTCGCCCTTTTCATTAAACTAGACATACTGAATTTCTGCAACCACTCTTGATATGTTTTAGCCTCCAGTCCCCTAATCATCTGTGTGGCTCTTCCCTGCAATCTTTCTATAGTCTCAACATCTTTTTTTTACATTGTAAAACAGTAAAACACTCCAAGAAAAGAGATGAAGGAGGACTTGCAGTCACGAGGAGTGAAATCAATAATATTGGTAACTATTGGGTAAGCTAGCTGAGAAAGAAGAGAACAGAGAACAGCTGCAGCAGCTGGGATGTAAAGCATGGTCTGATGAAGAAATGTCATATAGTAATGTCAGTAAGGAAAAAATGGATAATCAGACAACGGTATCTATATTCCCAAATATGTAAGAACCATGGATCATTCACAAATTCTTGCATTTACTTAGCTATGGGAAATTGGCAAAAAGATTTGAAATTGCCTGGCCTGATCTGTGCAGGTCAGGGGATGAGGAAACAAGCTGGGTTGAGAAGGCTCAGGGATAGCAAACATATCCAACACAACTTCCTTTTCCTATTTTCTCCACAACAGTAATCCTGTAAGTGAGTTGGGCTGAGAGAGAGTGACTGGCTCAAAGCTGGCTTTCATGGCTAAGGGGGACTTGATCTCACACTCTCTAGCTTTCTAGCCTGATATCTTAACCAGTAGACCATGGGTCGCCAACCTTTTGGATCTCAGGGACCACCAAACCATAATTTTAAATCCTGTGAACCAGATACCCTGGGAAAATCCAAAAAAACCTCTGCAGGAAAATTCCCCACCCCTTTTTTCTACCAATTGATCATTCTTTATTTGGGATCGCAGGATACCGTCTCCAGCTCCAATCTCAGGGGGAGAGAGACAGAGAGAAAAACTTTTGACTTCATGCAAGGAAAACAGCAGAAGCAGAAGAAGTCTTCCTTTTTCTCCCCCAAACTCTGCCAGATATGAGACTTTGTGAGACTTGTCGTGCTGGCGCAGCCTCTTGGAGCAGGGTGCCCTGCAGAGTGCAAAGACTAATTTTTGGCAGAAAAATTTGGGGCAGAATTTGGGGGAGAGAAAGAAAGACTTTTGCTGCTTTCCTTGTGTGCAGCCAAAAGCAGAAGAAGAAAGAAGCGGAAATAAGCAGCCCTGTGGGCAGGAGAGGCACATACAGTGAGTGGGGCAAGTTCGCCCCCTCCGCCCTTTCCTCCCTCCCCTCACTACTTCGTGTTGTTCGCAATGCAAGCGACGCAAGCCTTGTGTTCCCATGGGCCATGTGGGCAGCGCAGCCTTGTGCTCCCGTGCAGCTTGGATTAATTGCTTTGGGGGGGGGGTGCTCTGGGGGTAACATTTCTCTGCAGACCACCAAAATTTTCTCACAGGCCACCAGTGGTCCCTGGCCCACTGCACTGGACAATACTGCCTCTCATTCATTGTTAAGCTTTAGAGAAGAAAATGGTCCCTTAGATACATACATATTGCTTGTAAGAAGTTGAAGAAGACAAAGTGGAAGGTATCACCAGGTAAACTGTCACAGGGTAAGGTTGTGGTCTTACTACAATAATTTGGTAGTGGTCTCCCTTCCAGCCCAAATGCCTCAATCCTGACCCCAAGAGGTCACCAATCAACTTGATCTGCTGATGATAAACACCAAGTTTGCAGTAACATCACATTCATCCTCAATCTAATAGCAAATGAACAAGTGAAACAGGCATGTATCCCCAAGATATTCTCTCTTCAAACAGCCTTGGAATTCTTCAGGATTTTAGCTTCTATAGTAATTATGAACTTGTCCCAGGTAATACCAAATCGTGACTTTAAAAAATGCCCCATTGGCTGCAGCAGATTTAATCCAAATAAAAAGGAGCAAACTAAATTTAAACTGCATTCCATTATTATTTTTAATTCAAAATAAATGTGTAGAGTCTATAATCCAACATACACAGTTATGTGGGAGGCAACCTATTGAATTAAATTGAATTCTATTGAATTCATGAAACTTGTGAATTAATTCGGGAATGTATACTCTATGTCATGGAGCTGAACTTTTGGTGAATTACCCTGTATGGCAGCAGTTCAAAGAGTCTTTAACTACTAAATTAAACAGCGAAAGCTAAATGTATTCAGTTGCGTGTGCTTGTAGGACATTAATTTCACACTTGACTGAGCATAAATACAAACCTGTTTTTCAGTTCATGCTTACCATAAATATGGGTTTGTGTATATATGTGTATATACAGACAAACACACATATGTACGTATACATTGAAAAATGGATAAAAATGCAATTTATAGAGATATAGTTAAATTAACCACATCAGTTTTACCAATCATATAGTTAAAGGGTTTGAAGCAATAAAAATAAACTTCAAGCAAAATGAAATATATTTTAAAAAATAATTTAGAGACAAGTTGTCTAAAACAGTGGTCCCCAACTTTTACAGCTTGGTGGCCCGGCTGGGCGGGGGAGAGGGGAAACAAGCTGTACACTCATGCCAGAGAGAAGAGAAGCCTTTGGGGCACTGCTCACATTAGTGGAGTTGTGTGTGCATGTGTGCATATATGTGCATCAACCTACCTCTAGTGCAGCCTGGTTCCAAATAGGCCCTGGCCTAATAGTGGGCTGCAACCTGGGGATTGGGGACTCCGGTCTAAAACACTGACCTGGAGATTTTCTAACCAGAACTGATTTCTCCAACCTTTTGGCCTCCAGACAGATTGGGCTATAGTTCCCAGGACATCAGTTATCAGGTCTTTGGAAATTCGAAACATTTGGAGTATCATCAAATGCTAGGTAATGCTGGCTGAAGTTACAGATTGCATCATTTCAGAAACACAGCATATTTTTGGACCCAATAAAGTACAAAAGATACATTACTAACCTTCTCCAACTGTTACTTTCCAAAGATGCTGTTCAAAGATTCCAGAGTTACAGTGTTTGAGGTGGGCAGCCAAATAGCTCCTTTAACTAGATAAATAAATAATATTTTTTCAAGAACTCGTGTGAAGGAAAAGCTTCGTTTTGCCAATGGTTTGCATCTCCAGAACCTTTTAGTGTTATTGGGAAACCTGAAAAGTATAAGTATTGGGAAGAGGGACATACCTTTAGTAAAATTGGAACAGCTCACGTAATATTTGTGTTGCCAAGGCAACTGGGCCCAATATTCATGTTTTGCTGCATCATGCTACACTATGGTAGTTTCTTTTCAATGCAAAAAAACTGAAAATAATCTCCCTAGTTTCCTAGCAACAAAATGTTCCTTAGTAGCAATATGGGTCCACTTGCCCTCAGTGACATTGGCACATAACCCCATCTGATTGGTAAAGTAGCATGCCAATGTCATTGTGTTTCATAGAGTAGGTGGCACAGATGGGAGGTGTCCATGAGCAATTCAGATGTTGGTACATCATTATCAGAAATGTTGCCAGGGAGTTGGAATCCAGCCATCCCTACTGGATTCAGTTCTTGATCTTCAGCCTTGCCACAGCAGCAATAAGGGAAAATAAACTCTCCTAGGTAAGATTGCTTCAGTCTGTAATTTCATGATTCCTAATTCTTTGAAATGTTTTGCAGGAAAAGAAATTTCCTTCTACCCCGGAGCCATCAATGTCACAGACACAGCAACAGTATGGAAAAGCAAAAGTTCTAAACACAAATTGTTTTGAGAGATTTGGAGAACATTTTGAATCCAGAAAGGCACCTTCTCACATATATTTTTGACAAAGAAATTTGATACAACAGCAAAAATACAACCACTCTTAATAGAGAGACTGATGAGCCAAAAGCAAGGGGCATGCTAAAGTCATTCCATTTCCACATATTTGGATAAATGGTTATAGACATTTGTGATTTAACAAACACAAAATTTCCTGAAGAAGCAGAACTCATTTTGACTTAAGAAGATGTTCAGATTCACACAACACACTAAGATGCAATACGTCATTGCCAAGTTAACTGTGGTTTAACATATGGCAGTATGAATATTACTTAATCATGATATCATGAATAAAAAAAACCTATTAGGTTAATGCATAAATGTATTTAATTAATTAATGAATTTCTATGATGCCCTTTAAAAGAAAACTCTGGATGTTTATATTTGCTTACAAATCTCTTTGACTAGCTTAATCCACACTTTAAGCCAATACAAAATCAATGACTTCATGCCTTCATGTGATACAGGAACATAACTGCAGTCTTTCAGATCTGACTCTTGCTATATAATCTCAGGCTGATTTGCAACCAAAACTCAATGTGTCAATCCTGACAGTTAAATTGATGCAAGGTGAGTGTCCTTCATGTCATGCTAAGCCAGGCGATTTTATTCATAGTTTATTGAACAACATGTGTCACAGAGACCCATGATTTGTCCAATAAATTCAAATTATAAGGCTTTCAGCAAATCAGAATGAAGTAAGCCATACTTTGGCTTCACAAAAATGTACTTTGGTCAACAAAGGTATGAAAACCAATCAGGGAACAGGAAAAAAAAGTATAGTTGTACTTCTGTCAGCAAAGGTGCTCAGCAAATTTGAGTGGCTCCTGCATCTTTTTTTTTTTTTAAGGTGGCCCCAATTATGCTTAATCTTCTTCTGCCACCTGCCCTCTAACAGCTGGTGTGCACTCAATTCTGTGACCCTGGCTTCTTCTTCAAAACCCCTCCAAGAAATTTGGAAGTCTTTCTGTGGGAGGAGGTGGGCAGGGATCCTGAATACAAAGGCAGTCAAGCAACACCAACAGGATCAGTTCCCCTGGGCTGTCTTTGCTCCTGCTAGTTAGGAGAAGTCACTAAAATAGAGGAGCAGGTGTGGGTTGCTTATGGAGGGCAAGCTAGGCTGGAGAAGGAACAAGAGGGAAGCCGGTCATTACTCTCAATTTATTCAGCTCCACTGGCTTGCAGAAGCTGTAGCTTTGTTTGTGACCTTGCTGCTGGAAAAAGAAGGAAATCTCTTTGGCTCCTCTGCTCCTGCATAAATTCACACCTGGGCTTTGGAGGAATGAATTAATCACAGCAGAGAGTTCCTCCTTCCCCAAAAAATGTAAAAAAAAAATAAAAATAGAGGAGGAAAGTTATGGGGGCATCATGCAGGAGATAAGCAATGGAGTGGACCCTAACATTGATCATCAAAACAGGCCGAACTCCAGCTGACTATATAAACAAGCACCTGCTATCTCAGCCTGCCTCTGCTGGAAATGTGCAGCTTTCCAGGGACGTTTTTTATTGTTCCTCCAGCTTATCTATGGTTTTGCGTCCTACTTCTGCTAGTGCATAATTCTTTTTTTTCTAGTTCATCATCTGTTTACATCACACGGCAAAGTACATCAATTGCATTGCCTCAAGGGAACGGTCACTCAATTTTTTCCAGAAATGATTGATTGGGTTGTTGCTGTTGTTGTTTTTTGCAGTCTATAGTACTCTTAGTAACCATCTTCACATCCACAATTTGAAGGCACTTTTTTCATTTTTCTCTTCTTTTTTAATGATCCACTTTCATTCAGGCGTGGGATTCTACCAGTTCGCATCTATTTGTGAGAATCGGTTGTTAATGTTCTAAGCAGTTCGGAGAACCGGTTGTTAGAAGAAATTACTGGCCTAATCCTGTAAGGAAAGCAGGAAGGAAACATTCTGGTGTTGCTTACAGAAACTGCCTCTCCGCTAACTCTTATTATATTCTTGGCAGGACTAGATTTCCTGTCTCAAAAATGTCTCTGGAGTTTTTCCCCCTCCTTTGCTGGTACTTTGCTTGTGTGGAGTGACCATTCAAAGTTACAGTGGCACTGAAAAAAGTGACTTATGACTATTTTTCACACTTACGACTGTTGCAGCATCCCCACAGTCATGAGAAGCCAGATGAGGAGATGCATGCCTCGATGTAAGTGATATTGAGTTGGCCACACCCAGCCAATAACATGACCACCAAGCCACACCCACAGAACCAGTTGTTAAAAATTTTGAATCCCACCCCTGCTTTCATTGCTATTCATACCCACTGGAAAGACATGGTTTTAATTACATTTGTGCAGCGCTTCAAAAGAGAATACAGGTAGTTCCCAACTAACAACCATTTAGTCATTTGCTGACCATTCAAAATTACAGCGACACTGAAAAAAAGCGCAGAGGTGTTTGCGCAGGCGAAGAGGCGTTCCAACTCACCTCTTGCAAGCCTGCACTCTCCCTGTTGCTTCAGCTGCTGCCACGCAGCACTCTGATGTGTTGCGCAAAGCAGCTGTGCTTCTTTGGAAATAAAGGGGAGTATGGGAGCCCAGGCAGGCAGGTAGGCCCAACAACAGAGCGGCTGAGAGAACCAGCTGCTCATCGGTGCTACTGGCTTGGCCGAACCAGGCCTAACCAGTAGAATACCCAACCAGTAGAATATACTGAACTGGTTCATATTTATGATGGTGGCAGCATCCCTGGGTCATGTGATTACCTTCTGTGACCTGGCAAGCAAAATCAATGGGGAAACCAGATTCGCTTAACAACCACATTACTAACATAACAACTGCAGCAATCCACTTAGCAACTTGAGACTTTCAAGAAGAGATTGGACTGCCATTTGTCAGAAATGGTGTAGGGTCTCCTGCTTGGGTAGGGGGGTTGGACTAGATGACCCACAAGGTCCCTTCCAACTCTGATTATCTGAAAAAACTGCAGTCATCCATTTAACAACTGTGGCAAGAAAGGGCTTTTAGTAAAATGGGGCAAAACTCACTCAACTGCCTCGCTTAGCTACAGAAATTTTGGGTCCAATTTTGATTGTAAGTTGAGGACTACCTGCAGGTAGTTCAAAGTGAGCATGAGTGTGTTCACAGAACCTGTTGGGACCTCCTTAATCCAACCATGCCTCCTCCCGAGATTACACTAGAAACACGCTGAGGAACACAGTAGTACAATCACAGGAAAAGACATGGATGCTTTAAATGGATTGTTGATGGTAAGGAGTTGCCCCAAAGTGCTAAATGAACTTTTTTATTTGAATCTGAAACACTGCACAACCCTATTCACTATTTTGATCTTCATTGTCATAGAAACATCTTCATCCTTCCTGATTTAGACTGCTTTCCATTGCCTTCTTCCCTAACATCAACCTGTTTACTTCTTCAACATGCAGCCCTTTTTAATATATTCCTAAACTGAAGGAAACAAAACTATCTACTACCTTTGTATCCTTTCTGTCATCTGTGAATTCCACAAGCCTACTAGATCTCTTTGTCTTTTTCCTATTTTAACACCAAGCCAGATTTGTTTTAACTTTCTATTTTTACTCTCCTTAACAAGCTTTTCTGAGTCTTCTTTATTTCAGCTAAGAAAAGGATGTCATCTGCATATCTCAAATTTTTAGTGTTATAATTTCCAATTTTGATTCCAGCTGTCATTTCTCACAGCCTTGGCATTCTGTATAATATATTCACTGTGTAAGTTGAGCAAACATGGAGACAATATGCCTCCTTGTCTCACAGTCTTCTCTATTCTGTTCTGTTCCTTCTGGCCCACTTCTTGCTGTAGCTTCTTGCTCCCTGTCAATGTTTCTCAAAAAGTATTCTGGCATGCCCATTTGAGTTAATATTCTAAATGTTCTACACAAAGGTAGTCTAAAGCAAAGGTAGTAATACTTAGAAACTCTTGTTGTATCCATTATCTTATCTAGATGTATATACTGCCTTTATTTTAGTCTATGGAGATTCTTAGCCATCCGGGTCGTGGTTGTCCCAAATGTGCTTTTTTCAAGAGCCAACTGGACTATATTTTTCCTTCAAGATGTTTTGCTTCTGATCCAAGAAGCTTGGATGAGAAGCAAAACATCTTCAACGAAAAATAAAGTCTAGTTGCCTCTTGAAAAAGCACCTTTGGGACTGCCTTTATTTTGCATAATTCAAGGCAGCAGACATCTTGTTCCCATCAACCTTTTTTCGCCACAACAACCCTGTGAGGTGCTACCTGATTCAATCTCTCTCCACCTTTTCTGAAATGGCCAATTTGGCACTTTTATCTGAACGGATGCCTATTCTTTGTAAATGTTACACAAAATTTTGCTTGCATTTGGAATTAATATAGCTCTTTGGTAGTTTTTTAGTCTTCTGTGGGGGAAAAGGACATGCTGAATGTCTCTTAACTTTAATGACTACATTTCCTTAACTTAATCTTTGGGGGTTTTTTTACAGACTTATGGAAAAGTCTGAAATATGGCTGACCTCCCTTAACAAATAGCAGACAGACCTTACTCTTACTCTAGGTCTGGGTCACTTTTTCTGAATAATTATCAAGAGTACTTTTGGGGCCTGTCAGTCACTGGCTCCTCCAGCAGCCGAATAAGAGGAGGAGGTGTGGGAGTCAGGGTCAGCATCAGGGCAACCTGGGAGCTCTGAAGGGGAAGAGGGAATGGAGCTGGCAGAGAGAGAGAGAGGAGGGGGGAGGGAGGGAGGGAGAGAGAGAGAGAGACAGAGACAGAGACGGAGCCTGGGCCATCCATCAGCCCTCAGATGAAGAGTCAACAGCCCCCAGGTCTGGAGATGGTTGATGAAGAAGAGGAAGAAGAGCTGGGTCCAGTGTCTGATGTGTGGCTATGCAGAAGGCAGAGAAGAGGAGAGCAGTGGAAAGCCGTGGGCCGATCCTTGGGAAGGAAGAGCCATCACTGCTAGCAAGGCCCCACCCTAGCTCTGAGCATAAAAGGCAGGGGGTGAAGATGAATAGGTGTGGCAGACAACTATTCATCTTGCAGCTGGATGGACTTGTTAGCCTGTGAAAGAAACTTTTTGCCGGGGCTGCCAGCACTCCTAATAAAGGCATCTTTTGAGTTCACGTCAGAGGGTTTGTTGTGTTTGGGGAGCTGGGTCAGAAAAAAAACACAGCTCTGGTGGAAATCCACACAATCTAACAGACATGATCTTGTCATTTACTACAAAGATCCACAACCCTCCAGTCCATAGACTGGCACTGGTCCACGACATGCCCACAATCAGGCTGTACAAGCAAGTGAAACCCCATCCACAGAATGCAGGCAGCCTGCAAACCATGCCTCCTCCGGTCCACGGACAAAGCTCTCTCAAGGACACTGCTCTCTGGTGCCCAAAAGGTTGGGGGCCACTGGTCTATTAGGTTAAAGCCAAGCACATAATTATTATTTTTTTTGTAGCATTATCATTCCATTCCTTTGTTTAGCCCCATATCTCAACCAGTATATCACAATCATTTGATTTATAATGGCTCACTCCAGTCTATGTTCGCTTATTCCTTAAACAATTAAAATATGCTGTAGTTTAACTTCAATAATTCCTGGTTATCCTTTTTTTAAATTTTTCCTGAAAAATTTTCAATACTCCAATAGGATGTATCTTTTTCTATACTGGTATCTTTCTTAATACTGATACCATCAGTGACAGTGGTAGGATTCAAAAATTTTTACTACTGTGGTTCTGTGGGTGTGGCTTGCTGGGCATGACTTGGTGGGCGTGGTAGCGGAAGGATACTGTAAAATCCCCATTCCCTCCCCACCCCACTAACCTGCTTTCCAGCTCCGTTCTCCTGTGCAGGGCAACAAAAGAAGACCCAGCCAATCAACTGGGACTCGATGGGAGGCAGAGAATAGATGGGGGCAGGGGCAGTCAGAAGTAGTATTTGCCGGTTCTCCAAACTGCTCAAAATTTCCTCTACCGGTTCTCCAGAACTGGTTAGAACCTGCTGAATACCATCTCTGATCAGTGACCAAACTTCCTTGCAAATATGGCCTGGAGGTTTATATTTTCTCTAAATAGACTCATGAATTTTTTTACATTCTTCTTCAATTGCCAGAAGAGAGCAATCCAAAAGATGTGTCTCATCATCCAGAACCCAAACTAAACAAAATATTTGGACCATATCTATAAACTTCTTGGCAACTATACAGAAGTATTTCACCACTCTTCTCTTCCGAGTTTTATTTTGGAGTTTCTTCTAAATGGTTGATTCCCTCACCCATGGCCTCAACCTCATTGTGGGCTATCCTAAGCTCTCCTCTCTTCCTACCTTCAGCAAGGGGGAATCGTACTAGAAATTTATGCTTCCACTGACATTATCTAAGCATTAACTGGAGCTGTTGAATCCTCCTACTACTTCAAAGCAATAATCCTTGCCCTCGGATTGATGGTTATTGATTATTGATTAATCAAGAAGTGATTAGATAGATAAGTAGATACATAGGGAATTATGGATTCCCATATTCAGTCAGAAGTATGCAAAAAAACTATCGTATCAATTTCAAAACAGTTGGGTGACAACACTAAATAATACCATTGTCTTCCATCAATGAAATTCTAAATCTCTTAAAGATTGTTGGACAATTGTTAATCCAAGCCTGGAAAATGATCTTTAGCATAAGAATAATTAAATTAGCTTTTCTACTAATGCCTTAACACCGAGCAGATTATACTTCTGTCGCACAGATATACAGCTATGTAAATAATGAAGCAAAACGATCTCCTCAGCATTATTTGAAACAGCTGTCAGAACTACACCTTCTTCTTGACTTAAACCCAAAGAATCCCGAAGATCAAATTATTAAATAGGATAGCAACTTTTATTGTTCCAGCTGTAATTCTCAAACCTGCTGAAAACATTTTCTCTCAGATCCCATCATAGTTTTTAAAAAACATTTTATTCTCAGATTAATGCAGTGCACTCCATTTAAAAATGGAGCAACAGCTACTACAACTTAACACACTATGCTTTTCCTGTGATAATATTCTCATATGCTGGTGATAAAGCAGGATTGCCTGAAATCCTATCTGAACTGCATTTTTCAAGCAGTACAGACACTGCTTATGTGTTCCTCAGCTGATGAGAACAAACAGGAGGACAAATTATAGCTTGAATGTCCACTGTGTTAATCTAATGGAAGTTCATTAATAGGATTAAATTATGAATTTGTGCTAAGAATTTGCATTATAAATATTACCTATCAAGCAGTGCATAATGGCAAGTTCATTTTAACAGAAATGGGAGTTGCTTTATAACTCTCTCTAGTACTAGAGGTTTAACTGCTTGTTTTACAAAATAATAAATGATAGGAACCCCTGGGGCAATCTGGGGGAAGGCATGATATAAGAATTCTGACATCATCACCTGATATAAACATTCTGACATCATTACATGTTCATAAATTATGAACTTGTATTAGAGGTCATAACCCCCAATGACATCACAATCCTCTGTCCTCAATTTGGGGACATCATGGCTTGTGGCAAATACCCTTGTTTGGAATGAAGAAATGGTGCCCAGTAGAACAACACAAAATATTTGAAGGAAATGCTTCACAAACAAAGCACATCTCTTCAAATCATTGTGCAAAGTGTAAGTGGCTGTTTCACAATCTGTTTCTGGCTGTTTCCACATATGTCAAGACAATTTACATATGTTCACATTGTCAAAGATTGAGAAGTATGATTAATTTAACAAAGTATTGTTTTGTTCATATGAGATACATCTTTTGAAATAGATCTTCCTGGTGCAGGATACATGCATTTCTTGGAGAAAATGGAGGTTTTAACAAACAGAGATCTGGAGCTAAAACATAGTATTTTTCAGATAAGATGATCTCTGCTATAGTGAAAAACATGTTGGGTTGATGCATATTTTTGTTCTAGTTATATGCTAATATTCTGGAATTTAAAAAGAGAACAAGAGATGTGGACAATAAGTGTTTCTATGATTAATATCTAAATATACCACAAGATTGGAATATAAGAGTTCATCAAGTTATATAAAACCTCAAAGAACTTACTTTCTATAAACATTTTGCAGCTACAAGTACCAATATGAGGACCATTTAGAAATTAAAATTTCTTTTAATTTCCATTTTCCATAAATTTATCCTATTATTTGATTGAAATGTTGATTTAATTATCTATTATATAATGAAAGCAAGCTTTGATTGATATATATGTCTGCCTGTATGTGTACAAATGTTTTAAGGAGAATTATTAACAGTCTTTTGCTGTTTTATTTTTACCTACAAATAAAGTTTAAAAATGAAAAAAGGTTATCTGCTAGGGTAACTGCTGAAAATACTGAGTTGAAAAGGAAAAATATACTGCATCTTTAATAACTAATTTGCTCAGATCACTGAATTTAGCATTGCAAGATTTGCTTCTTAAACATTTGGCAAGTCAAAACTGTTGTGGATAATTGTCTACCCACTAAAAATAGTTAGGCATTTTAAATAATTAGATTTTTTTTTACAAATAATTGAGGGGGAGATTTATTTATGCTGTATTCTTATCTCCATTTATAAGAATCAAGTAGCAGATGAGGAGAAATAATTTTGTTTCAGATCCTGGAAAAAAATACTAGTCAGAACTGATGAATCCAGACTAATGTAAGAATATGAGTCCTGAGACATTATAGACCAAAGGATTACTTGGCCCAGATTTTGTGGCCATAAACAAATATCAAGCTCACCAACGTAGACTAGAATGATAGCCCCTTTGCATTGTTGTTCTCAAGCAACTGATTTTGAATCTCTTTGATTCTGGAGTTAGTCTGGTGTCATCAAAATGAATAGCAGTGATGTCCCTATCCACAAAATTGTCTAATGCCATTTAACATATTCTAAATGTGGGGTTCATATCTAGTAATAAATTCCATCAATTAGAAGGTTTGACTATTTCTTGACAGTTCTATAAAGATGATTTTAAGTTCTAATGTTTTGTGAAATGACACAACCCCCCCCCCCAAAAAAAATACCCTCCTTATTTTTATTTTATCCCTTAAATAGATGGCTATCTTCTCTCTAAAAACTGGGAAGATCAGAGATGGAGAGCTATTCAATCCTCCATCCCAAGAAATCCTAGCAAGCCTGTCTAATAATGAGGAATACTGAGATACTGCCATTAAGTAACACTCTGAAGAGCAGAGATTCTCTGCATACCAGGGCTTGCTAGATTAAGAGGCAGTGCTTATATTTCTGAGAGAGGAATTTAAAAGCTATCCCAGAGACTCATTTTAGATTTTAAATTTCTAAGCTTCACTTCCTGGATATTTTAAAATTATATCCTTTAAATTATTTAATCGCTAGGAAAGCTGGACACTTCATTAGCTGTATGAAGTACTAGCATTCCAAATGAAGTCTCAGTCAATGAGTTGATAAGAATGATCACCAGATGGAGAAGATGAAATGGCTGGTATATCTTGAAAGCTGGACAAAAAAAGAGTACTAGCAGTTGCAGCTCACACTTCACTTGCCAATGTTTTTTCCTCTTCTATTTAAATATTAAAGCTGGAGGCAGTATATATCCTAATAACTTAGGTTAACCAAGTATCCTCCAGTTCCGTTAGACACAGACTAAAGAGAGCTGTTTTATATATAAAGGGACCCTTTCAATGGAATAGATAAGTCAAACAGAAGAATTAAATTATTTTTAGGGCATGGCTATCTGTAGGAATTTGGTCCATGTGATGCCTCCCACTCTCCTGAATTATTTAAAATAAAGATTGAGTCCACTTACCCATATTTTCTTCAGATGCTTGCCATTAGATTCTTTGAACCATATCCACTTTGCAATCGGTTCCACCAAAACCAACAACCCCAAACATCCTTATAAAATTATTTCAAGGGAGATGAGGAGCGGGGGAGAATCTTTCCTGCAGCCAATCCAGTAGCGTTGCCAAGCTTGCTCAGGGCTCACAGCATGTTCAGCTTTGACTTGAATAATATACTAATAGTTAGCATAAATCATTAGGGCAACTTTACTATATAAAAGACCAAAGCATTTAATCTGAACTGTTCTTTTATATATTCCCCGCTTTGCAATGTTGCCATGCAACTGATGGGTAGCTAAGCAGCAGTAAGGAAGGGATGGTGCTATTGCTCCCTCTAGTGTAAGTATACCTTGCTTATTATATTGATAATGTTGGAGCCCCCAATTCTTCATCCTAGCAAATACGGAGAAAGAGCAGGGCTCCCCCCGCTCCCCCGTGACATGCACCACATTATTTATCGCTTGATGCGAGATGACATAAAAATAAAATGCACAGGTAAGTTTTGGTCCCCTGCATGGACCGGTTATCTGGAAGGGATCATTAGCCTGCATACTAGGAGCTAATCAGAACAAGTGCGGGAGGGGGGGGCAGTTGTCAGGACTGAAACTTGACAGGCATATAAGAATCCAGGAGCTTCTGATGAGATAGTTTTACTACAGAAAAACTAGGAAGCCATTATGAAAGAATTCCAATGATTGCTCTGTATTAAAGACACATTCCTATAATCAGCATTCTTTTTTCCTACCCACTCTACATAAAGGATTATAAACAATTCTGTTTGGAGTGAGAAATACAATTTCCCTCTGTTCCTTATTTGGGTAACAGCTTTGTTTTTTATTATGTTGTTTGCTTCTGACTACACAAAGCATAACTTTCACCCTGGAGGCATTTTCTTGACCTCTGGTTCACTCTGTTTCAATCTAAGGCTTCCGGAAAATATGATTTCTTTTCCATACATACTCAATTTGCTTCACCTTACATTGCTATGGGCATCTGACGGCCACGCTTACCCAAGTTGGGAATAACTTGATGCAAATGCTGAGTTTTGTCATTCAACATTTTGAATTCCTTAAATGTCAGTAAATAGAAATAATTGTTTACTGTATGATAATAATGATAATTACCACTGCAATAAATTATTAGGGAAGTTCATTTGATGGCTTGGTAGGATTTCGGACACTGTCATTCCACAAAGGGTATAAGGAACAGTTGGAAGAAATATCCATCTGTTTCAGTCCCAAGCTGGGAGAAAGACACTGGAAACATGGGGACTGATTGGAAAGATGGTTTACTGATGAAGCAGAACCACATGGGTTTGTGGTTCTGGTGCAGCTGACAAAATGGAGTTGAGAGTGGGTTTTTTTAATACTGTTGAAAGGTGCCAAAATACCTTTCTTTCGAGGATTCAATTTTCCCACTAGGAGAGCTCTGGTGCAAGGATACGGACAACTGCTTGAAAGCTGGAACTTTTTATTTTTCAGGAAGGCAAAGAACAGTGAGAAATCTGACTTCCTGGGCTAGCTAGCGTCCCATGGTAAGTCCCTGGTTTTTTATACCCTTTTCTCCCTTTGAAAGTTGATTTTGTGTGAATGTTTGTATTTGTGCCTAATGTTTCAAATCCTGTTTGAGTTTGTCTTTATTCCCACCGGAGGGCAAAATTCGTGGGGTGGCCAGATTGTATTATTGGTTTTCTGTAATCTCTTTTAGCTTGAAGATAGCTGTTAGGAATATAAGTCACCTAAGAGGTATTTGGGTTAGAAATATATAAACCAGGAAAGACATTTTAAAACTGTCTCTTTAAGGGAATGCAAGAGCATGCAATTGGGTGTGGTTTCTCAAACGGCCATAAGATGGAGCCAGAAACCTGGGTTGTTTTCGTCTTAGTCTGAGTCTCCAAAGAGAGTGTGAGTGTATCTTTGTTTCCTTCTGTTGGAAACTGAAAAATAATCAATAATTGAGTTCTCCATTGTTCTTCCCAGCATCAGATAAATGACATCTTAAGAAACAACAGCACATTATCTATTTAACTTTATTTGCCTGACTCTTTCACTATATCTTCTCAATTGGGATATGCTTAATTTTTTTGGTCTTAGATATCTTTTCAATGTACAGTATTCAATGTGCAATATCTTTCATTGTACAGTTGAGTAAGATGATACATGGACTTTCCCATCTTTTTCTAGACAGAGGTAGTAGGTGGCATTTTAATCATGCAATCAGCTAAATAGCTCATTACTTGTCTGTGTGCATACTTAACAAGTGGTCTTGTAGACCATCTGCTTCTCCAACTATTTTGCAATGCTTTTCTCTCAGTGCTCCTGAGAGACATATTTAAGCTTTGCTTACCAGCTGGCATTCAAGAAGCCAAGTCTTGGTGCACTTCCTATAGAGAAATATCTTCTAGAGTTAGAATAGCACAGTGCCTTAAAATTGGGGACTATCCAACATCCTATCCTTATTCACATTTTTACGATGTTGCTGTATGTTTTTTTAAAATGTTACTTTTCTTTATGTGTGTGTATATATATATATATTTACATATACATATATATGTAAAATATATACACATACGTACACACACACTGCAATGGGAGCTGAGTTTGTGTTCGTATGATTTTAGATTATGCAAGTGAGGCAACCCATGACGCTAATTTTGGGTTGTTGAATAAACCATATTAACAGGGTTTATAAATCACACCAAGACAAAATCAAGGAAATCATTTATGACCTAGTTCACATATTGTTCTAAGTCAAGACCATGTAACCAGTCCCCTGTAAGCCATGTGCAACTCCCAGTACAGTAAGTTTGCACCACTTCATCAAAGGTCAGAAGCAAAAGAACCAAGGCATTTTTTAAAATTAAGACTGGTAATGAAAATGAAATAATTTAAAATCACGAAAATACCTATAGGAATCTAAGATCTTTTTAAAAAGAAACTGTTGCATGTTTGCTTCAAATGGAGAGATCTGATATGCAGGGTATATGTACATAATTCAAAAGGTTTTGTGGCCCAGAAAATAATGTATGATTTTGTCATATTGTAGGATATTTTTGAGATACAGATACAAACTTCTATCTGTTGCATGTTTTTAATAACTCCTGTAATCTTTTGTAATTTATCACCTTAACTACATTTCAATCACAAACATTTGCAGGACACTAGATTATTTCTTTTACATTCCTGATGAATTTGAAGTATACTCTTCAAAGTGTGCCAGTAAAACCTTCCTTAACAAGTGTATTGAATTAACTACTACTGGTTTTAACCATTGGGGTTAATATGTAGAATACGAATTTGTTATTTAATGTATGGCAATATAGAATATAAAACATTATTACATACTATGAAATACTGTGTCTAATTTATTTATTCATTTTCTATAGCTCAGGGGTAGGATTCTACCGGTCTGCACCGGTTCTATAGTTATATATAACCAATAATATGGCTATTATTATAATAACCAATAATATGGTTATTATGGTTCTCAGTAGTTCAGAGAACTGGTATATCGGACCTCTGCCTGGCCCTGGCCCTCTCTACCCTCTTCTCCATTCCCTGCCCAGTCAGTACCTATCATGCACATACAACATTGTGCACATGTGCGACATGCCTGAAGCCTGCTTCTGCCCGCCTTTCGTGAGACACAAGCCTCTTCACTGATCTGCCTGCTTACAGGTAAGCCTGTGAGTCATGCTAGCCCTTCCCCCACTGTCATCGGGCCTCCCTGTGCCTCCCCCCAGCCATCTCTGAGGCTCCCCAGGTCTCCCGCAGACCTGTCTGGGATTCCCCAAGCCTCGCCCAGCCTACCTACCCCCTACCCCCCTACCCACACTTCCCCACCAGTGTGGCCCCATCCCGCCAGTGGCGGTGGCTGGGGCCTGTCTATCTGCCCCCCATCCCCAGGCTTGGCTGACTGACTAAGCCACCCCACAGCACTCTCCCACCTCTCCCTACCACGTGGCGCTGCAGGACCACTATCTCCCTACCACCATCGCTGCAGGACCTCCGCTGCCTCTGCCTACTTCTACTGGGAGCAAAATGTAAGGAAGTGTCCGGAGGTGGCCACGTCCACCATCTCCACCCACTTCCATTCATTTTGCTGCTGCTACCACCACCACCTTCAGAGGTACCATACTTTGGGAGGGCCTGGGGGAGTGCTCCACAGTCCCGCTACCACTGCAGCACCTCGGCTACCTTGCCACCTTCACCTGCTTCCTTTTCTTTTGCTGCCGCCACTGCCACCGCATCTATCGGGAGCAAAACTTCTTCCTTTTGTTTTGCTGCCATCGCCACCACCACAGCCACTAGTCACAAGAGGAGGGGGAGGAGGAGAAGGGTCACCCAAAGGGATGCTTCCACCATGACTGGCAATTGTGGTTCAGCCAGTTCCTTCAGGCAAACCTTCTCCTCCTCCCCCATCCTCCCCCTCTCGTGACCAGCGGCTGTGGTGGGGCCAGGAGATTGGACATGCATGGGAGACATTACCTGCTCCTCAAGAGCAGGTAAGAGCCAATACAAGCTTCTCCATTGTTTTCCTCTGGGAGAGGGAGAGTGCCTCTCTCCTGGCAAAGCGAGAAGCCTGCAAGTCCCCCTCTCATCAAATGGGCTCCCAGGCAGCAGAGAGAAGCAGGATTCAATCAAGCTGCTTCTCTGCTGTCCAGGAGCCATGTTGATGAGAGGGGGACTTGCAAGCTCTCTCTTTTCAAGGTTGAGTTTAAGAGCGCCCAATGGAAGAAGCTGAGAGCAAAAGTATGAAATACTGTGTCTAATTTATTTATTCAGTTTCTATAGCTCACCAGTTCTATAGAACCGGTTGTTACAGTTCCCAGTAGTTCCGTGACTGTGCGGGCAACAGAGGCATGTGATGAGTCCCTCCATGGTCCCCTCCCACATGACAGCCAGGTCTTCACCTCCTCTTTTCCTCAGAGGTGCGGTGACTGCCTCCCTTCATGCTCCTTGCGTAGGAACACGCCCCTGCCTTGCTCTCAGTTTCTCAGCTTCCTCCATGGGGTGCTCTTAAACTGAATCTTGAAGAGCTGGAAGACATTTCATTCAATCACCGCCAATTAACTTGCCCTGCCCAAGGCAGCTGCAACAGAATCAGGAAAAGCGCACCAACTCCGATATCTCTTTCGGAGCTTAGGCCTGCAGTTCTCTGCACATGCGTGGGAGTGCTCTCTTATGTCTCACTAAGCTGCCCAGAGTTGCTTGGATGGTAAGCAGGCAAGGGGGTGGGGTGCTGAACCTGCTTGCTTCATCCATACATGAGGTGGGATGGGCAGCAATCTCAGGTACTGGGTGTTTTCAAAAGGCTATGCACTGAAAGGTGGGGGACACAGTAGTTATATAACCCCCTTAAAGGGATGAAGAAATAACCCTCAGGCTTCGGAGAGTTGATTTACAAGTGCAAGTTTCCTTTTTTTCTCTCTTTTCCCTGCCAAATCTCTGGGTAGAAATAAAAGCTGTTGAGAGTTTTTGAGCTGGAAGATCATTTACAACAGGGGTCCCCAAACTTGGCAACTTTAAGACTTGTGAACTTTGCTGGCTGGAGAATTCTGGGATTTGAAATCAACAAGTCTTAAAGTTGCCAAGTTTGGAAACCTCTGACTTAGCCAATTCTGATTTTAATGAAGAAAATGCTGAAGCAGAAGTGAACTGATCAATAAGTATGGTGATCAGGGATTGGGATATTCTCTATTCTAGGTGAATATATATTATATAATCCCTTTGAATGATCTGGAAATACTTCTTTTTTAAAAAAAAAATTAAATTAGTTTTCAATAAACAAACATACACAAACAAAACACAAAACATCAAAACGTAAAACTTCTTTTTGGAAAGCGGCTTAGTCCTGTGTTACATCTTTTTATACAGACATAAATTCAAAATTCATGCTCACTTTTTATCAAATTTCATATCTTATTTACCATTCTACATTTTCTATATAGCTTCTCCCCTCTTTTCACTCTCTTAATTCTATTTTATTTATTTCATCTCAATTTAAATCATTATGCATATTTCTTTTGTCTGTTCTATTTCAATTTTCTATTAACTTTTCTCATTAACACAAAATTTCTCCTGTAATCACTGATTGAAGTATGATGCCTTTAAATCTTTCCCCTAAATTTAACACTTAAAATAATATATACTTTTCATTCTGATTCTGCTTAGTACATTCTAAAGCTACTTACTATATTATAGAATAGAAAAGAATAATAAGTTTATCATATAATTAAAACAATAATCCATAGCAAATTAAACCCTATTATTAAATCCAGTTTTCTAACATTATTTCAGGTATAAATACAACAATATAATCCTATGTACTTTTGCAGGGTCTCTTTTTTTAATCATATTTTTACCCACTATTTCTGATTAAATCTTGTTCCGGTTTGCAAGGCTTCGGCGGCAGCAGGAATCCGCGATCGTGCATGGTTCCTGCTGCACTCGCCGCTGGAGTGTCCCCGATCCAGTTGGATTTGGGGGCTATAGTTACCTCATAGAGGTAACTGAAGATAGGAGAGATTCAGCAGGGGTCCGGGGGAATCGCAACCCCCCCTCCTCAGCTGGCTTAACTCCCTTTTCCGAAAGTGGTGGAGCGGCAGTCAGTCATGGCCACCACAAAAAAGCTTTCATCCAGATAACAATGTGCAGGAGGAAGCTGAGAAAGTGAAAGTTTTTGGCTAACCGGGATGACAAATAATATTTAAATACCCTGGAGTTTAAGTTTCATTAAAGATACATCGTTCCCTAAGAAGACGGAAGAAGCGGCGAATTAAAGTAAAAAGGGAAAGTTTCTTTTTTCTCACTCTCCTTCCTTACAGTGATAGCAAATGAATGGAAAAATCGGAAAAACCCATTCTGGCATCAGCAGGTAATTAAATTGAAAATTGAAGCAAAGGGGACAATAAAGATTTCTGAGCATTGAAAAAAAATATTTTTTTGCTATAGGTAGGAAGGGAGAGGAAAAGAACATTAAGATTTTCTTGGAGGAGGCTGCTTGGAATTCAAAAGATTAGAGTGAAATTGTAACAAAACTTCAAAGATATATTTCAACTGAAGCTTTATAACTGAACTATAACCCCAGGAAGAGAAAATATAAAAAGAAGAAAGTGCTAAATGAAACAGACTGTGTGTATTTGGATTGCTTGGTGACTTTGGGACTTTTGGAAATTATTATTTGAAAGACTAAAAATATTTGGGTTGTTTAAAAAAACTTTTTACAATGGCACTACTTGTTGATGAACTGAAAATTGAATTTAAAAAGCTAAAAGAAGAGGATCAAGAACGGAAGAGCTCTTTTGGATCTGTTTTCCATTTTTTAGAAATGGCGATTTATACCTACCAGAAACTAAAAGGACAAGAAGATTGAGATGAAGAAGAAGCTATCTTTAATGAACAAACAATTTTAGTCGGGGAAGAAAAGGGAAAGAGGGGAAAGAGAATGGAGAATTTAAAACTTAAAAAAACAACCAAGAAAGGGAAAAATAAGATGAAAAATCGATATAATGTTAAAAAGCAACAGAAAAGAGAAATACAGAAGAAGGTGGAGATCAAGAAGGTGGAGATTAAGAGACAAGGGGGTAAAAAGACAGGATTGGAGAAGAAAGGAAGGGAAAAAGGGAAGAGAAGTTACAAAGGTTTAAAACAAGAGGTAAAGAAACAAGATCTATTCAGAGATAGGGGGTAAAAATATGATTAAAAAAGAGATTCTGCAAAGTACATAAGATTGTATTGTTGTATTTATATTTGAAATAGTTAGAAAATTGGATTTAATAATAGAGATTAATTTGCTTTGGATTATTGTTTTAATTAACAGACAAAAGATATACTAGGAGACAAGGGGGTAAAGGCAGGATTAGAGAGGAAAAGAAGGGACAAAGGGAAGAGAAGTTACAAAGGTTTAAAACAAGATGTAAAGAAACAAGATCTATTTAGTGAGACTGGGTAAAAATATGATTAAAAAAGAAAAGTACATAAGATTGTATTGTATTTATATTTGAAATAATGTTAGAAAATTGGATTTAATAATACAGCTTAATTTGCTATGGATTATTGTTTTAATTATATTATAAACTTATTATTCTTTTCTATTTTATAATATAGTAAGTAACTTCAGAATGCACTAAGTAGAATCAGAATGAAAAGTATATATTATTCTACGTGTTAAATTTAGGAGAAAGATTTAAAGGTATTATATTTCAATCTGTGATTACAGGAGAAACTTTGTGTTAATGAGAAAAGATAAATAGAAAACTGAAATAGAACAGATAAAAGATATACTAAGAGACAAGGGGGTAAAGGTAGGATTAGAGAAGAAAGGAAGGGAAAGATGCAAAGAAACAAGATTTATTCAGAAATAGTTGGGTAAAAATATGATTAAAAGAATGATCTGGAAATACTTCTTACTTTTCAATAATGTTTGGATTCTCAAGTGACGGTGCTGGAAAAGAATGCATCTGCACAATTACACCTAATGGCAAACACTTCGAAGTTAGAAGATTTGGCAGGAGTCACCTATTCCTGAATTACATATTGACTGACTATGCAAAGTGTTACATGCATGCTGCATTTGAATCTCCAGAAATTTAATTAAAATGCAGCAATTACATTGCTAGATGTGTTATAAAATTTACAGTGATTGTCAAAAACAATTTAAGATGTTAAACCTTAAATGATTTCAAAGCTATCTAAAGAACTATCACAACATGAGCCAGTCTGAAGGCAAAGATGAGGAGACGCCCTAAAGATATCTTCCCTTTATGGGATTCACTTGTCCAAAATACAAAACAGGTTTTGGGATAACCTTGCTGTTTCATTAGCTTTTTATTTATCCCTGCATCCCTGAATAATTTAAATATTTTCTGTACTAGATATCTTCTTCTGCTTTGGTAATAAGAAGACAAGTCTTTATCAATACAAGATGAAATATGACAAAATTCTGGAAAGCAGTGTATGGTTATAAAGATTATGGCAGTACTAAAGGTACAGCACATTGGTTAGAATAGATTTGGTTCTGATGGCTATTGAATATAATCCCAAAAAGAGTGATTAGATAGACTTTTAAAAGTTTTATTTTTATTTATTTATTTATTTATTTTATCCACAGAACTTAGAGCAATGTAGTTTCTTTCTCCCATTCTAATCTTAGAACTAAAGTCTATACTGAAGTATTGAAAACCTTGCTCAGGGTTTTCAGCAAACTGAAGAAGGATTTGAACCCAGGATACTAGGCAACCCTAACTCCTCTAGTGCCACAACTCTTTTTACTGCGTTCACCTTTTGCATGTCTAAGTGTGCACCTAGAAATGAACTACAAAATATATTTTCATGTTTAGATAATTTTATCCTCGACTTATTGATCTTTAAATGATATTTTCAATTATCATAAAGTAGATGAAATCAACTATATTTGTTCTCTTTCTGAAAAAAAGATCATTGGTTTTTTTTCCTTTTTCCCTTGCTTTTCAGAGTATTTTTCTTGTAGGGGTTCCATACATACCTTGTATGCCTTCATCTTATTGGAAATTCAGGAGGACTTCCCCCCCAGACTACTTATAGATTCATGCTGTTGGAAAGTCCAACTCTTTCAATAGATTTGCTACAAACTCCTTGAGTACTGAAGCCTGTTCTTTAATATAGAAGCACTTGAATCATGCTCCACCCACCTTTTCCCTTCTATTCTGTGGAACATACAGAAGCATCTGGCTCATTAGTGCTGGAGTTTATAAATATGCATCAGTTTAAAATAGCTTAATATAAATGGTGCACCCTGAGCTTTTTGATAAAGCCAAAAGATGTACAAGGTCAGGATCTTTCTGGTTTTTTTTTTATTTTCTGAATTGAATGCCACTCTGACTTTGATTATTAAAACATCAGGGATACCGATTCAGAACTCATCACTGTTGGAAGTTTGGCAGCTTCCTTATCGTTGTACAACAAGCACCTTTTTGAGAGTAATGGCACATATGAGTTTAGGGTTCTCCTTCCCATCCTAAATCCTGTGGAAAAATAGGTTTCACAGATTAAATCCTCCCAAGCAACAGAACTACTTCTTGAACCTAATTAAAGTTATTTGTTACAATCAAACACTGTAAAAACTCAATTTTGAACAGAAAATGAAATGATCTTGGCCTGGGTATAATTAGCGTAAGAAGGATTAATAAGTATGTGCAATTGTACATTGGCTTTCCCACCCAGGTTTTGCATTCTTAGTGAAGAAAGAAAACAAAGTCACCAGGGTGGAGTAAATGCAGTAAACAAAAGAGATAAGTACATCTTGGTGCAGTTAAACATAAGAAATGTATAGCCTGGTGAACATAAATTACTACAAGCTTGGCAGCAAGCTGTGGCAGTACTTTTCTTGTTAATCAGATGTTCCTAGAAGCAGGTATTTAAATTTATTCTTAGCTTAGAAGAAACAAAAGAAAATGCAAATTGCATTCATCTTTTGTGAGATTTACATGTATCTAAGATTAAGACTGCCAGGTTAATGAGTACATTCAGGAAGCTTAATCATGATGGAATTATCTTCCCTTTCTTAAGAGTAATTTTATTAAATATTACAATAATAAATCTAATATAAATTTAAAAAATCATAAGTAAATGTTCAGAAAAGAAGAAAAAGAAACAGAAAGAAAAATAGAAAATAAAAATAAGAAAAAGTAAAAATTTAAAAATATAAAGAAATAACTTCCCCCTTTATCACAAAAAGTATAAACAATTTTAGTAACTTATCACCTTCTCTTAAAATACAACAAATGTTCTCTTCTTCCCACATCCCTTCTCTCATCTAGAAACTCCATAAAGCTTCATCCTTCAGTCCTGATGTCATCTGAAGTCCATTATTATCAGAGATAATAACATATCTATTTTAAGCTTGACCAAATAAAACAACTTTATATTCCTTCCATTTACTTCTAACAATCTAGATCTTTAGTCCCATCAAATAACATCATAGAACTTGATTTCTTTCAGTTTCTCTTTGTCCCTTATCACCAAATTCTTCAAGACTTTAATAAGCCTTTTTCATAAAACCAATATAGGAAAATTATTCTGGTCACACCCTTATTTGTTTTTGTATATTCTTTTAATTATCATGACAATCATTTTATTTTATATGCCTGGGGTAATATCTTTTTCCATGTCATTCTTGTAACTTGTCACTTTCCAATCCACTTTCAAATCAATCTTGATCTTGTCAGGTAGAATGTGTTCTTCTTCCACCTTTAAACACAATCAATTCATAGAATTGATTGACCTTATTAAAATTAGCTTCTGGGTCCCTTGTTCAATATTATCCTTCAAAATGTTAAATGTTGAAATATTTTGCTTCATTCTATAATAGCCAATCAAATTTGACTGGTTCCCTTTAATTATAATCTTTAATCTTCCCTCTAGTGTCCAGTTCCTACCACTATCTTACTATGTTTTTTTTAAAATTCAAAACAAAAGCATTTCCCCATTGAAAGGATTTCTTTTATAATTAATTCTGAAATCTTATTTCAAATTTAGCTGGACCCTTGCAGGAAGACTGCAAGATGGTGGTCTCCAGCAGGTGTGGACACTGGAATTTGAGGGAATAGCCATCTTGCTCAAACTGTGGCCAGAATCTTTGACAGGAGATTGCATTTGCAGATTTCTATTTTTTGTACCTTACAAAGCATGGGTGATTTTAAAAATCCATGAACACCCAGTTGTGGTTTATTCAGTAAATGTACGAATCTGGTTAAATAATTATATTCTGACACATACAGTATGTGTATGTTTTACTCTCAATTATTGTTATGGTATGTTATTTCTATACTTACTATATAGAATAGAATAGAATAGAATAGAATAGAACAGAACAGAATTCTTTATTCACGTTTATGCCAAATGTGATTGGACACACAAGGAATTTGTTTTGGTGCAAATGCTCTCAGTGTTCATAAAAAGAAAAAGGAAAAGATACATTTGTCAAGAATCATTAGTGTAAATAGTAGTCAAAGGGTACAAATAAGCAATCAAATCATACTAGGAAGCATAATAATAAGCGATCAAATCAAATTATACCAGTAAACAGTCAATTTAAAAAAATCATAAGGATACAAGCAACAAAGTTACATTCATGCAGTCATAAATGGGAGGAGATGGGTGAAAGGAAGGATGAGAAGATGAATAGTAATAGTAATGCAGATTTAGTAAATAGTTTGAAAGTGTTAAGGAAAATATTTGTCTCGCAGAGTGATGATGTTTGGAAAAAAATTATTCTTGTGTCTGGTTGTTCTGGTGTGCAGTGCTTTATAGCATCGTTTTGAGGGTCATTTTGAGTGTAGGAAACAGTTGATGTCCAGGATGTGAGGGGTCCGTAAATATTTTCACAGCTCTCGATTGACTCGAACATTATACAGGTCCTTGAAGGCAGGTTGACAGCAATTGTTTTTTCTGCAGTTCTAATTATCCGTTGAAGTCTATGTCTGTGTTGTTGGGTTGCAGAACCAAACCAGACAGTTATAGAGGTGCAGATGGCAGACTCAATAATTCCTCTGTAGAACTGGATCAGCAGCTCCTTGGGCTGTTTGAGCTTTCTGAGTTGGTGCAGAAAGAACATTATTTGTCGTGCTTTTTTGATGACATATTTATGTTAGGTGCCCATTTTAGATCTTGAGATATGATAAAACCTAGAAATTTGGAGGTCTCTGCTGTTGATACTGTGTTGTCTAGTATTGTAAGAGGCGACAGCGTGGAAGGGTTTGTGCTAAAGTCTACCACCATTTCTACAATTTTGAGCAAGTTCAGTTCCAGATTATTCTAGTCACACCAAGAGGTAAATTGTCTGTATGTGGATTCGTCATCTCGAATGAGATCAATCAGAAAATGTAACTATATACAGTAGTTACCTTTTCAAGCTTTCTGTGTGTTTTTTTTAAATAGGACAAGAAAGATGTATTTTTGAACAGGGTTTTTTTGACAATTGTTACAGTCATTACTTTCAGAATGTCTCCATTCCATTTGCTTCTGTAGATGTTGAAGAACAATCCTGCCTTCTCTTCAAGAGTAATTTTTGGAAAGCAAGACAGTTTTGTGAACCCAGGTATATCAAGAGAAGTTATGTGGAATTATTTTCATCACCATGAAAGATGAAATAGAGTTTGACATCTGACTAGGGCTACCAGAATCAGATCCAGCTGTCTAAAACCAAGATGGCCACTAGATGTTTGCTGGTATCTAGTGGTTGTCCAGATTTTTCCAGTTCAGTAATTCTGCTCTGACCTCCAACCATGAGGACGAGGTTTCATTACACACTAATACACATGCCTATGCCTGAGTGTTTCAACATCAGAATGCTGTAGTTTTGTTGGGAAGCTAAATGATTACTTTTTGCAGTTAGGCAAGCTTGTTCTCCAACTGAAGATGAACGTCTCCATATATAGGAACATAAATGCTTTTCTTTGCCACCAAGTAATGCTGATTGTGGTGACCTTGTTCTATCATAACACTAAGGAACAAATGTGCTGGAACAAAGTCTATTATTAGCTTGACTGTTCTGTTGCTTCTACTCTGGTTGTTCAGCATTTGATTTCTGATCCTAAATCTTTGCATCCCTTGGATTATATTTCTGTCCAAAATCTCATACTAATCACTTAATCACTTATTTCTTTGGGTTGCTGAATTATCTCTGATAGTACCCTTGTTCTTTGAACTTTTAAGAGACTCTGGCCAAAGTTAGGCACAAACAGACTCTTGAAATTCTTCACCAAATAATATATGAACAGCATAATTAGCTGAACAATGCCTTTCAATTTCTCCAAAAGAAGGGAAAATTCTCCAGTATTTCCTCCAGGTTACCCTTAAGCAGTGACAGTAATGATACGGTTGGGAAAAAAACCCTCATAAGTCTCTCTCTCTCTCTCTCTCTCTCTCTCTCTCTCTCTCTCTCTCTCTGTGTGTGTGTGTGTGTGTGTTACTAAGTTCTGGAAACTTAAAGGTAGAGATCATGATGTCTTCCCTTAAGGTTTAATTAAAACACAAGAACCTAGAAAAGTGGCTGGGAGGTGATTGTTCAATGAAATTTTGAAAGCACATTCCCTTTCATCAAATTGAATGAGTGCAGGAAAAATGCAGAATTACTAAAACTGCCATCAAGATTTCCTACGATCTCTGTGAAATGAAAATCTCTTCACACTGGCAGCCTGAGAGAGCCAAAAAAAAATGAAAACAGCAAAAGGAGATAGACCCCTTACAAACAACTTTGCCTACATCTTTTTTTTTTACTCTTGTTCTCAATCTCAGTTTATGAAGGATAAGACTCTGATACTTCTCATCAATAAAGTCAACAGGATTTTACTTGCATCTATTTGTTTAATCTGTGTCCCATCTACCATCTATATTAAGAAAAAAACACACCTCAAGATGGCTTTCAACAGGATTTTGAATGAAAGAAATAGAAAACAAATAAATCAATTATATCTAAACTGGAATTGTTGGAAATAGATTTATATAATAAAAAAGCAGTTCATAAACCAGTCATCAATAAAAAGGAATAACAACAGCAATAATAGATGAAACTGAAAAGAACAGGAAGATCTCAGCCAAAAGTTCCCTGCAAAATTATTTTAAATGTTTCAGGTCACAGAACAGCATTCTGCACAATGATGCTTTTTGTGTTTTTCTTTTTTATTACATCCAGGAGTTTCTCTATATCTGTGTTGGGATTTTGCTGATTTATTGAATCTCAGAAAATAAAGTTCCAAATCTCCTTTTGTAGCCTTGATTTGGACAAAATCTGAGAAGCCTGTACCTAGATATTAAATGGCAAGTTTGTTTTAGTTCTTTTATTCACAATTGAATTTATATCACACCTTTTGTCCTCTGGAAGTTTTTTTCCTCACAACTCTATGACATATGTTGGACTAAACCGGTGGGAGGTGTGCATATATGTGCAGCTGTGCTGGGGCGACAGCTCGCATGCCCATAGAGAGGGCTCTATGTGCCACCTGTGGCACGCATGCCATAGGTTCGCCATCATGGGACAACACAATTCTAGGAAAATCAATGGTCTGGTGGGGAATTTATTTTTTTACAAACAACACAAGGCAGTGAACGTAGATCATATCCTTTCTTCCTCCCATGTTCCCCACACTACCCTGTTTCAGTAGGAAAGCCTCCCATGCAGCCGTTTTGTGAAATAATTCACAACATACTATCTGAAGTCCAATGTGTTCAAGACTATCCTTAAAAAAATAATATCCCGGATGTCAATGGAGGACACTTTTGCCCAAGATACAGCAAAGATGGTCTAAAAGCAGAATGTTAAACTGTAACAATTACCTTGAAGTAAGATGGGTGGCCTATACATTTTATAAATAAATAAATAAAATTGCCATTCTGCAGTTATTGAGATTCTATCAAATGTTTTGCTTTTATAAACTACAGGAGTGATTTCCACTTGCTAATAGGCATATGAATGAAACCGTGTTTTGGTTTTGGGTTTGCTGTGTATATGTTACATGTTTACATCGCATACATGTGGATGATGGTCAAATATCATGGATTGTACACAGCATAACAGTGAAAAGGCACAGAAATGAAAAGAAGCAAGCAAAGCAAACCCACTTGATGACCATAGAGATAGAGAGAGAGAACAGAAACCAGGATGCTGCCTTTCCTTTGGTATGAAGGGAGGCAGTATATGGGGGCAACAAATGGCATTGTAGATGATACATGGGGTAAAGCCCATGTCCCACTGCACCAACAGATGCAAAGATGATGTAAAACATTAAAAAAAGCTTGCCATCCGTTGGAAAACGTGATGCATCCATTGTGTACTCACTGCATACATGTTTCATACGCTCTATCCGTCGAGTATCCATCCACTGAGATTTCATACACGCAGTTTTGAGCTGCACAAAACTTTTTGAAAGAATTAACTTTCCGCCGCGTATGATGTACATGGCATATACGGGCAACAAACGTTCTCTGTCCATTATCCGTTAAACGTCCGCTGTATCCTCTCGGCATCCTCTGGACATCTTCGCAACTCACATCCGCTGCAGCAGAAAATGGAAAAGAGGAGGAAACGAAAGGTACACGGAACGTCTACACAGCATTAGTAGCACGGAAATAGAAAGGATGTAAGTGGATGCATCTCGTATATAAAGGATTAAAATGGACAAAATGTTTGTATCTGGGATGTATCTCGGATATTTAGGATGTCTGCAGTATGTCGAGAGTATGTAGAAGGACACCTAGCGGAATACTGATATTTCCAATAAAAAGGGGGAGAAAATCATCTGGATCTCAGTATGAGTCCAGCAGCCGTGGTGTACAGACCTCTTCACCCTTGGTCTTGGTCTTCCACATTATCCATTGTTCTCCACCATGGATCATGACACAATCCGTATGATAGTTGCCATCATTCATCACCAGAACCAAACCCTGTTCAGGCTGTTTCGCCTTTTATACACAAGGAGAAGAAGGAGACGTCCAAGAGCTGATGGGTCCGAGGATGGATCTGGAGAAGAATGGAGTTTGGACTGTATGACCAGTTGAAGGTGAAGCTCAGGAATGAAGACCCTCGTGCATTCCATCACTTCATGCAGGATGCCACCAGCCATGTTTGACGAACTTGTAGAGCGTCTGAGACCCAGGTTGAGCAAGCCTAGCACCAAATTCCGTCCCAGCCTGGACCCTGGACTGAAGGTGGCACTGACTCTGCACCACCTGGCCTCTGGAACCACATACAAAAACATGCAGTATGCGTGGAGGGTGCCAAAAACACCATCAGCAAACTGGTCAGAGAAGTGGTGCAGGCTATCATTGAAGAATACGTGGAGGAGCTCCTCAAGTGTCCCACCACTGAACAAGGCTGGAGGAAAGTTGCAGAAGAGTGGTATCAGATGTGGAACTTTCCCCACACCATTGGAGCCATAGATGGGAAAAGCGTGGCCTGCAAAGCTCCAGCCAACTCAGGATCGACTTATTTCAACAACAAGGGCTTCTTCAGTATCATCCTCTTTGCCATGGTTGATGCTGACTACAAGTTCATGTACATCGATGCTTCAGACAACGGGTCAGCTTCAGATAGCCAGGTATACAACGCCAGTGACCTCAAGGATGGGCTGAAACGCAACCTCATCATGGGTTTTACAGATCCAGACCCCCTACCCAATGACACACAAGATGTGCCCTACTTCATCATTGGTGATGACGCCTTCTCCCTCAGAACCTACCTCATGAAGCCGTACACTTCAAGATACCTCACCCATGAAGAGAGGATCTTCAACTACAGGCTGTCCAGGACAAGATGGGTGGTGGAGAACGCCTTTGGCATCCTGGCCAACAGGTTCTAGATACTTCTCACTACCATGCAGCATCACCCACAGACTGTGAGGAGCATCGTGGAAGCTTGCTGCATCCTGCACAATTTCATGCGCACCCGCTACCCAGTGTTGCAGAACAGGCTTGTGGACCATCAACAAGGGAATGGGGACATGGAGCCTGGTGAATGGAGGCAAGGACGAAACCTGATAGACACTGTGGATGTACAAGGCCCCAACAGAGCTTCACGTGAAGGGAAGAAGCAGCGCAACCTCCTGAGACACTGGTGCAACTCCCCAGCTGGAGTAGTGGAGTGGCAAGACAGGATGATAGATGCTTAATGGATGCTTTCTTGAGCCTGTCGCATAACACTGATGAGATTGTGCCATGTATGTTGAGTGGTCCTACAATGAATAGGGCATTAATAAAGAGCTTTGTTTATTTTGAAATGTGTTGATCAATGAATAAATTGTTATTGATAAAAAAGGTCCATATGTGTGGCAGCTGGAAGGGTGGACCATACAGTCCCACTATGCTTGCATTGCAGGTTTATCTATCCCACAACTATCCTTATCTATCCCACAACTATCCTTACCTATCCCACAAGCATGCAAAGGCTTAACTATTTTTGCAAAGTTTTCACCAACACTTTATTAAGTAAAAAAAATGAACCAAGTGTGTTAAGCAAAGATAACCTTTATTAATAACTGTCTTAAGTAAACTGTATGACTTTATTAAAAAAGCAAAATGAACCAAGTTAAGTGTTTTCAGCAAAGATAAAGTGAACAAGTAACAACTCAGTCTCTGGCACTATTCTCAGTCACTCTGAGTCATCTCCATGGTCTCAGCTGTTAAGCGGGCAGGGACTGTGGAGGTGGCTGTGGCTTGAGTGCTGGTCTGAGGCGCCATTGGAGTGCTTGGCCCCGAGAGGACAACAGGGGATGGTGTGTTCAGGAAGCTCTCAGAGAGCTGACTCAGTCCTGTGAGGTTGAGAGGCCCTTCATCAAGTACCTGGGATGTCAGGCACAAGACTGATGACAGATTGTCCATTGACGGGCTTGGCTGTGGGGTGGAGGAAGGAGGAGTGTAGTGGGGCTGTCTGGTCTGCAGCTGGGTGAGGACTGGTGTCTGTGGCATGCGATGAACCTGGGCCTGGACTGGGAAGGTCTGCTTCTGCTGTGGGAAGTCCTGGTAGTCGTAGCCTTGGTAGGTGAGGGGCTGTTGAAAACCGTGGAAGGGCTGTGACATCAGCTGGGCCTTGAGGGTTGTGCAGAAGTGCTGTGATCTTTTCCTTCATCACCTGGTACTGGGCCTTGGGCATATCCCTCAAGGTGTGGCTCACGTAGGTGATGAAAGTGTGGCGGCTGGAGGATCTTCTGTCTAAGTGGACCAGCTGTGAGAGAAGTTCTGTGCTGGTCCTCATGGTGTCCCTGATCTCCAACAGGACAGTGTGGCTCTGGCCCTCCAGTCTGCCTCTCTGCCTGCATCCTCTGGAGCTGGGGGTAGGGGTGCGTTGGTCTCTGGTGGCTGCTGCTTCTTCCTCCATTTGTGACAGGGGATCCTCCAAGTCCTCCAGCATGGGAAGTGCAGCTGTCGGGGGGGTCTCTGCCGTGGGGCCCTCTGAAGACACCTGCCTAGACAGGCTCGTTGGCTCCTGACTGGAAGAGGACTGACTGTCTGTGGGGTGTCTGAGAGGGATGTCAGAGGGGCTGCTCCTCGGTGGCGGACCTCACCCTCCAGGAAGCTGCACTTGGCCATGGCGTACATCTCCCGGTCAGTGAGCTTGACAGCGGCCTGCCCAGATTTTTTGAGGTGTAGCTTGCCATACCAGGTGTGCATGTGCTTCCACCATCCCAGGAGTACATCTGCAGTGTAGCCCAGGCTCTCTGCCTTGTCTCTCCAAGCTGCCTGCTTCTTCTTGGTGTCGCGATACAGTCTGTGGCCCTTTCTCCAGAGGTACTCGTTCTCCCTCAGCCATTCCAGCACCTCCTCCTCATGGTCCTCGGAAACGGTGTACTGTTTCCTCTCTCCCTTCTGCTTCCCTTGCCTCTTCTTCCCTCTGGCGGGGCCTTCAGCAGCAGGGCCTTCAGGGGCTTGAGCAGCAGGGCTTTGAGGGCCTTGGGGCTGGTCCACCACAGCAGCAGCACCAGCAGCACCAGCAGCAGGAGAAGCACCAGCAGCAGGAGAAGCACCAGCAGCAGCAACACCAGCAGCACCAGCAGTAGGAGAAGCACCAGCAGCTTCAGAGTCAGTGCCAGGGGGTGGGATGGTGGTTCTGTCCTTCTTGCCAGGGCTGGCACGAGTAGGCACTGGCTTTCTCTTCTTCCCTGACTGACGAACCATGGTGTTTTTTGAAGATGTATGTGGCAGCACGTCTTTCCTCTGAATGCTGACTGTGTGTGTGCTGCATCCTTTTATATCCGCAGAGCTGACGCAATTCATACTCCCCGCATGCGCAGTGAACGCTTTGCATCCGATATACATCCGCTATGCATATGCTTTGCTTCCAAAAGGCGTCAGTGATGCATCCACGTCATCCACTATGCATCCGCCCCTTCCGCTATGCGTCCGCTTCGCTATTCTCCCCCGTAAGCCCTGCGGATGTGTCATCCGCTTCCATCTGCTGTCATCTGCTAGGCTTCCTATGAACATCCGTTTAACATCCCCGCTACATCCTACCCACGTCCGTTCTTTTCCGTTCTGTTTATGCAGATTTTTGCCACTTTTTGGAGGGGATGACAACGGATGGAGCCACCCCCAAAATTTTGCTCATCCGCTGTGTCCTTCATACATATGTTTTGTGTCCGTCGGCCAGTGGGACTGGGCCTTTAATATCAGCATGGTTAGGGATGGTCCCATTAATGGTGGAAAATGTAGAGGTGCTGGGATAGTCATAGAAAGGTCATCCCACAGTATTATTAGATATTATATTCCAGCTTTAAAGATCATGGTTTACATTGTTCTCTTTATTATCCCTCTGCTACATTTTGGGTTGTTCAGCTCAGAACCTTGCTTAGTTAGGAGCAGTGGTGGGATTCAATTTTTTTTTACTACCAGTTATGTGGGCGTGGCAGAGGAAGGATACTGTAAAATCTCTAGTCAGAGGTGGTATTTGCCAGTCCTCTGACTGACTCAAAATTTCCGCTACGGTTCTCCAGAACTGGTTAAAACCTGCTGAATACCACCTCTGGTTAGGAGCCTTGACAATGTTAGCAGGATTGGAAGGTCAACATATGCTTCCAACATTTCTGACTTTGGCAAATTTCTTCTATTCATATCCCATATCTTCCTTTTAAATAACTACTCATAATTTAATTCAGGATTTGCTTCTTTTCAAACCAGATCTGGCCATATGAAATTTGACTTAATTTAAATATGATAATATAAATTGAAATTGGCTCTGAATATTTGCCATTGTTTTGATCACATTTTTCTTTCGCTGGAAGAGAATTTAGTGGCAAATTTTGGAAAGCCTCTAGATAGGCATCCAATCTTGATATCACAGGCTGTGCACCCAAGTTAATTATTCTTAAAAGTTTGTAGATTGCCAGCTCTGGCAGGAAGACATGCAAGTTTGTATTTTCCAAAATACATTGGAAAAGAACAACACTTCCTATATCACTGAGTCAAACCAATGCTAAGTTCTTTGCTGATTCCTTATCTAACAAGGAAGTTGCCCCTGCATGATTACGAAAAACACAACAGTATACATGGAAAAACTGCCCAGAGATACTGGAAATTGGAAGGTATGTGCATATAATAAATTATTATTATTTAACGACATATGGGTGGAAGAAAGTGTTGAGGTAATTCTCCATTAGGAGAATGAGTGCATACAGGGAGACGTATTTGAGAGAAGTGTTTGAATAATGCACACACAGCACACAGATACGCTGTTCAGTAAATGTAGGTTTTTACTTCCAGAAACTTTTCAGCAAAGTTCAAGATAAGCAGTCCAAAGTCATTCACAAGTAAAATCAGTCAGTTTTCAGTCCAGGGATAATCCAATAACAAAGTCCAGTGTCAAAAACAGTTCAGTATCAGACTTATATCAAATCCAGGAATATCAGTCAATTAGGAAAAATGGAGGAACGGCAAAACTCTCCAACAGAAGGCAAACAGAGACTCACTGAGATACACTCTCTTCTGAGACTAAGCCTAAAACAACCCAGGTTTCTGCCTCCATCTTATGGCCGTTTGAGAAACCACACCCAATTACAATTTTTTCATTTTCTTAAAGATACAGTTTTAAAATGTTTATCCTGGTTTATATTGTCCAACCCAAATAGCTGCTAGGTGACTTATATTCCTAACAGAAAGTATGGGTGAAATGAAGTATGGGTAAAAGAAAAGGAACTCCCTTCCCAAGGATAATTTCCTTACTAGATTTGAAGAATCATCTAAAGTTACCTAGCTGTCATGCCCCTGTCAGAATCTGACTCGAAGGGGAAGCCAAACAGCTGACAGGGAGTGGGAATGTGTCTCCATTGGCTATGGAAGAAACTGGGGAAGGGCAAAGTCCGGCTGGACAGAGCAAGGAAGAAGTAGAACAAGGGAGAGGGAATTCACAGGAAGACCCAGGCCCACACTCTCTTCATCAGGAAGGAATGGAGAAGGGAGCAACATGAGTTGTGTGGCTTATGAGGGAGAAAGGGCTCAGATTCCCTTCATTAGCTGCAGCTGGGAACACAGTGTATAAAAGAGGAAACTGCGCACAGCAAGATATTGGGAGCAAACATGTATCATTGTGGCTTATCTGTATTCCTGGCGTCTTCCCAATTGTGTAAGTTTTGCCATGGTTTCAAGTCTGAAATTCCTTCTCCTGCCCTGTCAAGCTAATTGCTTCAGCTTGGTTTGTTTGGAGTTTTAGTCATAGTTTGCATGTACCTTGTTTTAGACTGAATTTTCTACAGTTAAAGGCTGTTCCTGGGAGAGTTTTTCTCCAGTTGAAGGTAACCTGGACATTGGGGGCAAAGTTGGAGATAATAAAGGGACTCTTTTTGCTTATTTGACTGTGTTGCCTTTGTGCCATGTCCCGGGTCATCACACTAGCTGTTATTATGACAAAATAACAGTAAAGACAGCTGGTTTTATATCGTTTCAATAGTGAAGACAAAGATAAAGAACTAGGATGATCAAAAACTTTAGAAAGATATATTTTTTCAACCCTACAACCATAAATGTCTGAGCCATAAATATATAACTATATTTACAAAAAGCATTAGAAGCTGCAAAGTGCAAACTTTTCATAAGTTTACTTTTTTATTATAAAATAATCAGCAGAATAGTATTTCTATAGGTGACAAAGCACAATTTGCTAAAAAAAAAAAAAGTAACTAGCTAGTTTATAGCTCATTGATTTTTTTTCTGTAATTCATAATGCATGGTTGGTATATTATGTGAATATAATCATAAGATGTTGTATTTTATATTAAGGATTAAGTGGGAAACTCTTGAAGAGGTACCTTGAAAAATACCTTGTTTGTGAACTACTAGTGAAAATATTCAGATAAGCATGAACTGAATTAATGTATTTAGTCATAGTATACTTCCTCATAATGCTGGGAAAAACAGTCTGGAAGCCTTACTAATCCTAGGAATGCAACAGGAATGCTCTATACGAGGGATGTCAAACTCACGTTGTCATGGTAGCGTCATGTGATGTGCTGGGACTTTTTTCCTCTTTGCTAAACCAGGCTGGGCCGGGGCCAGCACCTGACGCATCTAGCCCGTGGGCCACGAGTTTGACACCCCTGCTCTATACCTAGATTTCTTAATTGTTCAAACAGGGATTTAGCCCTACAGCTACATCACTGTGGTTTCTATGACTTTCCAGAGAAACTCTTGGTGGATCACATCTTCCTAAAAACATTTTGCAAAACAGCTCCAGCGATTCTCTTAGCTCCAGCAGATGCTCCTTCCTGTTATTTGTTACCAATTCAGACTATAGTTTTCTACTATTCTCTCTAACACCAACCTTTTGCAAGCAATTTTGTTTTACTCTTATTGAGGTTCTTTCCATCTGTCTTCCCAGCTGGGCAACCTATTACTTTTCTTTTTTTCCATCTCCTCTCCAGCTGCTGAAAGTAATTCTCTTTCTCTCTTCCCTCCCCTCTTTTAGTCCTTTGATCTTTCCCTTTCCCTGTCCTCATAAGCCACCTGATTCTTTTGTGTTTTCTCACACTCTCATTTCTTCTTCTCTTGATCTTCAATTCAGCTTTTCCTTCTTTTGTCCTCTAACTCCCAGATCCTTTTCCTTCACATCAAGATACACGGCATTTCTCTTGTCATTAGAAATATTCAGAAACAAAAAAAAAAAGCCATTTGTAATTTAACACAGGCAAAGATTGTGTCATATCACTCCAGAGCTTACTGACCCAGTGATATTTTTGGCTGCAGCAGAAACAAAAACCAAGCTCTCAACAGAGGAAAAAAATCAGTTGAGATTCTCCTCAGTGCAGTTGTTTTAGATTGATCCCATTAAAACATTTTAAAATAATAAATAATATTTAGACATATGTGCTATTGCATGCAAATCAGTTTTATCTATGTGTGGGTCCACTGCCCTATTTGTTTATTTGAAAATATAGGTGAGATAACACAATCATCCATTCCATATAGCTATATACAGTTGCAAATATTAAGGCTGTGTACCGTATATACTCGCATATAAGCTGATCTCGCATATCAGCCGACCCTTAAAAAACTGCCCCAAAATGAGGAATTTTGCAAAAACTCACATATAAGCCGACCGCCAAATACCATGGTGCATTGTTTGGACTAATAACAAAAGAGTATCAATATGCAATGCACTGATGAAGGTTCATTATCAAAGCATTTGTGTAGGAAACAATATTAAGTTAATTACCCGGTATGTAAAGAATCTGATGTTATATAATGGTAATATATGCACTTATCGTAGCAAAAGCTTGCAGAAGAGCATAAATGAGAATAAAAGCCTTTATTGTTGTGTTTTACTTTTATTTATTTTCACAAATTAAACTGTGTCTCAGAATCCTTCAAATTCATCCTCACCATCACCCTCGTCCTCAGATTCCCCAAAGAGATGTTTCCAGTCCTCCAATGTATATCTGACATTATCTTCATCCCACATTTCTTCATCTTGATCTTCATTTTCATTTTCTGCCACTTCATCACTGTCTTCATTTTCAGTTTCATTGCTATCCTCCTGCCATACAACATCATCTTCAGTGCCATCTAATTTGTTGCTGATGAAACATTTTAAAAAGGATTTCTGTACCATTTCTTGTAAAATCATATCCCATGCAGTCTTCACCCAAGACACAACTGTGGGCAAAGGAGGGCATTTGAAGTTTCCTTTGGCTGTTAGTTCAGCCTTGCCATCTGCCATCCACTGTGTCCACAGGTTTCGCATGTGTGTCTTGAAGGGTCTGTTCAGGCGAACATCTAGGGATTGTAGCATTCCAGTCAACCCTCCTGGTATGACTGCCTGAATGGTGTTTGACTCCTTTAGACTCCTTTTTACCTTTTTGGTTAGGTGAGCTCTGAATTTGTCCCAGACTAGCATGGAGTGTTTCTTGAGAAGACCTCCATTTCTGCGCACCCACACTTGATTTATCCATTTGATTACGCCTTCTTCATCCATCCATCCTTTTGGATGCTGATGGATGAGCACACCACTGGGAAATTTGTCTTTTGGAGGGGTTTTTCGTTTAAAGATTACCATCGAGGGTAGCTTCACCCCATCTGCAGTGCAACTCAGCACCACTGTAAAATGGATTTTTTGGTGCCCTGTTGTCTTAATAAGAACTGTTTTGTCACCCTTTTGGTTCAATGTTTTAGTGCTTGGCATGTCAAAGCACATAGGGGTCTCGTCCATATTGCCAATCCTGCTGAGAGGAAAATCACCAGTCTTTCGTTTATTTATCACGAAACGTTGGAAGTTCATCACCTTTTCTTCAAATTCTGATGGCAGCTTTTGGGCTATTTTTGTTCTTTGTCTTAGTGATATCCCATTTCTGTTCAAAAACCTTGTCCATCAGCCCGGGGAAGCAGTGAAGGTTGAGGTACCTTGGTATTTTCCAGATTTGGCCATCTGCAATGCTTTTAAGCGCACAGCCAATCTAGACACACTGTAGCCATTCTGCCTTTGAGCCTCAAACCACTCAAGAATGTCCTGTTCCATTTCAGGGAATTGCCCAGATTTGGGCCGTCTTTTTGTACGTTTTGAACTGGGGGTGCAATCTATCCTTTCTCCATCTTCTAATATTTCTCTCATCCACTCCAAAGGTTCTTGCTGCTTCAGGGTTGCTTGTTTCCTCTGTGGCCTTCACTACTTTTAGTTTAAAAGAAGCAGCATACGACACTCTTTTTCTTTTAACATCAGACATGGCTATATTTTAATGAATTTTACTGCGGAATGCTTTACTAAATGCAGAGAAACTGGACACAAAGTTGCATGTGACGATCGCAAACACTACAGCGGTCACGTGACTAACTAAACCAATCAGAGCGTGTTATATCCGGTGGGAGAAAAAGCAGAATGGAGGCACCCAGAGTAAAAAGAAATGTGCTGTATGTATATATCGCTGTATGGTAATATCGATATTGCGTGATCTGAGAAGTGGTGTCATATCGTCATGTCATTTATGTCAGAAATCAGATTTATGTGCGTATAAGCCAACCCCCAAATTTGAAAAAAAAAAAGTGTTCTAAAGTCTGCTTATATGCGAGTATATACGGTACTTCAGAATAATTCAAATGTGTTTCAGATCTCATACAAACACAATCCCTTTGTACAATTCATTAAAAAAAATCCAGCTTCTTTTAGGCTTCAGCACGAGGCTGAAAAAAAGGTTAAAAATTTGCATTAATTCAACAGATCCAACTTAAAATAGTAGCATCTTTTTTCATGCTCGTGCAGAAGTCTGAGAAAGAGAGAAATGGTTTTAATGAATAGCAGGAAAGGACTATGCTTGTTTGCAACCTGAAGCATTTAGACCAGGACACAGAATAATAAGAGTTGGAAAGTCTTCTAGTTCAACCCCCTGCCCTGCTCAAGCAGGAGACCCTACCATTTCAGACAAATGGCTGTTCAGCCTCATTTGGAAAGCCTCCAGTGATGGAGCACTCACAACTTCTGAAGGCAAGCTGTTTCACTGGTTGATTGTTCTAATGTCAGGAAATGTCTCTTTAGTTCTAGGTTGCTTCTCTCCTTGGCTAGTTTTCATCCATTGTTTCTTGTGTTGCATTTTTGGTGCTTTGGAAAATAGTTTGGCCTTCTTAAAGAAGTCCCTCAAATATTGTAACATTGCTATCATGTCTCCCCTAATCCTTATTTTCATTAGACTAGGCCAGGGGTATCAAACTGGCAACCCGTGGGCTGGATGCATCACGTGCTGGCCCCGCCCCTGCTAGGTTTAGCGAAGGAGAAAAAAGTCCCAATATATCACGTGATGCTGTGGAGACGCTGTGAGTTTGACACTCCTGGAATAGGCATATCCAATTCCTGCAACTGTTCTTGGTATGTTTTAGCTTCCAGCCTCCTAATCATTCTTGCTGCTGTTCTCTGCACTCTTTCCAGTCACAACATCTTTTTTATATTGTGGTTGTTCTTAAGCATTTTTGAAAAGATGGATTCAGCTGACATTCTATTGCATTCTGTGGATGGAAGAGGATATGGTGATTGTACTTAAAGGATGTAACTGTGTCCTTGCAACAGTTCAACTATTTTTTCCCTTTTCCTGCAACCCTTCTCTAAGAGAAACAGAGGAAATTAAAAACAATACATTATTTTCAGAATGTTTTAATCTCATCAAAGTAGTGCTCACAAAATAGGAGGAAAATATTAGCTTGCTGTACAACAAATGTGACACTTGTCAGTCCCATTCCATTTTGCAGAGGATTGCATTTCCTATGTATCTTAATAATCTCAGGGCAGGGTTTTAGGAGTTTAGCCAAATGCGTGCTAGAAATCTCCCAGTGCTGGATGAGCAGTTTGCATTTTCAATAAGCAAAATAAGACATACTAAAGCAAAAACAGCATGGTTCTCTATGACTTAATATGTTGTATATTATGGTGATTGATTAATAATTGGTTTAAGACAGAGGTGAGGAACATTTTAGTAAGTAAAACCCATAATTAACAATTTTGGGAGGAGGGGGTTGTAAGTAGCAAATAGCCAATTATATTAGTGAGTCTGGGTAAGGAATCCTTCAGGAATCCTTTAACTCTGAAATTTAAAGACAGGGAAAACTTGATGTAAGATGTAAGAGTCAGAGAATTAAGCTGAAAATTGAACCAAAATTAATTGGGATGTGAATGAATAAGAAATTGGGGAAAATAGAATCCTTCCCGGGCTGGCTTTAGTGAAGAAGAATTGAGATTGCTGCTAGGCTTCTTTCTAATGCAGGATTAAATTTCCAAGGACATAAAATGTTTTGATAAATTATTGTAGAAAAGCTCATGAAACTGTTAGGAAAGAATTCTGATGACAGCTGTGTATCAAATGCAAGTCCTATTTATAATGAAATCAAGCTTCAAATTTTTGTACTTTTTGGCTTAGGGATGTGCTGTTACAGTCTTAAGGTCACCCTCCTTTTGATGAGATTTCCATCTGTCTTTCCTTTTAGTAACAGATTAATTTGGTGTCACACTTTTTACTTGTGACCATGTATGTATTGGTTTTCAGTTATAAGAACAAGTCATAATTCTTCAGTATTTTCAATTATCTGCTTGTAGGAGTGCCATTTGAAGTTTTAATACGTGAAGCTGAACTTCAAGATTATATTTATGATAAGTTCTTTTAACTCTAAAGGATTTCCGAAGTCCTCTTGTAGCCTGTACAAAATGGGTAAGAAGAATCATTAGTTTTACCCATTCATTTAATAATAGTTGTCACATTACGTTACTATTTGTCACAAGTACCAACATTAGAACCACTGCTTTCTGATGCTCTCCAGATCTAGACTGCTTGGTTTTGCCTTCCATAATCTCTACTAAACTTCACTACAGGAGGTGAAGGCAAAATCTAGCAGTCTCCTAGATCGTGAAAGCTGACTTTTTTCTTTACAAACAGGATTCCTTAACATCAATTTATTAGCTCTTTCCTTGTATTTGATCTTGAATAAAGTGGCTAGATAGAAGCTGCATCTATTGTTCTGCTGTGTCTTTTAAAAAAGAAAATATCTAACAATCAGAACATAGATGATCTAGTCTTCACAAATGGCTTTGTTTGTCTGTCAGGAACTAGAACAACCCTGGGTCTAGAAAATAATTGGTGGTTATAGGTGATACTCAGTTATTTTGCATTTAATTTCTTCCATGATAAATATTTCTGCCCTATAGTTCCAAGTGTGAAGCCATAAAGCACAGAGTATCATTACTGCATAGTGCATGCTATCTTCTACTTTAGGGTCATCACACTTGGCAACTTTTAGACTTGGGATCATGGCTGATTGGGGAATTCTGGGAGTTGAAGTCCACAAATCTTAAAGTTGCCAAGTTGGGAGACCCCTGTCCTAGTTGGTAGGATATAGGCAATAGCGTAGTCACAGTGGTGTCAAACTGACAGCCCGTGGGCTGAATGTATCACGCACAAGCCACGCCCACCCCAACTCCACAAACAGGAAAAACATTGTGAAACATGATGGCAACGTAATGCCACTAGTTTGTCACACATGGCACAGTGGTTTGTTAGCTAGCCGGCAGACTAGAATCTTAGTTTGATTAGAATAGGGCAAGCATGCTTGGGTTCGGTTGCATGTGTTGGCCAAAATAGGTCTAAGCTGCTAGCACTGTTTCTGTACTGTTACCAGGGAAAATGCATTTAACGCAATATTATGTGAAAGCTTTAATTACTAAGTCATGATGATTAGCAAAGTATTCTTGTATCAGTATCCTTCTTTTGCCCTTCTGCTCTCTCTCTTTTTCTGTGCATCGTACAGAACAAAATAACACTGCAATTATTTTCCAAGTTCTCAGTAACTGCTTTCTCTTCCTTCCAGCTCCTCTCAGCCCCCGCACACACACAAAGTGCTTTTTTTCTTGGCATAAAAATTCGTGTTAAGGCACCATGCAAGAAACCAGAAGACGGAGTTCCAGTTCTGCCAGCTGGGTGACTTTAAGTCAGTCACTCTCTCTAAGCCCAACTCACCTCATAGGGTGATTGTGGGGAAAAATTGGAGGAGGAAAAAAAGTGTTCTTTATATTTACCACCTTGAGTTATTTATTAAAAATAATAAAGGCAGGATTCAAATAAATTAAAAGAAAAGAAACCACATATTGAATTCCCACCTGTGGTTCATGTTAAACTGCTGGGGTAGAATGTCAAAACTGCCTTTGAAATTTGTTCCCCAATCCCCTTTTTCTAAATGTAATCCTTGCCCTTATATCCCCAGTTTCTAAATGTATCACTGTCAGAGATTAAATCAAACAGAACTGGAGAATGAAGGACAAAAACTTTTTTTCCACAAAATAATCTTTATTTAGTAGTGGGGTGTTAAGGGCGCAATGGTTTAGAAGCTTTGTGCAGCTTTCTTTGCAATAATCTTTCCAAATGGATTTTACCAAACTTGTTTTGCTTTGTCAGTTTATCATACAGTTTCTGTGAAAGAGAGAGAATACTGAGACAACATTTCAATCTTATCCCCATAATAAATGAGAAATGTTATTCCACCTGCTCAACATAGTGGATGGCGTCTGTGTACTTTGCCCAGCCATTTCTCTTGAAGGCACAGTGCATATATTTCTGTTAGCGCTTTTGCTCACATTCTTTTTGTCAAACAGATTTGCAGTGTAAGTTCAGGATTATGATCTGTTTCATATTCATTCTTTGTCCTTTAAAAGGATATAAACTCATTTGAAAGTTGTCTGCTTTATGTGTTTAGCACTACTTCTTGCCCTGGAAAAAATGTATTTCATTTCATAAAGTCCTATGAAGCAAGCTATCTATGCCAGCATACTGCGACTAGATAATTATTTTTTCTTGTAATACATTATTTATTTAAATTCATTTGCCACTCATCTCACCAGAAGATAACTCCAACAGAACACAATATGTTGTCCCAGCAGCTAAGACTTTGAGCTGATCAATAAACAAAATTAAAAAGCTTTTTAAATACACCTGTACACAAACTAAACAGGATGATAACAACCAAGCCTTTGTTGCCAAACCACGAAACTAAATGGAGGATCCTAATCACTTCTAGCCAGTATTAAAATACAATTAGCCTCAGCTGTATTCTATATTTCCAACAATATAGATCAGTAGACCTTGTGATGTTGTTGTGTTTATTTATCTGAGGCATCTGATGCCTGCCTTTTAATCTAGAGAAAAATATGTACAGTAGTTTACTGATATGTTTTGCCACAGGCTGTCTTTATTTTCCAGATTGATAGGGCTGGCCTTTGTGACTTGAATGTAATTGGAAGGGTATTTGAAATTTATTTTCTACTGTGTATACATGTGTTTATTAGGCCTCTGCAGTTTGTCACCAGCATAATAAATATATTATTGCTGGACAGATTTCCTTGGGAATCAGTGATGGAGTTCTTTAATTTCATAAAGTGTTCAGCTGCAGAGATTCCCTTGTAGATACATATTCCCTTGTAGTTCAGGGTGCAGAGAATGCAGTATGCCAGAACCCTTCTCTGAGCCCTCAGAGGAACTCAAAATTAACCCACTTCTTTCATATGTGGGATGCTTTTGTAGAGTTTAAGAAGAAAAATGAGGGCTTGAGTTTTGCATGTTATTTATTTGATTTATATACTGCCTCTCTTGTTGTCCAGAATATTCAAGGCATCATCTCTTTCATCCCCAAACCTTGTAATCCCATCAATCCTTGAAGTCCTAACATTAGCCAAACCCCACTGCAACCCTTCAGCCAACGGTCACTGCATGCACCTGCTATAGCAACTAGGCGTTTTAAGAGTTATTTTCAACCCAGCTAGGCAAAAATTTGCCAGATATTCATTTCCACCCAAGTATTATGGAAAATTGAGTTGAGCAATGTGCCAGATTTTCACATTTCATCAAGACTGTCAGCTTGAGCAGCAAAATCCATCCACCAGACTGTCCTTCCTCCTTCAAAAGGCAGCCTTGGCCACAATTCTCTCCCTGGCTTCATTTGGCAACCTCTTCTGAGGCAAATCCTAGACTGCTACAGCGGTCACTGGAATACTATGGCCCACAATAATGCTGCCATCTCCTCTTCTCCCACTAAATGGCCCTGTTTTCCTTTGCCTCACAATTCTTCTTTCTTCTTGTCCTCTTTGCTAGATCCCTGCCTTTTCCCTGAGTCTTTCTCTCAGTCAGGATCCCAAAATGCCAGATGCTCAATAGATGGCACTCAGAATGCACCCACTATTTTCCTTAGTAAGGCTAAAAGTGGGGAGGGCGGGGGGCTAGTCACAACTCAAAGTCTAGGGCACATAGATGTCTTCGCCATATTAAAAGCCCTGCCCTGCTGGCTGCGCATTCCACAAGTCTTTCTCCTGGCTGGTTGCAAGAGCAGCTGACAGAATCAGGCCCTTTGTGAGGTAGAGTCTCAGTTGCTAGGATACCTAGAGCTGCAGTTAAACAAACGCCCCAGTCCTGACTTAATGCAAGGGCCCATCGTGAGTGGGAGCTGCGTGAAGATCCCGATTGAGCCTGGTGTGACTGTCGCCAAAACAGCAGCTGGGCACTCTTCGCAAAGAGGCTGAGACGTCTCAGCCTCCGGTAATTGAGGAAAAGGAAGGAACTGGCCATCTGGATCAAATTCTTAACCTGCTTTGCTTCTCCCTGAAAGTAAAAGAACCTGTTAGATGCAAAGCCTATGGCAGGCATTGAGGAGGGATTTATCATTGGGGGAATGTATGCCAAGGTGATGGAACAGCAGCCAGGATCTAGATAGGACTAAGGAAGACAGGTTGATGAGAACAGGATAGAGCAACCGCAAAATATATGTGTGCAAATGGGCAAGTGTAAGTGGCTCATACTAAGTAGGCACTGGAAAGAATATATATTTCTGCAAAAATCATTTCAGCCATATTGTACCAGTGTTCTTCATTTTCTTGAGTTCCATCTTTCCTTTAAGTATCTTTAGGATGGCAATAGTGTTGGGTGATTGCTGCAGACAGCCATCCAAATTCATCATTCAGATTTAATGGATTCCTGTTTTCTCAATCACAAACCAAATCATAACATGTATCTGGAAGTCGATGAGGTTTCCATAGAAAGGACATAGCAACTGGCTTTTGCATTGTGCTTAAAAGCAGGACATGTTCTCTTTCCCCCCACAACCCCAGTTATTGGTATACTTCCTTGTAGCAAGTATTGGGATAATTCACTCAACATTTCAGCATCTGGAGAATACAAGATCCATTCAAGAAGCATTACATCTTCTAGTTTAGAGGTACATTTGTCTGAGAAGAGAGTATTTCTTCAACAGGAAAGTAGCTGGTCATGGAAAAAATTGTATACCTTTTCTTTTTTTGTAAATTTGAAAGCACTGTCTCATATATTCATATAATCATTTCTGCATACTTACTTTTTATCCACTTTCGTCTCCATAAAGCTGTTCCATCCAAACAGCTGCAGCAATTCTCAATAACTTTTTCCTCCTGTTTAGCTGTAATTCCTGGCTGAAATGTACAAGCTTAACAAAACCCTCACATTTTTTTTCTACTTGACAACTGCAGGAACTTTAATAGCCTTAAAAAATTAAAACTAAGCAGGAAAACAAATGGATAAGAATTATCACATCACTTTATGACAGTGTTTCTCTTTTATTAATTTGGTTTATTTTCAATAATTAGATGCCAGCAACTTGAATGAAACTTCTGGTGAAGTTGCTTGTGAGATGCTTGCCATCTCAAGCTGTTTTCAGTAAATAAAGTATAGCTCTTCTAAAGATAGTCCTGTAAGTTCTTTGATCCTGTCTGTCTACTTTAGTTATTTTTTCTGCTTCTAATAATGTTGCCAAGTTTACCAAGTTCTCCACCTCCTGACTTCACAAATCTAAAATATGTGAACTTCTGCGCGTTGTTCATCAAATCCTCAAGACAAAATTGCCTACAGCACATGTATGTGATTCACTAGTTTGTGGTTTGGTATGCCGTGAGAACACAGGCAATGAGAATTGCTTCATTATAAGTTTGCTATCATTGTGTTAGACATCCTTTACTTTAAGGCTCTATCAATAAAATGAAGTACAAAAGCATTATATTGGTAGCCATGTTACTCAGTAAGCCAGACTGGCTGGGTTTTCATAACACTGAACCTACAAGGAAGTCAAATACGGTTTACTTAGCATGTTGTCAAAAACAAACCATGGAATCAGTTCAGTATCCCGTGCAAAACTAGAAATTTTAATAAAATAAACCATGAATATGCAATAGTTATATAAAACTGATTTTGGTTTAAGCGTGCTTCTTTCCCAATAATATATAGAGTTCGTTCACTTGTAATATTTGTTCATATAAGAGAGTAGTTCAGCAAGTGTAGTGTTTTGTAAACAGCTATTAAGGGTAGAAAATATATATATTCCTTTATAGTTGTAGTAGTTCATGTTTTGCAAACCTGGCTTTTTCAGTTATGGTTCTGTTTCTGTGCAATAAGTAAGTTTGATCCAGAATTCATTTTGATGAATTAAATCAAGCTAAAATATAATCTATAGCTTTAAAAGCAAGAATTGAGAGGTCCCTTAAAAGCATATTTGGGTTCCTCAGAAATCTGCATCATACCAGTATTCCATGAAAATGTATACCGGACATGGAAATGATCTCTGTTGCTCCTAAATCTTCACAAGGACTCTGAAGATATAAGTTTGGCCTATGAAGATTATACATATATGGTCTCTGCAATGTCTTTCACAATCAGGATTCTGTACTTTGTAGATTTCTTAATAGTTAAGTTTTCTTATTCTACATAAACAAGGTTTCCAAAATTGCCATTTTTCCTAACAGGCACAATAATTATGCCGCAGACAGATAAACAAGTATGCATTCCTCCAGAGCTTCCAGATTTGCTGAAGCAGTTTACAAAAGCTGCTATTCGAACTCAGCCTCCAGACCTGATTCAATGGTCTTCTGAGTAAGTTGACTATTTTTGCCAAATATATTTGCTTAACTTCAGTATCATGCTTACTGAAAAGTTACTTAAGCCTAAATTGTATCAGTTATAGTACCTTGGGTGTCATTCTTATATGTCCTGCATCTTAAATAAGAAATTATCCCCCCCTTACACACAAGCATGTGCACACACACATGCATAAACACATAATGTAATTTCTAGATACATACTTAGTATATACCATACAGTAATTTTCAGATACACATTCCCTACTGAATCATATAATTGCATCATTAAGTCTTTAAGTTAACATAATTTAAAATGTATACAATTCAGACATTCCCATCCCCAAAGGGGATTATAATATCATCACAGATATTTTTTACATTTTTACTTGTAAACAGTCTACAGATATATTTTAATGCACAAACATTCGCTCTCCATGTATCTACTCTCAAATATACTCTACTCCCTTTTACATTGGTTTTTAATTTATTCAGTAAGCAGCTTCCAACTAACTCGTTGTTGTATAATATCACAATTTGTACAGAATAGTGTTTGAACATCCTTGTGATAAAACTGGATTTTGGTTGTGCTTGTAGTACACTAGGCAATTTATGCCAAAACAGACCGATATTTTGTTTGTACTATTTGCAGGGAATGTTGAGTGTTGCATGAGGATGACTAAGGCTATTAACCTACTTATTCTCTTTTTAGTGTTACATTTTAAGATGTGTTCTGAATTCTCAATAGAATTTAAAAGAAAGATGAGTTGTATTATTTTTCTGAAAAAGCAAACAAGAAATAATAGCACAAATTATTTGGAATTTATATAAATCAGTTATTAATACATTTATTTGAATATCAGTTATATTCATGTCAGTTTATTTGAGTAAAATACAGTACTGGGGGATTAGGGCTTTATAAGGCAACAAAAAAATCTGATAAAAAACAATTTATATTCCAGACTTTGCTTCCTAAAATTATTTCACTGTGCTGAAAATCTCATGAGAACCTTGAATGTTTCTTGAAAAATGTCCTCACAGGATTGTGATAGAGAAGCATCTACATGGTACAAGGGGTTGCTACTGGAAGAAACATATTTTTCTTCCACTGCTTTACTCAATAAGTACAGAGAAGCCCCAAGTTTTTGAATATTGCCATTTGCATTTTTGGAAGAAGTACCTTTCTATATTTTCAGATATATTTGCTAACTTCCCTCTCTGATTCCTGCATCATGTAAAAAGCATATTTGAAGAGACAATCTTGATTGCAAAAGATAAAACAAAGCAGAATTTATGCTTCTGTCCCCCAGTGCCAAAGTTCCAGTCCAAAGTTCCAATCTCTCACATATCTACATAATGTAACTTTAGAAGAAAATAAAAACCCAGAAAATTTTACCACACACACCATACTTTTTTTTTTTTTTTTTGGGGGGGGGTTCCTCCACTTCCAGTGACCTTTATTCTGTAGTGTTTTATCTCCAGTCATTTCAATGCTTTTTCATATAATTCAATTTTCTTGAAGTACTTGATTCTATATTAGGTGCATTTATAATGTACAAATTTTCCTTCATGTCTTTTATCACATTATCCACAGCATCAATATTCAGACCATGTTCTTTTGTTAAAATATGTACTATTTATATTCACAATTTGTAAGTCATCAATCAAACTTCACTGAGATTTTGTTTTAATTATGGCAAAATAAACAAACTTCAAACTAAGAAACAAAAAAGCTAGCGTGTCGAAGCTGATGAAAAAGATTTGAAATAAGAACAATAATTTTAATGTCAACTTAATTACACACAAATTGAAGCTTTTGGGTGTCTTAAGCAACTAATCAGCCAATGTCTCATGCATATTTATACTAAGAATTGTTGATAAAAGGAAAACACCTCTTTTGTCTTTGTGTCCAGTTATTTTAATGCCATGGCCCGTGGAGAGGCTCCTCCTGTAAGAGAAAGAACAGATCGAGTGCCTTTATCAAATTATGCAGAGCTTACTCCAGAGCTCTTGAAGGTCTTACACCAAAGAGTAAGAAATATCTACTTTCCATTTAGGGGCAAGAACATAAGAGATTTGCATGTTTGTGTCCAATTACTTTGTGTTTTTTGTTTTGTTTTTTAATGAATTTGATTCCTTATTTTAAAATTAATTTTAGATGCATTGCCTTTTTTGTGTACATGATATACAAGAAGTTCTAAAAGCATTGCTAAAGGATTAAATAATAGTTTATATTTAAATATTATTTTAAAGGAGTATAGAATTCATCAACATTTGTTGAATATTTATTTATTTATTTATTTTATTTGGTTTGTCAATTGCTTACAAGATAATAGGTATAAGTAAAAACATAGTTATGAATAAATGGATACAAAAAGAAAAATAAAAGAAACAATAGGACAGGGATGATATGCACATTGATGAGCTTATGCACGCCCCCTACAGACCTCTTAGGAAAGGGGTGAGGTCAATAGTAGACAGTCTAAGGTTAAAGTTTTGGGGTTTGGGGAAGAAACCACAGAGTCAGGTAGAGTGGTTCAGACATTCCAGACATTGACCACTCTGTTGCTGAAGTCGTATTTCCTGCATTCAAGTTTGGTGCAATTAACCTTGAGTTTATATCTATTGTTTACTCTTGTATTGTTATGGTTGAAGCTGAAGTATTAATTGACAGGTAGGACATTGCAATGAATGATTTTACATACTATCCTTCGATCGGACTGAAGGTTGGCATAGTTCAAGGTTATCTAGGTCTAGAATTTCAAGTTTGGTAGCATAAGGTATTCTGCAAAGAGTAGAGGAATGGAGAACTCTTCTTGTGAAATATTTCTGGACTTTCTCAACTGTATTAATATCAGATACATAATGCAGGTTCCAGACTGATGAGCTGTATTCATGTATTGGTCTAGCAAATGTTTTGTATGCTCTAGTTAGTAGTGTGATATTACCAGAGAAAATGCTACGTAGGATTAGGTTAACAACTCTTAATGCCTTTTTTGCTATGCAGTTACAATTGGCTCTAGCACTTAGATCCTTAGAGATAAGTACTCGAAGGTCCTTGGCAGAGTTTAGCTTGAATTTATTTTCTGATATTTTTTTTGCCAATATGTAAGACAGAGCATTTATTTGTTGAGATTTGAAGTTGCCATTTGTTTGACCATTCTGATACATAGTCGAGGTCCTTTTGAAGGGTAGCAGTATTGTCTGTGGTGCTGAATAGCTTTACATCATCAGCGAAGAGAACGCAGTTCCTCTTAATATGATCACAGAGGTCATTTATGTAGAGTATGAAGAGAGTTGGTCCTAGAACATTGCCTTGGGGGACACCACTGTTGACAGGAACAGAATTTGATAGGATGCTCCCAATTTTGACCATTTGTTGTCCGTTTGACAGGAATGCTTCTATCCAGTTATGCAGGTGTCCAGAGATACCATAAGATTTTAATTTTAGGAGTAGTTTGTCATGTACCACTGAATCCAAAGCTTTACAGAAGTCTATGTAGATTACGTCCATTGCTTTGCCCTGATAGTGGCAATCCACATGTGTAGTCCATATGTTTTTGCAGTGTAAAAGTTGCAGATTACAGGATAGTTTTTTTCTGAAACCAAATTGTTTATTAGAGAGTACGTTGTTTGTCTCTAAGTGGAGGATAATGGATTGATTAATAATTGATTCCATGACTTTACAGTTGACGCAGCATAAAGAGATTGGTCTAATTTTCAACTAGGCTGGGGTCTCCCTTTTTGAAGATGGGGATGACTGTGGCTTGTGACCATAGTTTTGGCAAGGAGCTGGTCCTGAAAGATTTTTCAAAGATTATACTTAGAGGTTCAGCTATGGCAGTGGATAGCTTTTTTAAGAAGGAGGGACATATTCCATCCGGTCCAATAGATAGAGATGGTTTTAGATTCATCATATCATCTTGTCCAGCCTTTAATATACAGTACAGGAAAGAAATTCTTTTTGCAATTTCCAATTTTGAAAAGGAAATACATATGAGAACACACCAAAATTATATAACAACATCATAGGGGTTGGCAGCTCATACACTGCTCAAAAAAATAAAGGGAACACTTAAACAACACAATGTAACTCCAAGTCAGTCACACTTCCATGAAATCAAACTGTCTACTTAGGAAGCAACACTGTTTGACAATCAATTTCACATGCTGTTGTGCAAATGGAATAGACAACAGGTGGAAAGAAACGGCAGTTAGCAAGACATCCCCAATAAAGGAGTGGTTTTGCAGGTGGTGACCACAGACCACTTCTCAGTTCCTATGCTTTCTGGCTGATGGTTTGGTCACTTTTGAATGCTGGCAGTGCTGTCACTCTAGTGGTAGCATGAGGCGGAGTCTACAACCCAAACAAGTGGCTCAAGTAGTGCAGCTCATCCAGGATGGCACATAAATGTGAGCTGTAGCAAGAAGGTTTGCTGTGTCTGTCAACGTAGTGTCCAGAGCATGGAGGCGCTACCAGGAGACAGGCCGGTACATCAGGAGACGTGGAGGAGGCCGTAGGAGGGCAACAACCCAGCATCAGGATCGCTACCTCTGCCTTTGTGCAAGGAGGGACAGGAGGAGCACTGCCAGAGCCCTGCAAAATGACCTCCAGCAGGCCACAAATGTGCATCTGGCTGCTCAAACGGTCAGAAACAGACTCCATGAGGGTGGTATGAGAGCCTGACGTCCACAGGTGGAGGCTGTACTTACAGCCCAACACCATGCGGGACGTTTGGCATTTGCCAGAGAACACCAAGATTGGAAAATTTGCCACTGGCACCCTGTGCTCTTCACAGATGAAAGCAGGTTCACACTGAGCACATGTGACAGACGTGACAGGGTCTGGAGATGCCGTGGAGAACATTTTGCTGTCTGCAACATCCTCCAGCATGACCGGTTTGGCAGTGGGTCAGTAATGGTTTGGACTGGCATTTCTTTAGGGGGCCGCACAGCCCTCCATGTGCTCACCAGAGGTAGCCTGACTCCCATTAGGTACCGAAATGAGATCCTCCAACGCCTTGTGAGACCATATGCTGGTGCAGTTGGCCCTGGGTTCCTCCTAATGCATGACATGTGGCTGGAGTATGTCAGCAATTCCTGTAAGATGAAGGCATTGATGCTATGGACTGGCCCTCCTGTTCCCCAGACCTGAATCCAATTGAGCACATCTGGGACATCATGTCTCGTTCCATCCACCAATACCACGTTGCACCACAGACTGTCCAGGAGTTGGGGGATGCTTTAGTTCAGGTGTGGGAGGAGATCCCTCAGGAGACTATCCACCACCTCATCAGGAGCATGCCCAGGCATTGTAAGGAGGTCATACAGGAACATGGAGACCACAGACACTACTGAGCCTCATTCTGACTTGTTTTAAGGGCATTACATCAAAGTTGGATCAGCCTATAGTGGTTTTTTCCACTTTAATTTTGAGTGTAACTCCAAATCCAGACCTCCATGGATTGCTAAATTTGATTTCCATTGATAATTTTTGTATGATTTTGTTGTCAGAACATTCAACTATGTAATGAACAAAGTATTTAATAAGAATATTTCATTCATTCAAATCTACGATGTCTTATTTTTATGCTCCCTTTATTTTTTTGAGCAGTGTATATAAAACTTGATTGTAACTACCGTACTAGAAAAAAATGTGGGAAGGCAGCATTCTAATGTTCTGGGCATCACATGGGTAGATTCAAAGATCAGTACAGTTGATCTGTATTTAATAACAGTTTGGCATTGTGTGTTTTGGATCACACACAGATGTAAGAAAAGGGAAGAAAAGATACCCTACTACCCTGTTTCTCCAACAATACGGCCTCCCCCAAGATGAAGTCCCAGCATGTTTTATAGGCATGAAATGAAATTAAGCCCCTCCCCCCAAATTAAGGCCTATATTAAAACATGCGAAATGGGGGGGAATGGTGGGAGGGCTTGCTGTTAGAAAAGTACTTTTAGGAAGTACTTTTGTTGCACACCCGGATATGGTGCTGCCTGCGCTGACCCTGATACGAAGTGCCCCATTAATGCTGAGGTCAATATCCAAGCCGTTGTCGCCCGCCCGCCTGAAGATGCAAGGGGGGAAATTAAGTCATCCCCGAAGAGACAGCCCTGCCATTTTTTCGGGGCTCAAAAAAAAATAAGACCTGGCCTTATTATATGAGAAACACGGTAGATGAGACAAAGAATCTGGAAATGTTGACTTTAACACAGGAGTCCCCAAACTTGGCAACTTTAAGACTTGTGGACTTCAACTCCCAGAATTCTCCAGCCAGTATGCTGGTGAATTCTGGGGACTGAAGTCCACAAGTCTTAAAGTTGCCAAGTTTGGAGAACCTCTGCCTTTACACATGGAACCAAAATGAAATTTTAACTTATTTTTACATTGAATCATAACTAATTCTAGCAATTGTATGAGCAATTATAAGTACAGGTAGTCTTGACTTACAAAATTCATTTAGTGACCATTCAAAATTATAATAGCACTGAAAAAAAGTGACTTATGACCATTTTCACACTTGCATTATCATTGCAGCATCCCTGTGATCATGTGATCAAAATTCAGACACTTGGCAACTAATGATTTCCATATTTCTGATGGTTGCAATGTCTCAAGGTCATGTGACCACCTTTGGTGATCTTCTGACAAGCAGTCAGTGGGGAAGCCAGATTAATTTAATAACCATGTTACTAACTTAAGAATTTCAGTGATTCACTGAACAACTGTGATGGGAAAAGACATAAAATGAGGCAAAACTCACTTTACAAATGTCTCAGCAGCAGAAATTTTGGGCTCAGTTGTGGTACAATAAAACCTAATGGATGCTCAGATAGTGAATTTTAGATGGAATAAACAAAAATTCTATTTGGCCATCTCCTCTGAAATAATAGCTATCACATCCAAATTAGTCCAGCGAGGCCATTAATTTTACCTTAATTTTATGACATCCACAGCTACTTAAATCATTTACAGACATTTATACCACTTCCATAATTATATCTTAGAAATGGTGTGTCTTGATGCATATTACACACTTGGAAAATAATGGGAATAATAATAAATTTGGGAATATCAGACTTCTTCTCCATCCAACTTGTCCATTAAAAGTTTTACTGGACTTCATCTGTACTCACTCACCCTGATTGTCTGAACATTGCTCTTTTTGTAGATATTTCTGGAACAAAGAATTTGTTCCCTTTACACATATTTTGGGAGAGAAAAGAGAAATAATGTCTGAAGCATTTTGTGTATTTCTACGGCCTCCTGGTTTCTAAATCCTATGCTAATGTACATATATAAACCTGTTCACTATTTGGTTAATTTCTTCTTGGAGGATGTAGGTAGCTTTCAGAGTTGAGAATTCATTCAAAATCCCAAAGTTCTGTCATAGAGGTCCTTCCTAGAAAACTATGTAATTGCATATATATCACTATAGCATGTGGAAACATATATGATTCATCCTGAACAAATCTGGAACTTTTTAAAATTCTGAAAGGTTTCCAAGGCTGGGAGATGAACTTACGTATTTATTTGTTATGATCCTTAATTGAAGACTGTAATTCTTATTAAGGACTACCACTGTTGCTTGATATTTTACAATAAATATGTACCCAAAATTAAAACCAGAGTTTTTAGTAATAATTATACATATAATTAAAAACTAAAACCCTGTTTAAAAAGCAAGATTTTAAAGCCTTTTAAAACCAAAGAAATGTGCCCCATAAAGTACTCCGATTTTCCAAGTTATCTTGAAATGAGCTCAAAACCACAGTAGGAAAATTCTCCCTGGGTTGATTTTTGTGAATAAGGAGGATCCTCCTAAAACAGATTTTGAACCTGAAACTTATAATCTTTAAAGTTAATACACTATTTTGCCCCACCCTCAAAATCTGCTGTAATATTTTTAGCATTAATGTAATGCCATCTTTGTAATTCTTTCAAAGACCAACTTGGGAGTGGTATCAGTTCCAGTTTTTACCTGCTCCAGCTCTATGTAAAGAATACTACAATAGTTATTTTTCAAGCTAGCAACACAAGAATCACCATTTTAAAGTCATTTTGGAAGGGATATGGTTGTTATATCAGCCACAGCTGATCAAAAATCTCTGGGCTGTTGCTTCTATCTGAGAAACCAGAGATGCAAATTCAAAAGTGCTTCCATACTGCCTACATACTCCTTAGCAGAAAATCTGGCACCATTCAAAACAGGGACATCTGCAATAGATCGCCTCTCAGCATCATATTTCTTTTTTTAATCATTGTTTTTTAGTACATTGAAATCAATGCCCCAGCAAAAGAAAGGGACTCGAGGTATATATCAATAAAATAACTTTTGAGATCATACCTCAATTGATTAGTTTCATGCCCTTGGATGAAAAGTACTGATCCCTCTGCTTATTTTCAGTTTGGGGCCATATTCTGAATGGTCTCTCCTCCAAGCATGGGTGTCAATGATGCTAAGGATAGACAAAGAAATGAGACACATTATGACTTAGTGCATGAAGTGGAGACCACTCTCATTTTGCTCATTATGGTATTTTTGTCCCATTTTTTCTTTCAAAACAGTAGTAACACAATTGCAAAAGTGATCAAGGGTGGTTACACATACATCCATTTTCATAATTCCTCAGTTCTGCTTTCCTTACAATTGTATTTTTAAAACCTTAAGAAATGCTTGCAACTATAAACCCACACTAATTTCTTCACTTATAATGGCTATCATTTCTTTTCAGGTGGGTGGGAGGCTAATCATCCATGTAGACGAACTGGCTCAGATGTGGAAGGTGCTGAATCTCCCTACAGATTTATTTGAAAGTATCATGAACGTTGGACGTTTTACTGAAGAAATTGAGTGGCTCAAGTTTTTAGCTCTGGCCTGCAGCTCTCTTGGAGTTGTAAGCTTTTTTTATTTTTTTTAGTTCTTTCTTTTTTTTTATGTCTAGCATGTTTGCAGTGTTTAAAGTCTCTGTAGGTGATTGTCTGTTCTTTATAGTGTAACAAATCATACATCAGTAAGATTTTTAAACACTCTTCCCTGAAACTACAATATTAGTTAGCATTCTAGAGTTAGTCACTAGTCTGGACACTTAGGAGGAGAGTCATATTAATCTATAGAAACCAAAAAATCAAATGAACCTGGTAGTACATTTTCTGATTAACACAGCTTACCTACAAACATTTACTTTAGTGATGCATAGAAAGTCTAAACAGATTATGGTTTAAATTAAGATGAAGGGAGTGAATGCAAGACAGGTTGTTTATGCAGATGTATGTGACATGTGAGACAGTTTACAAATATCTCCCTACTATCATCTTATCCTGATTTAAATTCTACTTTTTGTCATTCCATGAATCAAATGAAGTAAACTTTAGTCAAGAAGGGTTATGCCTTTTAATAACATTTGTTAATCTGAAAAAAATGCTTCAAGATTCCTTCTGATCAAAAGTTAGGAGGGGAGAATAATCTAGTCTGCAAAACATTCTCAGAAATCAGTCCTCATTTGGTGATTAGTCAGAGACTTCTTCTACCAAGATCAATTTTAATAAGCAATTTGGTCTTCAGTAAGTTATACTGAAGATCTGTTGTAAATATGCAAAATCTTGGAAACTATACAAATTTTTGAACCTCATTTAGAGTGAATTAATTGTCGTTGCACAATGAGAATTATTGTTCTGACCCAAACCTTGTTCCAAGGAAACAAACACGAAACAGAGGTAACAGCAAAACCTTTTAATGATTCTTTACAAATTCTGTTTCTTCATGGTTAAAAGGCTGTTTCAAACTGATTGTCTCAGATAAGAGCGAGCCTTGCCAAGGATGTTCAAAGCTGCCAAGAACACGAAAGTTACTAAGAAATATTTCAAACACAAAGAGTCTCCAAACACCAACCAAGATATTCTGATGCTTGGGTGCAAAAACCTCTTTGCTTCCTGCAAATAACTCTGGTTTCTCAGCTGGCTTTTATCTCTTAAGCTAGGGGGCATTACCTTGCAGCCTTACTCCCGAGTCACCTATGCTGCTACTCTTTTCTTCGAGCACACTGGGCACAGGCTCCTCAGGGACCTCTTCATCACTGCTGCCAGCCTCCACAATCTCCGAAGGCAGCAGTCCACCCTGATGGTCCTGGCCCCATCCCTTCATCACATGCAGGCCCCTCATCTGAGTCCTCACTCTCTGAGACCTCAGCCATCCACACCTGCTGCCAGCAAACCACAACCATTATGTGTGTGGATGTGTATATTAATATAAAGATATTTAAAATTAAATTACATCCCTAAGCTTCCTATTGTGGTATCTATTAGTTTCTCCCAATCATTTTTGTACCTGTACTTCATTTACACAACACCGTCCTTTGTTTTCACAATAAATGCTGTTAACAGAATCCGTAATTCATTTCGCTAGCATGTTCAGATCATACTATTGAATCTCCTTGGAGGTATTGGAGGAGATGGACAGGCAGGAGATTGGATACTAGAATACGGATACTTGTTTCACTATGGTGGAAGTATCCAATCAGAAAAAAACAAAAACAAATGAAAAGTACCAAGGAAATATCTAATGCCAAAGGCTTCATAATTATAGATTCCATTCTAGCAGAGGTGGTATTCAGCAGATTCTGACCAGTTCTGGAGAACCGGTAATGGAAATTTTGAGTAGTTTGGAGAACCAGCAAATATCACCTGACTGAAGATTTTACAGTATCCTTCCCCTGCCACACTCACAAAGCCACGCACACAGAACTGGTAGTAAAAAAAAATTTGAATCCCACCACTGCATTATAGCCCTGCCTAGCCTATCACAGAATTTTGAATTCCCAGGTTTTTTTTTTTAAAGAATAGTTGAGTTACACATGTGATGGCTATTTCTCCAGTTACTCATATTAATAAATGTCATATCCGTTCTCTTTCTGAAAACAGACTATTGCAAAAACACTGAAGATAATATGTGAAGTTTTATCTAACGAGAATGAAAGTGGTCCAGCTCGTATCCCTTTCAGTACTTTCCAGTTTCTCTACACTTACATTGCGGAAGTGGATGGAGAAATCTCCGCATCTCATGTCAGTCGAATGCTGAATTATATTGAGCAAGAGATGTAAGTAACACTGAGACCGTAGATGAGGTAAACATCAAAGAGATGTAGCTGATGTAAGCAATAGCAGCCAACCATCGTTAAGTGTGCAATAGAATACGTTTCAGGGGAATGCATATAGCTAAGTTATATAACAAATTCATTTACAGGCTTGTACATAGAAATTTCACACATTGATTTGGCTAATGTTAAGAAGGTTCACAAATTCTTCCTGAAATCCCATTCCATTTATTTAAATGGGAAATAACTGTATAGACCAGTGCCCCCCAACCTTTTGGGCACCAGGGACCAGTTTGTTAGATTTTGCAGCAGAAATTCAAATCCAGAAAGCACACAGAGATGACTGATTCAGCAGGATTCATTAACTTCTTTGTGTACATACTAACATGAGTAAAATGTACGATGCCAATAGTAGGTTCTTCCAGCACGGTAGAGTTACAATCAAAACACAAGCAGCAGCTTCAGAGTTCAGAGCAGAGACTAGAGCCACACCCAGGCTACTTCTAGTGTCACTTTCCAATTCAGCTCCCATTGACTGGTCTGTTGCCATGCCTATTCATTGGCTGACTTTGTTCCTAAGCTCTGTTCCACTTCATGAATGAAGTGACAAGGTTTTTTCTGCGGACTGAAGGGGGTGTGGTTTTGTGCACTACCTGCATCCCACAGATGAGCTTTCGCTTGTGAGGTCCGGGTTTCCGGCATACTGTGCCCTGGTGCTGGTCCATAGCCCAGGGATTGGGGACCCCTGGTATAGAGTGCTTCTTCTAACTGAAGTGCAGATCCGTTTTTGAATGTTACTCAATAACTTGGGGAACTCTGAACAAAATCTTTTACCCTACATTTAATGCATTGGCAATCAGTGACTGTTTTCAGCTATGCTTGTCACCTAATGCCAATCCAATTAACTTTTCCTCTGACTTTCAAATTTGCTCCAGAAGTTTGGAGAACTTCCCCAAAATAGGAGGAGGGCATGGAAGGAAAAAATAAATTAAATGGGCTTTGTGATGTGGTGTCGCCAGGACAATTTTATTCTATATTATTACATTATATATTATTAATTTATTTGATTCCTTTTTATTGGTTTTATTGTTTTAAATGAGGTTTTATATTCCGTAAGCCGCCTGGAGTTGCCCTGTGCAAATAGGCAGCAATATAAATTAAATAAATAAATAATAATAATAATAAAGAGCCCAGGAAAGAGAGGTCCCATTTTTTAAGCAAGGGTTAGAATGAACAGTCATCTGCAATGCAAGCAAGAATTCTATCATTGCATTTTCTAAAACTATTTTTGAATTGTAACTTTTTAAATCTGGCTTGATATAGAACAATGATGTTATCTGGACAGGTCTCCCAGTTAAGGAGATGACACGGTAGAGATACAGAATTTGCTACTGCTTTCCTACAGCTAAAGAGTCAAATATTCTTAGATGGCCTATGCTTGATGTAGTTATAAAATTAATGTCCTAATACCGGATGCTAGTTCCTAAGAAAATTTACAAAATCCACAGCACAAAAAATATGGGTATGTATTTAAGACCTCATAATAAAAAACTAAGAGAGAGGAATAGAGAGGAGATTGTTTCCATGCAAATATCATGATGTGTATATGGTTATAATTTAAAGATAAATTGGGGAGGAAAAGACTTAGACAAGGATGATTATAGTTCCTGTTTAAAAACAAACAAACCTGGAACCAAAATAAGGATATTGCTACAATTTTATGTCAGAAACATTTTGAGTGTGTGTTGCATAAGCAAGAGTACTACTAAGCCATTTTCCCCATGTTTTCCTTACAGCATCGGGCCAGACGGCTTGATCAAGGTGACTGATTTTACTCAGAATCCTCGAGTCAGGCTGGAGTAGATTCTCAGTACATCATATACTATCAATGTTAGATGGAGGAAGAAACAGAGAATAGAATGACTTAAACAAATAGGCCAACCTCGCAGTCACTTTTTCCCTTTGTGTCTGTTAATAAACGGTTTGGTAAAGCAACCACTAAGAAAGATGAAAACATAGATTGAGAAGGTGCCAGTAAAGTACAGTACAGTCTATTGTTAATTTTATAGTATTTTGATATACACGCGTCCACCCAAATAAATATCACAGACTACCAAAGAGTATAAACCTATTGAATATATTTGAGGTCCATCCTTCTCCCCTCTTTTTGAATTTCAAATTATCTGGCATTGCCATGCAAACATGTTGGGAATTTAAAAAGTTTTATTTACAGAACAATATTAGGATTTTCCCCAAGGTATCTATAATTATAGAAAGAAAACAATAAACTTAGGATCCGGCTATCAACTTGTTTTTCTAATAGCTCCAAGTGATTATTCTATTATTATTTATCCAAGCATTGTGGTTTAAAAGTTCTTCATATCTAAAGCTTCCTTTACAGGCTCTTTCCATATAGTGAGGATATTATTTTATTTAAAACATTTATATTGCTGGTCATTTTATAGTTAACTCTGGGCAGAGTTTTATAGCAACAATTGTCTTGGTTTTCCCAAGCTATTTTTATGTACTGTGAAACAATAGCATATAAATAGTGCTGCAGTTGTTTTCCACAGTAGATCCTTTTTACAGGTAAAACCACTTCCGATGATTTCATGCCAAAAGAAACTAGAGAAGCTAGGGAACAAAAAGTAATCCTTCTAAATGCTCTGGCCTGATGCCCGATTCACAAATTCACAGCAAAATTGGAATGGATTTGAGATAATGTGTTGGTCTCCATGGATACCATAATTGCACCCAAAATTTAAGTGAGACATTTGTTAAGTGAATATTGCCCCATTTATGGCCTTTCTTACCACAGTTAAGTGAATCATTGCAGTTGTTAAATTAGTAACACAGTTGTTATGCAAATTGGCCTCCCCATTGACTTTGTCAGAAGGTTGCAAAAGGAGCACGATATTGGGACATTGCAACTGTCATAAACATGAATCAGTTGCCAAGCATCTGAATTTTGATCACATGACCATGGGCATGATGCAATAGTCATAAGTCACTTTTTCAGTGCCGTTGTGACTTTGAACAGTCACTAAATGAACTGTTGTAAGTTGTGCACCTGTAATCAGCTGCAAATGAAAAGATTGAACAGTTTTCCCTTAGGTCTTAAGAAAGCAGAATTATAAGTCTATTGGTTTTTGCTTTTTGTCTTCAATAAGAGACTTGTGGTGTCAAAACAGCAATAGTAATTGTGTTTTATTCATAATCTTTTCATGCAGTCTTGGGGATCAGCAAGCTTTTTTTCCCCTAGAAATCAAAATCTTTTGGATTTGGTACAGAAAGATGTATCTCTTGCTTTATTGACAGGGACTGTGTTTCCATGGAATATGGCATCATATAAGATATTCAACCTTTATGGTGAACAGATACGTTTTAGACCTTACCCTCTGAGGAATGGAACCTGAGTATTGCTTAATAAACTGTGGCACTAAAATTTGACATAGCCTAGTTTCTTGCCATATTAGATATATTATTTGGTGTGTCACCATCATGCTATTTAAAGCAAGTGCTTTCCTTCATAATAAGGTGACAATAACAGTGACAATGTTTCTACAGCTGAGAATGATGCCATCTTAGATCTTAACTTGGAAATACTGGGTTTGTTCCCAAGGTATCTATTGTAATAATGTCCAACTGTTCTTTCATCTTTTGGTCTCAGTATTTCGGACTATACAGATAGGACTTATAACTTTGCTTCCAGGAAGCTCCCTCTATTTCACCGAGCACAAAATCTTGGAGGGAAGCGATGCTATATGGGGATGTTATGTTCTCTCAAAAACTATTTCCTTACTAATGCTAACATCTTTCAGCATTCAGCAACCATTGGGAGGATATAAAGCCTGCCCTCCTTTATGCTATCTTGGACAACAATTACTAGATAATGCTGTAAGATGTAGCAAAGGACTAATTAATAAAGAGCTTAATGGAATTAGATACAATCTCCTTGTACAGACATGTTTGGACGGAATGGATCTTGGCCAGATACAACCTGATGGGTGTCTGCTAACCCCTCCCCCTAATTATTTCTACTTATGGCACCAGCTTGCATTTGCTCCTTCTCTTCAAAGTCAATTGCTAAAGAAAGGGAACAGCAAATATCTACTGGTACTGATATAAGCTTTTTGGTGTTGATATATCACACCTATTCTTCATTCCTTTCTTTGGGATATTTCATTCACATTAGGTCCTCCCTAAATGGGTGAATCTGAGTCGCTAAACCACACACAGTTGTGCTCCTGGCGATGCCTGATCAGTTTCCGGGGTCTGCTCGTAACAGGAAGTCAATAATAGCACTAGCAATAGCACGTAAGACTTATGTACTGCCTTCACAGTGCTTTACAGCCCTCTCAAAGCAGTTTGCAGAGTCAGTATCTTGCCCCCAACAATCTGGCTCTCCATTTTACCGACCTCAGAAGGATGGAAGGATAAGCCAGTGAGAATTGAACTGTCAATTTTCAGGCAGGCTGCAATACTGCATTCTAACCACTGCACCACCTTGGCTCTTAATGAAAGGAAAGATTCTTCTGCAAAAAGCAAAATCCCATCAAGCTTAATTCCTCCTGACTTCATGGACACCTCCCTACAGTTCAGATGTGCTTTACCACGACATTGTTCCAAAATGTGTTTTTTTTCCCCAGCTTTGTACACTACAGCCCCATTGCGAGGGGTTTACCCATTTATAGGCTTACCAGATCTAACCTGCTTAACCTTTCAAGAACTGCTGCTACTGCCACCGACCTCCACAGTATTTATTTTAACACTCTGCCTGTGATTTATCTCAGAAGGTCAGCATTAGTAAGCCTTGCTTGTATTTAGATGGGGAATTCCAGCATTGTTGGGAAGTTGAAAAAAAAAAAATATATCCCTCAAGATGGCAGTGGCAAAATAAGTTTCCCAATGGATACCATCACTGGACATCAAGCTTGATGTGAAGGCACATTCAACTTTTGAACACGTTGTTTTGTTCTATAGTTTCTGCCAAAAAGCTTAGGTTGAAACATGAAGAAAAATATCCTCGGACAATTTAATTTTTTTAAAAATGTAAAAAATATCCTGAAGAAATAAGAATAGAATAGAAATATTCTTCGGGTGTGTTTCAGTATGAGCAAAACCACTCTATTTTACATCCTGGAAAGAAATCGTTTTCCGGATTTATCTCAGGGGGGAGCCCTTTGAAAGGCATGAGCCCAACTTTTAGACTGAGATTAACTTTGTCGCTTTGAATGTCCACGAATCGACATACGTTAAAATGAAATTTCACTGCATGCAGCAACAGACCCCGGCTTTGGGTAACAAACTAAGGTATCTTTTGGCAAAGGATTAACAACGTCCCGGCACTTGAAAGGAAAACAGCACGTTCATGTGCTGAACTTTCGTTCCCTCTGCAGAAGAAGCTCGGCTCAAGTCATTCCTAAAGTTTCGCACCCCCCACCCCCACCCCCACCCCCACCCCCACATAGCTTTTTGCAGCCTATTCAGCGCATTACTTCCGGAGTTGAACTTCGACACATACGAATCAATTGCGGCTGCACATCGCAGCGCTCCTTTTAACGGCAAGAGCCATCCATATACACAGCCGAACAATTCGTCACGCATTCATACACAGGACGAACATACCAACGCCTTAACCCGAATCGCCCAGAACCCGCGAAGAAATTCAACTGAGCCACACCGAGTTTGCGCACCGCTGCTTCGATTGGCCTTACGTCACCGCGGTTTCCCACCAATAAAGCGGCAGGCGTCATCCCATTTCCCCGCCCACTCGCCCCGTTCCCCGCTCCGACGGCCGCCGCCTCGTCATGACGAGGAGGGGGGGGGAATGGGCGGGGCCTACCTCGATCCCTTCCCCCCTCCGAAGAGCCGTTGGGGCTGCCAATCGTGTCTGGGGACGCGGCGCGAGTTGGCGGGATTTCTCTCTCTCTCTCTCTCTCTCTCTCTCTCTCTCTCTCTCTCCCCCACCCCCCCTCCGCAACCAAGAGCGAGGATGGCGAGGCCAGGCTGCTCGAACCAGCGCAAGGTAAAAGCGTCTTTATTCGAGGAGTGCAGGGAAGAATAACCCCGCGCGGGGGGGCGGGCGGGAGAAGTGTGGTTGAAGATCTCCACTGAGTGCAAGGAAATAAGTGCAAGACATATTTTGCTTTAGTTTCCCCCCCCCCCCCCCCCCCCGCTTTGGTTGCAGAAAGGGTGGCGGATTTTTCAATAGTTGAAGGGCAGCCACAAAAAGAAATGAAGGTCAAATTATTCTCCAAAGCATCAGAGAGCAGGACAAGAAACAACGGCTTGGAAACTCGTCAAAGAGAGAAGCAACCTGGAATTAAGGAGAAACTTTCTTACAGGGAGGACAATTAACCAGTGGAACAGCTTGCCACCAGAAGTTGTGGGTGCTTCATCACTGGAGGTTTTTAAGAAGAGACCCAACAGCCGCTTCTCTCAAATGCTTGAGGGTCTCCTGCTTGAGGAGGGGGCTGGACTAGATGACCTGCAAGGTCCCTTCTGACTCTATTCGGTAATATATGTAAGAATATATAGAAGGGAACTTGGAGGTCTTCTTGTGTTGTCCTTATCCTTAGGTGTGATTAAAATGTGTATATCTAGTGATAGATAGATAGATAGATAGATAGATAGATAGATAGATAGATAGATAGATAGATAGATA
>BLBF01000032.1:15639075-15676142 GCA_015471245.1 Laticauda colubrina
ATAGAAATGTCCAGTTTAATTAAAAGAAGGATGAGTATCTAAGGGGCTGCCACAAAGAAGAGGCGGTCAACCTATTTTCCAAAACACCAGAGAGAAAGACAAGAAAGAGTGGATGGATACTCATCAAGGAGAGATATAATCTGGAACAAGAAACTTCCTAACAGAGAACAATTAACCCAGGGGTCGCCAACCTTTTGGACCTCAGGGACCACCAAACTCATAATTTTAAATCCCAGGGACCACGAACCGGTTCTGTGGGCGTGGCCTAATTTGTGGCTGTGGTTTGGTGGTCATGTGACTGGCTGGGCATGGCTTGTATGTAAATATTATAAGCATTTATATAAATATTGAATTTTTTGCAGAAAAAGAGCAACCTTTATCCAGAATCAGGCAAAGCAGGCAGGCAGATTGAGTTGCTCACAGAATCATTCAGAGATCTATCTATCTGCCATCGGCTAGCTCGGTCTCTCAAATTTGCTTGCCATGAGTCTGCACTGAATACTAGAACCTTCAGTCCTAAGGGAGGTTCGGCTGTGCTTAAAAGCAGAGCCGAAGACCTAAAGACTAGCTATAAAGCAAGAAAACCAACCGTTTCCTGCTTCCTAGCTAATCTAAATCTGGCACAGCAGAACAGATGATGGTCAGAAAAAGGAAAAATAGCAATTTAGCAGGCAAGTTTGCCAAATGAGTGAGTGGGCGGGAGGGTTCCCATGGGCCATGTGGCCGGCACAGCTTTGTGTTTCTGCACAGCCTGGATTAATTGCTCTGGGAGTGAGATTTCTCTTTGGCCCACCAAAATTTTCTTGCGGCCCACCAGTTGGTGACCGCTGAATTAACCCACTTGTCTCCAGAAGTTGTGGGTGTTCCATCACTGGAGGTTTTTAATAAGAAACTGGACATTCACTTGTCTGAAATGGAATAGGATTTCCTGGTTGAGCAAGGGATTGGACTATTAAGACATCCAAGGTCCTTCCAGCTCTATTCTATTCTATTTGTTGAGAAAGAACAGTAATCCACTGAAACAGCAACAGTTAACTCTCTGAATGGGATGTGCAATGCATTTTTGATATGGCACTTCAGAGCAGGATTGAAAAGCAAGTCCTTAAGTTAGATAAATAGATAGTATTCTTTATTGGCCAAGTGTGATTGGACACAAAAGGGATTTGTCTTTGGTGCATATGCTCTCAAAGAAAAAATAAAATACGTTCATTCATCAAGAATCATAAGGTACAGCAGTGATAATCATAGGTTACCAATAAGTAATCAAATCATACTAGGAAACAAAACAATATAAATTGTAAAGATTACAACCAACACAGTTATAGTCATAAGTGGGAAGAGATAGGTAGTAGGAAGGATGAGAAGAATAGTAATACAGTCTTAGTAAATAATTTGACACAAAACTCTAAAGGTTTTAGAGTGAGATGCAGACTTAGATTTCTTGCAGCAGGAAGTATCTCTTTTCAGGAGGAAGAAGCCTGGATTCAACATCTTTTTAATTAATAATAATAATAATAATAATAATAAGGCATGTTTGTTTTGTAAGCCACTCAGGATGGCTTCAATAATGAAATGTGCGGCATATAAAATGAAATTGACTAGTGTGTGTGAGTGTTAAACCCTCACTCCAGACACACACTAGTCAATTTAATTTTAAGTTTAAGTAACTGAAAGTTCTGACTCTGCCTGTTGTAATATCGGCAACATTGTCTTGCTGAAGTGAAGACAATTTGCAAGAACCAGGAGTGATTTTTTTGGACAGGATAGTGAAATTTCACCAGTTGGAAGCAAATTGTTGGACTCAAAATTCTTTTAAGTATGTGGCATTTGCCTTTGGTTGGATCTCAAGATTCTGGTAAGAAAGAAAATAAAATCTACAACTGTGTTGATCTCCAGTGTCTACAATGAGGGGAGCAGAGAAAGGCCATTCAGACAAACATAGAAGTGGTACCAGTAGGTCAGATCACTTTATACAGGGACCCCCCAACCATCCTGTGAGATCAGAAAGAGAAAGACTACCCCCAGGTCCTTAGTAACCTTGCTGGATTGAGGGTGGATTCTTGACCCTTTAACCATTATATTTATCACATTGGAGATTAGGTTAAGGGAGGCAGGATAACAACAAAGCCATGACATTATTGTGATTCTGCTCTTTTTGTCCATGATATGATATGGTACAGTTATACAAAAGTGGCACTTTTGTGGCATGACATTAGCATCCTGACAAAAGCATCCAGTTCTTGCAGAAACATATAACTTCATTAAGCTTGACTTTATTTGATTTCTTTATTAAATTTATACGCCACTCCTTTCACCAATAAGGTGACTGATCAAAAAGTAAAAAAAAGTGTCAAAACAATTACAACTTTCAAAAGCTTTAGTCTTCTCTAAAACCACTGTTCATATATAAAAATAATCTTATATTTGTATCACATTTATTAATGTATTCATAAAGGGCCAGCTCTGAGAAACATTGGGACAACCTGAAGTATATTTCAGCTAGGATCCTTAAGTCTGTCAATACTAAAGATAGAAACAAACAGCTTTTTAAAGGACATTTACATTCCATTATACTTCCCACTTGTTGAAACACTAAATAGCATTGTTTATGCTACTTATGATTTCAACTACCTAAAATAAGTGTTATTTATCTATATTCAAATCATGAGTTGCCAATATTAAAAAAAACAGTATAATCCTTCCCGGCTGCCTTTCATCCTCACCTACATCTGTTGGATAATTGCAGAAGTTGTTAATACCACCTGTGTATCCATGCCCTTTCTGGGTAATTTCATATTTATCTAATATGAATATCACTGGAGGTACAAGCACACATTCTGAAAAATGCAAGCTCAATCACTTAAGTTAGTTGTACAATCAGAAATTGCATAGTTGTTTTTTGAGGCTAAAAAATATGAAGGCCCAGAACGTTTCAGGAAAAGCTTACCACATTCCTTGTTTTGTTTTGTTTTATTTTACCTCATATTTTCTCCCCTCCCACCCCAGAACTTCACATTTCTTGTTGTAGTATAGAGTAGTTAGTGGAATTTGGTTGCCAATTCATGTGTGTTATCATATGTATTATTCAAAATATTATTCACACTGTTTGTGAAAATATGTTAATTTAAAATGAAAAACTTGCTTTAAATTCATCCCCTCTTAAGAAGTGAATTAAGTTAACCCATATTTATAGATATTCAGAGACGCTAAATTGTTACAGATTGTTGTGTTTAAAGGTTACTTTGCATTACTGTCATATGTTTCACTCTAAACCCATGCATTTTTAATTATTTACTATGCTGACATAGAATTTTTCCTTCATAAAATATTTATTTTAAATAACGATGCCATTGTAAACAAATATGCCATTGTTTGCAAACCAGATGTGATGGACTTGTTGGAAAATTTATGTGAAAATGAGTCATTTCTCATACAATCAACAGGCATTGACTTCAGGAAGGTTGACAGGATCAACTAAACTGACAAACAGGAAAAAACAGTAAGGATATCTTCATTAATTATGATGATAATGATGCTATTTGTTCAATCGTCCAATTCTTGGCAATCTGTGGATCAGCTCTCCACATTTTCCAATCTTGTATGTCTCTTTCAATTTTTTTTTATGCTCTGGCTAATGACAGCTTTGAAGGTGTCTAGCCATCATGGTTTTCAGTGACCTCGCTGACCATTCCAAGCCTAACTGCCTTTTCTAGTAAATTTGATGGCATGACATAGCCGAAATAAGTAAGGTGAAATTTTGTGACGTTTCCTTCCAGGAGTATGTCTGGTTTTATATGCTCCAGTGCTTGTTTATTTGTCACTTTTGCTGTCCGAGGAATGCACAGGAGTCTTTACCGACAATCTTCATTAGTATCTATCAACATTATCATTGACATGTAAAGCAGCTAATTGTTAGTATTCTTCTAAGTCAGAGATGAAGCTATACTTATGTGTCCTGATCATTGGCTGTGTTAGATTAAAATGCTAGAATGAAATCCAACAGTATTTCAAGGACTGTTAACTTCCCCAGGCTTGCCACTGATATCATTCCTATTATCTAACAAAATCCCAGTTTTGTAGATAACAAGGCATTTAAAATGCTTAAGATTTGTTAACAATATATTTCACCCCATCATTTCTTTGTTGCTCTTCCAAGTAATACAAGTGATAAAGGATTATAGGAGCCTTGTTCAATTTTAGGCTCTCTAGCTATGCAGACACTGGCAAAGATGCAATCAATGTAATGTATATTGAGAGCAGGGCACTAAACTGGAAAAGACTGTTAAGTCTCCTATGTCCATAAAACCTGTACCTTTCAAGATTTTAAACTATCCAGAAAATCTATCTGCTATAGATAGTCCTCTTCTTGATAAGCCTGATGTTGTACACAATGTAGTATGTTTATACAATGTAGTACACTTGAAAATGTTACAGTACCTTCAGACTATTGTTCTAATATAATTGCTTACAGAGCTTCTTCTGCAATTGAATTTTAGTATGTCTAATTTCCTAATAATAAATGTTGACATTATTTTATTTATTTAAGTCCCACCTTTTTATTTTTAGAAATAACATGAGGTGGCAAACATATCAAATGCACCTTCCTCCTCCTATTTTCCCCACAACAATAGCACTGTGAGGTATGTTGAGCTGAGTGAAAATGAGTGGCCCAAAATCACCCTTGAACTCCCGGGCTCCCACTGTCTAGCCTAGATCAAGCTGGTTCTCTATAATAATTACAAATTATTGTTTTGTAGCCTGTTGAACAGTTTATCAGGATATCATTTCTGTATTTCAGGTTTGCTCCAAAAAAAGTGGCATATACAGAGTGTGATGCTGGCTATTCCCTGTATTCCACAGATTCAGAGGATCAGGTAAAAAGAGAATGTGATGCAAAAATCTACCCTGAGAATTTTGTTTGCAACCTTTTCATCTATGTTATATTTTATAAGATGTACAGTCTATCATATATGTACATTAATTAATTGGTTTAATTAAAAGTAATATTTATATTGATCCAATGCAGATTAGAGTTTACACGGAAAGGGGAATGTCAGATGTTCGAGCTGGTTTTAGAAAAGGTCAGGGAACATGAGATACTGCTGATTCACAATTGATAATTAGATAGCCAAAGTATACCAAAAAGAAGTTAGCATGTGCTTCCCTGATTTTAGAAGGACTTTTGAATGCATCAACTGAGTCAAGCTGTGGAAGGTCCTTAAGAAAACAGGAATTCCAGAGCATCTCATTTCCTCATATGAAGTCTATACAGGTAGTCCTCAACTTAAAACAGTTCCTTTCGTGACCATTCAAAGTGACAACGGCATTGAAAAAAGTGACTTGTAACCATTTTTCACATTTATGACTGTTGTAGCATCCTTCTGGTCATATGATTTACATTGGGATGCTTGACAACTGATTCACATTTGTGATGGTTGCAGAATCATATGATCACCTTTTGCAACCTTCTGACAAGCAAAGTTAAGGGGCAAGCAGGATTCACTGAACAACTGTGTTATCAACTTCACTGCAGTGATTTGTTTAACAAATGTGGCAAGAAAAGTCGTAGAATAGGGCAGAACTCACTAAACAAATTTCTCACTTAACAACATATGTTTGGGGCTCAATTGTGGTCATACATTGAGGACTATCAGTACACAGGACAGGTAGCCATAGTCTTGAGCCAACAGGGTGAAACAGGTCAGCAAAGGAATGAGATAAGGTTGCACGCACTCTTTTTGTTTCTGCAACATATGTGCTTTATGAAAAGTGAAAATTAGAAGTAGGATAGAAAGAGTATTAATGTTTTTTGAATTTGGATTTTGGCAAAAAATCTCTGAGAATACCATGAAGAATTGTTTGTATACAATAGCCATGCATGCGTTAAAAGGAATTTTGAGATTTTTTGTTTAGTACGTGTGTATTAAACAAAAATTTTGTCTAGTACACAATATTTATGTGTCCCTTTTCTAGATTGCATAATTTTAAACATTTGGTTTCAACCATACAATTGGATTCTCTCTAATAAAAGAATCATGCCAACAGGAATTATAGTCATCCAGAAAGGATTATTCTTTTTTTTCTTTTTTTTTTGGTTAAGTTTTATTGATTTTTAAGGACAAACAAAAACAAAACATAAAAGCATCCAACTTTCTTCCATAAGTGTACAGTGTGTCGGTTGGTTTACAAATTTTTTGTGCATCGATTTCATAGTCTCAATTACAGTTACATTACATAATAACTCATATTATCAGAAATTGAATATCCTAGTATTATTATTCATCATTTGACTATAATTTTGTTCATTCATACTTCGCGAGATAGCTATACTTTACTTAGTTTATTTTATAATAATTCATATAGTCCTTCCAAATCTATCCTAAAAACATTTTATACATGTAATAATAATAATAATAATAAAAAAGAAATACATCTTTATATATTCATTATTTTCTATAATTCTACATATTCTATTACTATATTTTGTTATCTAGCCATTGATAGAAAAGGTCCCAAATTTTGTAAAATTGTTTATCCTCTTGTTCTCTAATTTCAAATGTCAGTCTACTTATTTCAGCACATTCCACTATTTTCTTGATAATTTCCTCCTGCAATGGTATTTTCTCATTTTTCCAATTTTTAGCAAATACAATCCTAGCTGCTGTTGATACATTTACAATCAAATATTTTAAATCTTTGCTGTATGTATCAGGTAGAATTCCCAATAAAAATATCTCTGGTTTAAATCTATATGCTTTTTAGTCATTTTTTCCAACCACGTGTGGATTTTAGTCCAATATTTTTTTGCATCGGCACAAGTCCACCACATATGGTAATAAGAGCCAGGTATCTGATGACATTTCTAACATCTTTCGGATTTATTCTTGAACATTCTTGCTATTCTTGTTGGGGGAAAATGCCACCTGTAAAACATCTTATACAGTTTTTCTTTAAATGCTGTTGACATTGTCATTTTATAATTTTGAGACCACAATTTTTGCCATTTCTCTAGATCAATCCCATATTCAAAATTCTTCCCCCAAGCAATCATAGTTTCTTTAACTTGTTCTTCTTCTAGTTTAATTTCTAATAAATATCCATACAATTTTTTAATCACCTTTTCATCAGTACCTGTCAAAATCTTATCTAAATCAGTCAATTTATTATAGAAACCTTCTGTTTTAAAGTCTTTTTCATACCTTGAATGTATTTGCGCATAAGAAAACCAATTCCTCTAGTTTGGTTTTGTTCCTTTTTGCATTGATTTAAGTTCACCCTTTTCATTCAAAATTTCCCCATATCTAACTTTTTGTTCCTTCTTATATTTTATAGGATAAGAAAATGCTTCAATAGTCGATAACCAGACTGGAATTTTCAAATAACATTGTCTTTTCATCTTCTCCCAATTGAACCACAGAGACTCCCATATATGATGTCTTCTAAAATACTCCTGTATTTTAGTTCCCTTATACCATAAAAAGGCATGCCACCCCAACAACAGATCATGTACTTCTAATCTTAACAATCTAGTATTTCTTAATATTATCCATTCCTTAACCCATGTCAAGTTTGTAGCTTGGTAGTACAACTCCCAATTAGGCAGACCAAATCCTCCTCTAATTCTAGCATCTTGTAAGAGTTTTAACTTTATTCTCGCTTTCTTACCTTGCCATATATATTTCAACACAATTTTGTTTAAATCTTCAAAGTAGTCCTTTCCAAGCCTAATTGGTATTGTTTGAAACAAATATAGAATTCTGGATAAAATACTCGTTTTGATTGTTGAAATTCTCCCTATTAGTGACAATTGTAGGTTTTCCCATTTCGTCAAGTCTAGTGCTGTCTGTTGTTTAAGTTTAATGTAATTGTTCTCTTTTAATGTACTACATCTTGCTGTCAGATGTATCCCCAAGTACTTAACCTTATTCATGATTTGAATTTTCAATATATCTGCCAATTCTTCTTTTTGTCTTAGTAACATATTCTTTGTCAAAATTCTGCATAAAATAATTCTGCTTTCTCGATTGAGTCAATTCTATATCTCTGTTCTTGCCATGTAAACATTAACCCTTCTGGGATTAGCCATCTATAATTCACCTCTTTTTTCAATAGCATTTTAGAAAAAAATCGATATTGTCTTCTCAACTCTCTCTCTCTTCTGGGTATTTGCTTTAAAACCACAATCTCTTTGCCTTTGTATTTCAATGTTTTCTCTCTTACTGCTTGTAATATTTGTGTTTTCATGGCTTTTTTTGTAAATCTGATATGAACTTCTCTTGGTAGGTTATTTCTCATCGCATATCTTGTAAAAACTCGGTATACCTCATCTACTCCATCCATCATCTTCTCTTCTGTTATTTCCAAAGCTTCAGCCAATATTTCTATCATTATCTCAGCTAGATTTTGTCCTTTTTCTTCCTCTATGTTTTGAAATCTGAGATAGAATTCTGATCTGTCCATCTCTCATTTCAGTATCCCACTTTTATCTTGTTCAACCACTGTTAATCTGGTATTGATATCTCCAATCTTGTCTCTTTGTTTATCTTCTTCAATTTTTTGGAATCTCTCATCATACTTCACCATTATTTGTTGGATATTCTCCACCTTTTCATCAGTTTTTTCTGTTCTTTGCTCAATATTTTCTATGCTCTTTTCAATGGTGTTTGATTTTATTTTAAGATCTTGGATTCCTTGCATAATCATCTGTAGAGTCACTCTTTCTTCATCTTTGTCTTGCTTTAACATTGTCTGGATTTGACGTTGTCCTCCAGATGGTGGGGAGGCAGAAGTAGAAGTTGAGGAGCCAGAAGCTATAAACTTCCTACTCATTTTAAACAATTTGGGATCTTCAGGTTCTTCTAAACCCTAATCCAATTATGAAATAGCCAATTATAATCCAAAATGAAAAATAAGAATGGTAGAGAGAAAAACCCAATAATAATAAAAAGAAAAGGAGAAAAAAAAATTCTTCAGGTTCTTCTTAACTTAATCCAATCAGTAATTAGGTAGAAAGGAAGGAGAAGAATAAAAAAGTTTAAAAAGAGCAAAAAGTAAAAAAGAATTTTCAAAAAAATAAAAGTAATTCTTCAGGTTCTTCAACACCTTAATCCAATTGAGAATTTTCAAATGAAAAAAAATATCAAAAAACAAAAAATCCCAAAGAAGAAAGGAAAAGAAAAAAGAAAATTTTGAGGCTTTCTCTTTAAAATACAAAACAAAGATGAAAATATTATAAAAATAAAGGTAATAAAAAGAAAAAATGAACAGTACAGCTGGTAAGGGGGGGGGGGTGACCCAACTTAAGAAGATAAAAAAGACACACTGCACTTTATTTAATTGTCCAAGGCTCTTGTCATAGCTCTCTCCAAGCTTCAAAGCCAAGTTTCAATTGTTGATAGAAATCCAGAAGAACACCTGCAGTAACACTTCTCCGTGCTCTTCCCTCTATCTTATCACGTAGCAATGTCCTTGAAAAAGAATTTCAGAGCTTTCTTTCTCAGCTTAGTCTAAGATATTTTCAAGCCTCTAGTTGGCAGTGTTACAAAGTTTCTTTCCTCTCACCCTCCCCCTCCTTTCCCGGACAAAACATAATAAAAGTTAAAAATAAATATATATATATAAGTATAAGCATAACTTAAGGGAGCCTCTCACCTAAAATATTACAAAGTCAAAAAAGAAGAGAAAAAATAGATATAAATAGAGAAAAAACCAGTCCAGTTAGCAAATGCAGAATCATGATAGAAGTCCAGCCATGAGAAAAAAAAAACTTAAAGCAAAGCCTTACTTTGACACTTCTGTTTAAAAACCGCCGCTTATTCAGTTCTGTCAAAACTTTTACAGATTCTTTTTCCCCTTAGGGTGTCCTTTGAAGTCCTTTTAAGTCTTAGAATAATAAAAGAACAATTCTCACCAGACCGACACACTTTTTCTTTTAACCTCTTCCATTCGGAGCTGTCCCAACTTCAGCAGCTTTAGTGGCTGCCTCTCTGCCGCTGGCAAAAGGGCTTCTCCTGGATCAACCAGGGACTTTGCGATATCCCTGGGATCTACAGGACACGCCCTTCACTGTCACCGTCTCTTTGGGACGGTTTAGGTACATTTGGACCATCCAGGGGCCAAATATTGGCTGCAATCTCAGACCTCCAAGATTGCATGCAGTATTGTCACGACGCCAGCTCCTTCCCTCTTTTCCAGAAATGAATATTCTTTGCCTGGCTCTTTTTTCCTATCACTTTCCCTGACTGAATACTAAAAACAGTTTGAAGTTTCATCAAAGTCAGATCCTGGAATTCAAATAATTTAATGGAGGAATGTTTTTATTGCTGGAATATTCACTAACTTTTGAGAATAAAGGTAAATTAATGAGCTTGCTTCCTATGCTAGAAGCCGCCTTTTGTAATCTTCGTAATATCTTTTCTGAGGTTGTCAATATTCATCATGGCCTTGATCGCTGTGCATCTTTGCTAAGGGACATTCTTCAGAATGAGTCCCAAGGTAACAATTCTTTTCATTATTTGAACATAAAGTTCATATCCTTGATAGCTTATCTTGTGGCTTTAAATGTTTTTTTTTTTTTTCAAAATGATTCTAGGCATGGCGGGCAGCTCTCAAAAAGCAGTGAAAACAGCAACTTTCAGAGCAGCTCCCAGACCTTTGCTGAATAAAATGGGTGCTCCTAAAAAGCGAGGTGTAAAGAAAAAAACCCTTTCAGCAAATGTGCAAAAAGAAACAGGTATGCACTTTTTCTTTACATTTAATTTTTTTAAACCATGCATTATCTTATTCATTCATCATTTTGCTTCAATTACATAATAGTTATAGGATGAAATTTTTGCTTCCAAAACCTGAATATCTGGTTTTCTCTATAGATAGCATACCATTGAAAATACTCAACAGATTTGTTTCATGAATGTGTGCCTTCATCCACCAACTGAATATGTTTTGTATTTAAGTGGGTTAAGTGAGAATCTTAAGCTAGATGTAAATCACTATGTAATAGTCATAATTCTTGGTTTATGTGTTACTAAAAATAATGGTTTCTGCTTAAGAATATAGCTAATGTTACATGAATATAAACATGTTATTTCAAGCTTTTTTTTTAACCATAGCTACAAATCCATAGCTGTATTTATTAAAAAAAACTTGCAACAGCAAGATTCTCAAATCCAAACAATTAGTTCTGCATCTGGATAATATTAAAGATATTAACAAGCTAAGCATTTTCCATTCTGTTTTTTGTAGCATCTGGGTTAAATAGAAAGGTAGTTTCAGGTAATGAAACTGCAGCTGAAAAAAACGTAACTCCTCTAAGCACCAAACAAGCCTTTTTTGTTAAATCGATTCATGGACCTTGCACTCAGAATTCTCCTGTAATGCACCAGAAATTGTGTGAGCATGCACAGTCCCAAATGCCTCTGTTGAATATCTATCCTCCAGTGAAATCTAGTAATAGTCCTGATGTCGCACTTTCCTTCATTCCTGAAGAGGGTAAGTGTGGAAGCAGTTTGGCTGTCGTTATGCACTGTGTTCATTTGTTCAAAAATTAATCATAGTGTTGTTAATTGTTTGGTGTTTGCCCTCATTTTAGCAGCATATCAACCTGCTACAGCATTCAACGGCCATCTACCTACTTCCACACCAGCACTATCCCCACAGCAGGCAGTTAATCCTTCTGTTGTTCACCCTGTAAGTAGTGAAGTAGTGTGTTTTATCCTAAGCATGTTGCTAAAAGCAAAATGTTAAAATCGAACTGTTGTAAAACAATGCACACTAGTCATGACTGAACTTGTGATTGGATTTGGGATGGGTAAAGAAAAAAGGCGCTTGAATTTCAATTCCTTTTGGCTTTGGTCCACAAGTTGAACAGACACTGTATCTTTAGAACCTTCAGAGGAGAACCAACGGATACATTTTATTTTAAATTCAACATACTGTGGTCTTAAGCAGAAATCCAGCTGTTCCCAATACCCAAGTTGTTTGAGGCCCTTTTTATTTATTAATTTGTTGCTGAATGTTTGTTCCCCCTTCCCCCAGTTTGTCTAAATTCTGCAACTTCTCAAATAAGTGCAAATTGAATTTGCTGGTTACCTCTTCTAAAATTTCTCTTGCCTCTTCAGTTCTGATCATTACAATTGAAGGAAATGGGGAGAGGTAGCAAAGCTTTAAAAATCCAAACACTTGCATATTCCCATTTTCTCTATTCCATGTCATCTATTTTTGCCCAGATGACAAAAATCCAAGTCATTGTTGTTTTCTTTGTTGTATACAAAAGTAAAAGATATGTCATGCTATCATAGAAGAAGCAGCATTTTTCAAAGTTCTCTCTAATTTGCAACAGTACTGAAATTCCTATACATATTTGCCACTTCTACTGTTGAATGTTACCAAGTTTAATTAGTTACTAAAGAAGTCTGTCTCCAAGCAAGCATTATTCTCTGGTTTTGGATTGTTGTCATATTGTTTAATATCAACTTGTTTGCTCATAGAATAGGTGCTTAAGGTATGGAAAATCTTACACTCCATTCCCTTTTAAAATTGTAATTAATTGTAAATTAATGTAATTTGAATTGTAATTAACTTACAAGTATGTAAGTTCAATATATTTCAGCATGGCAGAACATTGTTTGTGTATGTATACTTGTCACAGGGCCTTCCCATGGACACCTGCAGCCATTGCGTCTCACGAATGGGGCCGGCCCTTGTATCCAAAGGCTTCAGGACTTCTGCTTCTATGGCTCAGACACAACCATCAGCTTTGTGCTCTGCTCCACCCCACGTGGCTCCCTCTGGTCCAAGCAACCTCCCATCCTCAGCCATCCTCGCTCCATCTCCTGGCAGAGAGGCGGTGTCAGAAGGAATCCACAAAGAACAGTTTAATGAGGCAGAGTTGATCAGATGCATTCAAGCACAGCTGGCTCTGTTGCAGACACGGGAAAGAGAGCATGAGCAGAAGGAGACTATCAGAAATTGCCCAGATGTTGACCCGGTGTCATCCAAGCCACTCATTTCCAAAGACCCGGAGATAATTGAAGAATACAATGAAGGCACTTTAAGTGAAGAGGATGCCTTAGATGGCATTGATATGGCACCTGTGAAAGAGACAAGCTGCCAAACTAGTTTCAGCACAGAAATCTTAAAGCCTCAAAAAAACAGTCTTCAGAAAAGAGCCCAAAAAGTGAAAACTGTGAAGTATCTTTTGGCAGAGCTCAAGGCCTTGCTATCTGACCATGGTAATATGACTGTTCTTATTATGATTTGCTGGGAGGAACACTTTGTGGCTTGTGAATATGATCAGTGCCGAGGTGGCCTACTAGTTTCACTTGCTGACTTGGTTAAATATGGTTTTAAGATATGCTCATATTGTGTGCTTTGGTGTAGTGGCTAAGGTTCTGGCCTAGAAACCAGGAAAGACTGAGTTCTAACCCTTCTTTAGGCATAAAAGTCAGCTGGATGACTTTGGGCCAGTTTCTCCCTCTCAATTCAATTCCCTCTCCCCTCTTAATTCAATCTAGCTCACAGGGTACTTGTGGAGAAAATATGCAGGACTACAGGGCTCAATTATCGTAAGTTGAGGTAATAGGGATGTTCACTGCTTATATAAAGGTGAGATAAAATGATGATAATGATATTTATTATCAAATGGCAGCAACTCACCACAGAAAAAGTGCTCAGTTTAATGTGAGTAGAAAATACGATAACCTCAAAAGAAACTCTGATCAAACAGCAGAATCTTTTGATAAGTTATCCTGCTGAACTAAACATATTCTTTGATCATTTTTATCTTGCTTTGCTGCAAAGTAGCCAATATAATGGTTAAGTTGTTGAACTAAAATCAGGGAGATCCAAATTAAAGTATATCCTCAAAACGGAAGCCTTTAGGCCAATTGCGACCGCTTAGCCTTAGTCCAACTCATGTTTTTGCATCAAGAAACACAAACCTGTTGTTGCAAAATAAGCTTCTGTTTAACTTCCCTAATTTGATTCCCTTATTTTGAAATTGTAATCTTATCAAATTTTGGGTTATTTATTGATTTAATAATCTTGTTTAAATTCATCCATCATAAATCACTTTCTAGTAAATAGGACAATTGCAGCATTTTTAAAAACTTAATGATGATTGGAAATAGGCAATTAAAAACAATAACTTTGTTCCTATCTTGCCCTGCTCTGGGCAAACTAATGAATGCCAAAATTTACCATGAGAATTTTATTTTGACAAAATAAAGATTTTGAACTTTTGCACTTTTGAATGCACCTTTACTTTCCCATTGGTGTTGCATGGTCTGCAAAAAAAAATCATGATAGAAGTAAAGACTTGAGATTTTAGTCTTGTTGGGTCATGTTTCCAATCTTACATTTTGTTCAAGAAGCCACAATTTGTGCTTTTTTTTTTTTACCATTCTGAAATAAAAAGTATAAGGCAGTGAGGGAGTGTTGAAGCCTCAAATAAGAACTGTCAGTGCTATATAAATGGAAACCTGTCACATATGTTAAAACAACCTATTTGAAGAGCGGGCCTGTTTTTCATATATGGCAGTTGATAGAGAAACCTAACAGAGATGACAAGAATCATGCATTGGAAACCTGCTCAGCCCATTCATATTAGGATGATAAATTTGATTGTCTACAATAATGCTTTCTGAAGAATGGCTATTTGTCTATCTGTGAAAATACATTTTTCCTTGTTTTCCTCTCATTGAAGATTCAGAAATGTTAGGGGTGCTAGATGAAATAGATGACACCACGTCACTCTTTCCTGTAGCTTCTGAGAATACAAATGTACAAGCTGAAATAGCACTTGCCCTTCAGCCTCTCAGAAGTGAAAACGCCCAGTTGCGCAGGTCAGTAAACAAGAGAAAACACTGTACTTAAGGCGACAGCGGTGGTTCACCAGATTCCAAATTTAATCTAATTATAATACAGTGAGCATTGTGTTGGGATTCTGAATATATAGATAGTTGTTATTTTAGCTTGATGTCAATCACTTCAAAAAAATTAAAAATCAAATCACATCTGGACTGAATCCATATCTTCTTGAGCACAGCAACAAAGCTACTCCCAGATTTTCCTCTTCTCAGAATAAAGCTGAATGCAGGGCATATTCTGACAATGGCAGATATGTAATAAAAGGGGAGGGAGACTTTGGTGTTTGACTGTATATATTATGCTGGTAAGAAGAAAAGTGGCAATATTGCATTCAGTGACTGAGATGTGTCCTCAGTTCAGAGTCATCCTTGTAGTGAACCACCCAAGTCACTGTAATTTAACCTTCCAGACTAGTAACAAGAATATGGAGAGAGTTGTTCAGGACCCAATTGGATAATCCACCAGCTGCTCAGGAAGATAGAAGGAGAGCAAGATGGGGGTGAATGCCAATCGGACTGCTTTCAAAGAGGTTATTTCCAACATAATATTCCCAACTTTTGAGAACATTATGGAATGAGTGAGGATCCAAGCACCAGTCGTCAGATTTAGAGGGAGTTGCAATCTGGCTGGGGAGACACCAGGATCACAGCTATCTGAAGAAGATGACAGCAGAATTGAGTATCAAGATTTGAGAGAATAATATGCTCCATCTGCAAGTGAATTGTCTATTCCACTTTTCTCAAGAGACTTGAAATAGATCCTACATGGTAAAGGAGTAGGGTTTTTAAGCCTTTAGTTTGAAGTGTGGTCTTGTGGGAAAGAAGGTTGTTGCAGTGGCTGGACTTTAACTACTTTCTCAGTTATACACCCACACACATATCTGATGGAGAAAGGGATTTTAGGCCACAAGGAGATTCCATCCACCAAGAACAGGAGTGATTTTTTTGACTCAAGAAGTTAGGAACTGGTTCGCTTCCAGATTGAAGAAGTGGACGATTTCAATTGGATCCAGCCCTTTAAGTAGGTTAGGAGAGTTTCATGCAACCACACTAGAAGATGGGAGGTAGGATTTGAATATGAACAGGCCAATTATCCCAATAGAAATTTTCTGCCCAAAAAAGGTGATTTCTGGAGAAAGAAAGTTTATCTCAGGATGGGCAGATTTTACTTTTCTTCAGTCAAAGTGAGGAAAAAACACTGGTGGGAGGGCATTTTAAAGTTGCAACTAACAAATCTATTTGTTAACAAAGAAAGCATTTTTTGAAAAAATCCCTGCCTTTTATTGTAGACAACTGAGAATTTTGAACCAACGGCTGAAGGAACAAAACAGAGCTGAAAAGGAATGTAGCCTGGATAGCAACTTGGAAGGTAAGTAACAAGATATATAACATGTATTAAACTCACTTTCAATAGCGTCTGAGAACTGGAAATATTTTGACATATTTCTAGAAATGGTGTGATTTGCTGGAATATGGACTGATTCTGTGTGCTTCTCTGTACTTAGTTATTATATTAGTTCTATTAAAGCCACACATCATATACGGTTCTCCTCTCTTTCCTACTTTTATCCTCATGTTTGTGGCCTACAATAGCACTGATGGCATATTTTAAGGATAATTGGCATTTTGATTCCGAATGTGATAATTGTATTTTCTCTGCAAAGATGATGGAAATATTTTAAGGGTTCAACAAAGGCTAGATTTTTGAGGCATTCTTCTGGGTGAGTGAAATGTTTCACATTGGAAAGAGAAAGAGAATGGAGTTAACACTTTGGGCCACCCTGTTTTTTCTAATTTACATGAACCACAGAGATCTTAAAGAATTATTTATTTATATATGTCTAACTGTGAGTGCAGCTGGCCAAACATACTGGGACTGGGTTGTACTCTGGTTATTGGTTGTATAGAGAGAGATACTCAAGTTCAAGTAAATGCAAATATTCTTCAGAGTTTTGGATGGGTGTATAATGATTAGAGAAAATAAAAAGAGACTACAGGTATGACCTTATTCTTCACCCAGTTTAAAAGCGTCTTTGAGTTTGTATACAAACAAAGCAATAATATTTACGAATAGCTTTTTATAAATTATCTTCAGAGTAACTATAGTCCTTGACTAGAAACTTTACTGGTGTAATACAGAATATGAATATCTGCCAGATGCACTGAAAACAGCAAAAAGAGTAGTTGATTGTCACTTGTTATACTGTTTTGTATTGAATGTCATTGGCAAATTGTATCATTCCAGAGATTAGGCATAAAATATTGACTGCATAATATTTTATACTGTTTTAATGCCTCCCTCTCATAAAACACAAGGTGATGTACTGAGAAATATAACAATAAAATACAGCTATAAATCGTCAACCATAAAAGAGTCTGCAATTCATTATTCATGACACATACTGCTAAAAGTGCCACCCCAGGCAATAAATGCCCATTATTGCCACCGTCTTCTGAAATGCTAGAAGTGTAGAGTCAGGTGTGTTGCTGGGGCAAGGTATTTCATGCAGACTTAAGAGCCCTACAGTAACACATCTCAGAGGTTAGAAGAAAGTGCCTTCTTTTTTTCAGTTAAACAAGTGAAATATTTGTCCATGGACCATATATCTGAAAGAACTGTTATGTTTTCCTCTCGTAGTTGTGTCCCTCCAGTCTTTGAATATGACATTGCAGGGTCAGTTGAATGAATCTATGAGAAGCATCGAGTTATTGCAAGATAAAAATGAAGAATTCATTAAAATCCTAGAAAGCCAAAAAGAGGAAAACAAAAGGTTAACTAGACAAATCCAAGAGAAAGAACAAGAGCTTCTTGAAAAGAAACAACAGCATGATATTGACTCAACCAAACTCAAAATCGGTATATAAGTTGGCAAACTTTGGGAGGAGGGCAGGTCCAATCTTTGTGCATTTATAATGGAAATTAAATCTCAATGGTTTTTATTATATTCTAGAAGCAGATGAAATATTAACCAATGTGAAGACTTACCAGTACAAGTTTGAAGCTGCTGAAAAAGAAAAGCAGATTTTGGGCATAACATTGCATCAGCGAGATGCAGAAGTGAACAGACTGCGTGAATTGACCTGGTACTGTTAACCTTATTTATTTCTCTTAGTGTTTCAAATCCACTTAGCAAAATTGTACAGTATCCCGGAGATTCTCCTACGAGCTGTTCAGAGCATCAAGTAATGGAGGTGCTTCAGTCTCTGCATTCATAGGCTGAGCTTGATTTGTGGAACGCTCCTCCTCCTCCATGTGACTCCTCAGCGTTCCCCAGTTTTTTGCTCAGCCTCGTGCGAGACAGGCAGTGCTTTCGATGCTTCCTTGACCGAAACAGGAATCTTACTTCGAGAACAGCAGGTTTGATTGTAATTCAGTTTTTGTCTTTAGTCTTCAATTAGCCTGATAGTTCTGTTTTGGGGAAGTGCCTTTTGCGCCCCCCCACCCCCAAAAGGCAGCGGGAGGTTTCTGGTGCTGCTCTGTACCTCTCCCCACAGCCAATTCAATTACCTCTGCCAGTTTGGTTGCCGCTGTGCCTTTAATTCCGTTTCTGTGCTAGCAGCTTGATTTTTTGTTTTTTTTCAAAACAAAAACAAAAACCGAGAGTCGTATCACCTTTACCCCCTCTCCGAATGCCATTCCTTCAGTGGGGAAGTAATTAGTGTTAATTTCCCCTCTTTTCTCTGCCGTTCCGTTAATTTGAGAACTCCGGCTTTGTTTGCAAGGTGGGAAGCTGCTGCTGAGAAGCACGCGAAAAAAACTTAAACTGCTGGAGGCCATCTTGAATGCCACCTTGTGGCTGTGTGCCTTGTCTGCCTTTCCTGAGCTGTGTGAAGTATTTTTTGCTCGAAGCAGCAGGATCCCTCCAGGATTCTGAGAGCAATTTTATCCTCATTTTGGCTTCCTGCACTCAAGGATAATTACTTCGCTTTAAAAATCATTGGCTTAACCCTCACAGCCTTACTCTCAGTGGCACAGCAGCAAGCACCTAGGCCAGTGTCTGCCTGTGCATGGAAGCTGCTGAAGGCCCTTTCAATCATCAACCCGGACCTTAGGCGTTCGCTATTTGGCTAATTGGATTATACATTAATCTTGATGGTTCTCTTATTAATATTGGAATATATATATATATATATATCACTTACTCATAGGAGCAATTACAAAGCAATTATAGCAATAATATAATAATTATTACAATTATAATAATCACTCATGGTAATAAACTATTTGACAGTATAATATTTTAATTTCAATAAAATATTGTTACTGAGAATACGACTCATTATATATATACATAGACACCAGTAAAAATAAAAATAATAAAATAAAAGGGGGCAATAAGAACTTTATCAGGGCAACCGTTCTTGACTCAGATTGGATCCTGGGTGCGCCAACCGCCTTGACCACAATTTATATTCAATTACTGTGATTCTAATTTTAATCAAAATGGCAGATGGTAGCACCTCTCAGGCCCCTTGCTTGAAGGCAAAAGCCAAATCAAAACACAGTGGAAATTCTAAAGCCTTAGAAAGGGATGCCTTAAGGCGCCATAAGGCCTTACAAAAGCAAATAGGCATACTCAAGAAGTCCACACTGTATCACAGGGTGCCCCCTCTTCCAGTCCATCAGTTTCTTCACACCCTCCTCCTCCCCTAGATCTCTCCCTTTCATCCAGGCGCAGCTTGACTCCACAAGGACAACAGGTCCAAGTGTCTGAAACATCAACCAGATGGGCTCCTGAAGCCACATTCACTCCGACAGCTGCTGGTCCTCGCCAGGGTCAGGAGGTCCCAGAAAGAATGTCTGTTTTTGAGGAGGTCCCAGAAAGGATGAAAGCCTGGATGGAGATGGCTATTCGCCAAGGGATTGCAATGGGGCTCCAACATGCTGTAATGTCCAGACCTTACCCTGTGGCTACCAACCAAGAGTTCCAACCGCTGAGGTCACTGACCAAGTCGGAGCAACACCAGACCCAGGTACATTTACAGGGTGAGACCCCCCTCCAAGGGCCGGAGGAGGAGGAGGAGGAAGTAGCTCAAATCATTCAAATGGCCGAGTCTGAATTGGGATCAATGCATGATAGCGAACCCCTGTCAGAGGCAGACTCCTTAGAAGGAGAAATGTCTGAGGATGAAGGTCTTATTCCTGACCAGCCTGCTTTTACAGGCTTATTCCGACCACAGCTTTTCAAATCTCTCTTGTTTAAGGCAAAGAACATTGCAGGCCTAAACAAGCCAAAACCATCTGACACACCTAACCCTTCAGGGGAGGGACCAGAGGACATGATCTTCAACCAACCGGTAGTTTAAGCAGAGGTAATTCCAGTTCTACCCATATTTTCGGACCTGGTACAGAAGCAGAGGGCTTCTGCAGTGGTATACACCTCCCCAACTGGACATGATAGGAAATATTTCAACTTGGACCCTGATTTTGCAAAGTTACTGAGTATCCCCGAAGTAGACGAGCCTATCGTGGCTTTAGCGTCCCCCTCTTTTCCCAGTGAGGCGCTGGAAGCCTTAAAGCCAGAGGAAAAACGGGTCGAGCTAGCCCTATGCAGAGCTCATCAGTCTGACGCGTGGGCTATCAGATCAGCCACGGCCGCCTCTTTCTTCACATGGTCGTCTTTTAGATGGCTTTGTCTTTTGAAACAACACGTTCCTTCTTCTAACGGTGCGCCAAACTTATGGCTGCTGCTGAATTTTCTGCCACTGCTACCTATCACGCAGTCAAGTTTTCAGCAAGGGCCATTACCTCACATGTCACAGCGCGTCGCTTGCTATGGTTAAGACACTGGCAAGCCGACTTCAAGCACAAATCCAAGCTGGCCTCATCCCCCATTGTGGGAAATAGATTGTTTGGCCCTTCCCTGGATCCGCTACAAATTGAAACACGCAACAAGAAGGAAATTCTCCCTTCCCTTTTTCGGAAGTCAGTCCAAGAAGCCCCCAGTCCTTTCGGAGGGGATCCTTTCGATCTTTCTGTCAGGGATCCTTCCAGATACCAGAGACCCCCAGCAGTTAGACCAGGACAACAACCAGATAGGTCCAACTCAGTGGACAGAAGTAGAAGGGGTGGTCAATCCAAAAGATCCTTTCGGGGAGCAGGGAACAGGCTCTTCCGGTGACCAAGATGCCTCCCAGGACCCAATTCCCATTGGTGGATGCCTTAAGTTATTCGCTGACCAATGGGACTCCTCTACCTCTGATACCTGGGTCAGAGATACGGTTAGATTTGGCCTCACGCTGGAGTTTAGATCCACTCCCCCAGATTCCTTCATGTCATACCCTCCTTTCAGAGACCCGGTCAAGCATAATCTCATGGATTCCTCTGTCGAACATCTACTGGATATACGAGCCATCCAGTAGCAACCAATCAACGAGGGCAAGGTTTTTATTCACATCTTTTCATTGTGCCAAAAAATTCAAGGGGGTGGAGAGCGATATTAGATTTGAAACATCTCAACCGTTACTTAGCATATCACAAATTTAAAATGCATACCCTCCAATCAATATTACTGGGCATCAGGAAAGGGGACGTGCTCACGTCCATAGATTTGATGGAGGCGTACCTGCACATTGCTATTCGGCCCTCCCATGATAAATTTTTTAAATTATAAATTAAGTTATAAATTTCTGAGTTTCTGCTACAATAACCACCATTTTGAATATGTGGCCCTTCCATTCGGATTAGCCTCTGTCCCCAGGACCTTCACCAAGGTCCTCGCAGTGCTAGCTGCCCACCTCGGGAACATCCCGGTACGTCTCCAGTGTTATCTTGATGATACTTTGATTTATCTCCTTCTGCCCATCAGGCAGTCATAGACACCCAGAACACATTGCTATCCCTACTAGAGCATGGCTTCTTAATAAATTGGAAGAAGAATCAATTAACACCATCAACTCGGATAATTCATTTGGGGCGGTCATAGATACGGTGGAAGGCAAGGTTTATCTGTCACCAGATAGACTAAATAGCATTCAAAAATTGGTTAAGGAGATCAGGTTGCTTAAGAGGGTGTCCTCAATGGATCTATCAAAATTGTTGGGCAAAATGATCTCATGTATTTCTATTATTCCTTGGGTCCGCCTCCACACTTGTTCCATCCAGTGGTTCCTGCTACTGTCGCAGCGATCCAGCCGAAGCAACTCCAAACACAAAGTCAGGGTTCCACCCAAGGTTCTCATATCTCTCCTCTGGTGGTCCAAACCGGTTATCAACAGAGGCTGTCTCTTCAAGGAGCCACAAAGGCTCACCGTCACCACAGATGCCAGTCTATTCAGATGGGGAGCTCACGTCCAGTCGCTCACAACCCAAGGCCGATGGTCCGGCATAGAACAGTTGTGCAACATAAACTGGCTGGAACTTCGCGCAGTACATCTGGTCCATCGCAACTTCTTCCCCCAGGTTCGCGGTCAGCACATACTGATACTGACAGACAATGTAACAGCCAAAGCTCACATAAGCAGGGGGGCACACAATCGAAGCAGCTAATGTGGGAAGCAGAGCGCCTGTGTTGCTGGGCGGAGAACAACATACTTTCCATCAAAGCAGAACACATTTCGGGTCTGTCGAATACACAGGCAGACTGGCTAAGCAGAGCCACCATAGATCAATCGGAGTGGTGCCTCCACCCATCCCTGTTTCAAGAAGTGGCACGGATATTTGGTCAGCTGGTAGTGGACTTATTTGCTTCCCCTCTCAACACTCAGCTCCCAAGATTTTTTTCCAGGAACCTATCCCAAGGTGCAGAGAATTTCAACTCGCTCCGCTGTCATTGGCCCCCGGGGCTCCTGTATGCATTCCCTCCACTTCCGCTGGTTCCCAAAGTCATCCAGAAGTTACTGGACGAGAGAGCGGAATTACTTCTAGTAGTGCCTTATTGGCCCAGACGGCCATGGTTCGCAAACCTCCGCAGTCTCTCGGTAGCCCCCCCCCAGAGAACCTCATCAGAATCTCATTAACTCAGGGGCCCCTTCAACATCCGGACCCTCAATGATTACAGTTGACCGTCTGGAGGTTGAGCGGGAATGGTTTGAAGAGCGAAAAGCTCTCCAACAGAGTTATCGACACTATCTTAGCCGCCAGACGACCCTCAACAATTCGCATTTACAACGCCACTTGGTCCACCTTCTGCAAATGGTGTTGTAAGCTTCAAATTGATCCTGCCTCTCCCTCTGTCACTCAGATTCTAGAGTTTTTACAGGAGGGACTTGATAAGGGATTGTCACCTAAAACGTTAAAAAGGCAGGTGGCGGCCTTGGCATCAGTTCTCACTCACAAGGGCCTCAGTTCTCTTTCATATCATCCACGCATAAGATCTTTCCTTCGAGGAGCCACCAATTTGTGCCCTCCAGCAGTGCACCGTTATCCCACCTGGGACCTTAACAAGGGCTTTGTCGCTCTCGCTAAAGGTCCTTTCGAACCTTTGAAAACGTCAAGTCTCCAATTTCTCACGTACAAAGTAGTTTTCCTGGTAGCAATCACCTCCTCTCGTATCTTGGAAATTGCAGCCTTGTCTGTCAGACAAGATCTCTGCGTTTTTCATGCTGATCGAGTAGTCCTTCATCCCGATCCCACATTTATGCCCAAGGTCAATTTGGCTTTTCATAGAGCACAAGAGCTTATTCTTCCAAATTTTTGCCCCAGACCATAACAGGAGATGGAAAGACAATGGCATAAGCTTGATGTGAGGCATGCTCTGCGAATCTATATCAAGCGTACAGCGGCTTTCAGGAAATTGGAGGCTTTATTCATGTCCTTTCAGCCCAATTCTCAGGGTTACAAGGTTTCACCATCTATGATAAGCCGTTGGATACGGGCTGCAATCGCAAAAACATATCAGACTCAATCTCTGCAGGTGCCTAGGGGCATAACAGCTCATTCAACAAGGAGCGCAGCAATTTCGGCAGCATGGGCCACAAAGGCATCAATAACTGAGATCTGTCGGGCCGCGGTTTGGGGTTCCCCATCGCCTTTCATTAGACACTACAAAATTGATGTGTTTGCTCCTGCTGAGGCTTTCTTTGGCAGAAGAGTTCTGCAACGGGTCCACAGAGACCAGGAGGAGATTCCAGCCCAAGTGGAGTCCCTCCCATAGAACAGGCCAAACTTTGGTATGTCCCACTATTGGATACTCTGAACAGCTCATAGGAGAAAGAGCATTGGTACTTTCTTGACATGCCCATTCTCTTTGAGCTGTGAAGAGCATCCAGCCCCACCCTTTTTTCCGTCTGGTGAGGTCCTGTTTCGGCCAATGAACTTTTTGGAACATGAGGATGAGAGCGCTTATTTCTCTTGTCTTCGCCAAAACTGGGGAACGCTGAGGAGGAGTCACGTAGAGGAGGAGGAGCATTCCAGAAATCAAGCTCAGCCTATGAATGCGGAGACTGAAGCACCTCCACTACTGGATGTTCTTCACAGCTCAAAGAGAACGGGCGTGTTAGGTAAGTACCAACGCCCTTTTAGAACAATAAGTTGAGAAATGCATCTTTGAAAAAACATTGAAAACCTCAATAAATTTAGATTTGGGGAAGGAAAAGCTACCGAATGGAATAATATTTGATTTCTTTATTTCACATTCTAAAGACTTGGACAATATCGCAGAATTATTGATGGAGGATGAGAAATATTATTTATTTTACTAATATATGAATTCTTGGTATAATTGTCAGCCACAAGGTGGTGGCAGTGATTCATGTAGGAAATTTAAACCTGATTTATTGAAAAAAAGAAAACTTGTAGCAATAATGTATTTTAATACATTGTGGATTTTAATCCCTATTTTATTTCCAATAGAGGTACATTACTTAATGCTGTCAAGTGATGTTTTAATACTCCCAAGGCTCTCACATGCACATTGTAGGCCCAGTTAGATGGAAAATCCTCTCTGGGAGTTACCCAGCATGCAGTTCTTTATTTTGACTCAAACATTGGGGATATATTAATGAAACCTATTCTAATTTATATTAGCAATTCTAGAGGACTAGTAGAAAGGCTGAAGGAAGCATGTGTATTAAATGGAGGGTGGCTTTAATTATGTCTGATAGTGAGATACATTATCAAATGTGATTAAAGGACCATTATCTTATGTTTACTTTTTTTATAAAGCAAACATTTCATGTCTTCGTAACTGTGGTTTATAAATTAATTTCTGAACTTGTTTCTAATATTGGTCCACCTTAAATTTCAATCTTATTTTGTTCTCTTGAAGATCAACATATATAATTCTCTAAGGGTGGTGTGGTGCTTAAGAAGTTAGATAAGGAGCTACTACAGGAGAGGCAAAATAAAAATAAATTTTATAAACAAATAAATAGATTAACATGTAAGATTTGTCATTCTATGAGAAAGATGGGGAATTGTAAGCTGTATAAATCCTTTACCTGCTGATTTTTGCTCCTAGAATTCCTGGCCCACTTTCTATAGGAAAGCCACAAATTATTGACTGAAAATTCTCCCATGTGCTTTAGCTCCAAAAAGGTGCAAAATATTTTTGTCAAAATTCTATCTTTAGCACTGCAATACCATGTATCAGCAAAACAATGCTGGAGAATCATGACCACCCCCAACTGGGCATCTCTGAATACATTTTCTCCAGCCCTTAGAGAAGGGGGAGAAATAGAAAGAAAAGGGCAATTCTGGCTGGAAAATGGTTTCCCATTCTCCTCAGTGGAATGTACTGAGTTAGATATCAGATAGATTATACCCTGACTGAAATACATATCTATTCAGAAATGAGCCCAATTAGTGGTGCTAAGATTGTGCCTTGGATTTTCAAACCTTTACACCTTTGTCTCGTTTTGACATCATGTCTTGACATCTGTGCTTTGCAGGGCTCTTCAAGGGAGTATGTCAAAACTACTGTCAGATCTCACTGGGGATATGGTGAAGCCAAGACAAGTCAGCAGTTTATCAAAAGCTCTCTTGGAAATTCACGAGAAACAGTTGCAGCCTAATGCATACCCTCTAAGTGATTCCATATTAAACTATCTAAAAAAATTAGAAATGGATCCTGTTCCAACCAACATAGAGCTCCTCTTAAGTGAGAGTGAGATGAAGGAGCCGAAGGGAGTATTGGATGTGAGGGCAGATGAGCATCCTGCCCGAGAGAGTCAGGTGGTAGCAGAGGAAACTGTGGCTTCAAGAAATCTTCCTGCCTTCCAAAAGCTTGATGCAGAAGCAGCCAGTTGCTTAAGCACTTTAGAGGGTCATGAGCTAGATGAGACTATTTACATTCCACTGAGTAGCAGTCCATCTCAGAAACCAGTCACAACAACTGAAAGGAAGACAGTCGTACAACAGAACTCGATTCCCCACAAACTGGAGTGTGACTCTAAGCAGCCAAGCAAGGTTGGGATGCTGAGCAACACCAAGATTGGTGATAAATTCTATGGTAGCTTTGGTCGAAAAATGACTGTTGAAAATAAATCTGAAACTCTGGGGAGGATAGAGAAGCTGGAAAGTGAGAGACTCCAAATGCAGCCAGAAGGAAGAACTAATGGGTCTGCTAATGTGATTTTAAACAATCCAGACAGACTTCAGCCTGGTAAACACTGTTATGCTCAAAAAGGAAATGGGCAGAAGAACCTTAGAATTTCTGCTTCTGACTCCAGTTTTTCCACTCTTGACTGGATGTCAGGAAAATCTGAGTGGACTATATCTTCCTTTTCAACGTTCACATCCAGAGATGAAGAAGACTTCAAGCATGGATTAGCAGCCTTGGATGCCAACATAGCAAGACTGCAAAAGACATTGCAGAATAGCTTGAAAAAACAAGGAGACTTGGAAAAAACCTCAATAGTTCAGGATAACTAGGGAAAATGTACTTTTTAAAAAGCTTAGTGATTTGTAACCTTTTTTTATTCTTTTGAAACTTCATTAGTGAATATCTTACTAATAAATTAACAGTTAATTAAAAGGCTGTTTCATCACTGAAAACTTACTGATAAAATAAATCAAGGGCAAATTTCAAATGGATCTGCAAATTTTAATATTTACAGATGTACGATTGCTTTGAAATGTATTATTAAAGGAATAGTGACTTTCATGAATGATTGATAAAGGCCAAACAAAAAGTGTGTAATATCTTTCGAGAAAATGCATACTGGAAATATGTTGCCATGGATGTCATAATAGAAAAGTTTTAATCTTACAACCTGTTGATTTGGCTGATAAGATTTTGGCCCATAACTTAAATGCAGGCTTGCAAATACTTACTGCCCTCTTGCATATTTATATGCTTAGAATCAGAGATGGGAGAGGCCAAATATTTCATCCAGTCCACAAATGTTTGCATACACATATACTCACGTATTCGGTGCATGATTCTCTACAGATGCTTTTTGCAAATTGCAAAAGAAGATTATCTCTCTCTGAAGACTTCTAAGACAGTTCACTATATCAAGTAGCAGCCTCTTCCACTGACTGAAGCTTGTATTATCAAGATGTTCCTCCTGATATCCAACTATGAACATCTTTCCTTGTACTTTACTTCGTTGGTTTTAGGTCTACCCTCAAAGTCAATAAAGTCCACTCTTCTGTGTGACCCTTAAAATATTTGAAGATTGTAATCATATCTGCCTTGTCACCAGCTAATCCTTTCAACCCAGAAGCACCTTAAACAGTGCTTCCAACATGAGTGGGACAGGGATCTTATCTGCCTTTAGTCATTTTTCTGTAGGGTAAAAAACACCCCAATCCTTTGCCCTTCCTATGGCTTGGGTTTCCAGACCTCTCTCCCTCTGAATTTTCTCCAGTTTTTTGTCTGGTTGAACCCTGGTGCTCAGGATCAGACAGAGTTTCTGGAGGCTGGAATTAAAGCACAACACAATTGCTTCCAGCAAACTGGGCTCTTTGTTTCTGCTAATGCAGCTTTTATCATTTTAGCATCTGCATCAAACTATTGGCTAATTTTAATTTCTAGTCAACAAAGTCACTCTGATTCCCTTCATAATGTAGCTCCTTCCTATATTTGTGCCTTACATTTCTCATACCCATTTTTCTTTTATATAGCTTCCACCTTATTCCTATCAGCTCTCTATTCAAGGCTGTTTAGATCTTTTACAATTTCAACCACTCCTCCTAATTTTGTGTCATCTGCAGACTTTATAAGTATTCCCTTAACTCCAAGTGATTGATAAAAATGTTGAATAGCTGAGGACAAGATAGCCCAATGGCACTCCATTCAGCAATTCCACTGCAGCTTAAATAGAGCTGTTAATGAATGCTTTTAGGGGTTAGTAATTTAGTCAATAGTGAGTTCATCTCCCAATAGTATCTATTCCAGGGGTGTCAAACTCGTAGCCAAGGCCTGGATGCATCACACACTGGTCATGTTTTTGCAGAGGGGGGAAAAGGTTGATATATGTCACGTGAAAGAGCATTAGAAGGCACCATGTCAAAGGCTTTGCTGAAGTCCAAGAAGTGAATGCTCATGTCTACTGATCTACTAAATTCCTTACAAAAGGGAGTGTTTTGAGAATTTGTTTGGTCTGGTGGTTTAGGCAGGGGGCTTTCTTAGGCAAGAAAGCTCTCAGCCCAACTCACCTCACAGGATTGTGGGGAAAAAATGGAGTGGGAGGGACTAATGTGTTAGCCACTTCCAGTTATTTATAAAAATAATAGTGATAGAAATAGAAAGGATATAGATGATGGTGATAGATGATGGATGGATGGGTAGAAAACTAAACCCATGCTCTCTCCTGTTAATTGTAGCTTCCTTATCCAAGCGCTGATAAATGTGCTGCTTGCTCATCTGTTTAGATGCCTTCATCCAGTATGGCCATTATACTGATAGGTTTGTAATTTCCCAGTTACTCCTGACTGGTGATTTAAACAATTGTAGTTTCACTAATTCTTAATAGAGGAAAATGTCATCTTGACAGCTTGAAATGTAATTACTTCCAACTTTGCTCATGGATGCCTAATCTACATCTATGCCCAGAAGCACCAACCTACTTAACAAAAATCACCTTCAAAAAATATTTCACTAACATCAGCCATAATTGTATCACTTTCTTAGAAACAGTCACAATGGGCTCTTCCTCTGAATACTAAAATGTCAGACAATTCCACCTGGATTTTCGGTGCTAAATATAGAAATTCAGAACTTAGCACACCTTCATTAACTTGTGTTTGCAGTTCACAGTCCATGGGATTGCCACCAATCTCTTCAGTGCTTTGTCTTCTCTAAAAACACATTTATTCAATATCTCCCTCTCACTCATATATACATCATTACAATATGTACAAGCAACCACATACATTGCTTTACTCCAATATTTTCAAATTGTTGCTATAACAAAACAGATTCCCTCTCCCTCAGAGTTCATTAGTAGATTTGCAGATTCTGAGCAGACTCCTTCAAATACTTATAACAAATGAATATTTTCCAGGAGGCCAGGAAGGAGAAATGCTAATATTTTAGCTTCATAAAGGAAATTGTACAGCGGATGCAATTCTTTTTGTGGAATATTAGATATTTTCTGATAGTCTGGGTTTGGAATTTCTACCCAGAAAAGTAATGATAGAAAAACCAATGAAATGAGCAAGTGATTTGAAAGTTTCTTTTGAAGGTCAAAAGTAGAATTTATGAGCTAAGTCATTTTAAGGAGCCTGGCTTAATTTCAGAGAGATTAATACGAGAGATAGCTGACCTTGTTTCTACAAAGGAGAATGAATGCCTCTATGTTTACACTAAATTTAAGCATCTGCACTATATTACAAGAATGAGTTTAGATATCGTTTGTGTACTATTTACATATTGCATTGTACTTGGCTTTTGGTGAGGGGGTTGTTTATTAATTAATTCCATACTGGAAGTGGTAGATTATCATCAGAAATATCACTGTAGGTTGGTGCTATCTAAAAACTAAATTATGTATCAATATTATTTTGCTTATTGTCTTTACATTAGTGAAGCAGTTTAGGCAACATCTGATCAACTTTGATCTAGAAAGCGAAGTGGACACAAGCCTAAAAGACAAGTGTTGTAGGCTAGATTGCCATTGCTGAAATTTTTGAGATGATAAATTTCTATTTTATTCCTAGCAAATTGCATGGCTGTACATTTCAGGAAGTGAGCTTGACTTTACTTCTTAGTATGTTACTATCTATCATTGTCCCATGCTATTTATATAACTAGCACAGTTCTTTGTAAGTGCTCTGCTAAGTAATACTTGTACATTCATTTACCTAACCAACCAGGCTTTCTCTTGCTAATTATTATACACCCTAGTTGTCTTAATATATTAAACCCCCACTTCTTTTTAAAGATGTTATCCTATAAATACCCTACTGAATACAAGAGTGACTATCTACATGGAAATTTGAGTGGGATTGTCATATGTGAAGTAAGATCTCTCAACATTTTAGCAACTTAAATATTTACAGATTGCCTTAGTTAACAAGGCAGAATCCAGAGGGGCCATGATAATAGGAGTGAAGGATAATAACAAAGCAACAATTGTGTTTTAGAACATTTTATTTGGTACACTTCATATTTGGCAAGACCAAAAAAAGCATTGTATTTCAGTTTCAATTCAATTTTGCAGTCACAAAATGAATGCTGGCTTCTTAACCTTCAATTTTATCATTGTCTTTGTGTATTATTTTCAGCAGAATATAGCAAAGCAGGATCCCAGTTACCTGACAAGAAAGCAAAAGAACATGCAGAAAGTGATTTAATTCTGACATGTGGAGAGTAGGAAAATGAAATAGATCATTCCAGTTACAGTAGATGGCATTTAGCTCTAAGCTCTGAAAACAGTAGCATGATAGAGCTACTATGTTTCGGATCCCAAATGTTTTTTTTTTTTACTTTGAAAGTCTAGGCATTCTGATTTGTCTCTCCAAACAAGCACCAAATGCTGCTACTATAGTCCTTTATTTAAGCCTTTTATGCTTACCTGACCAAATATTATAAGAATAGCAAGTCCCCCCAATGCAGAAATGTTTCTTTCAGTCCAGGTCTTTAGTTTTAGAAGACAGCCCTGAGAAAGAAAGTGGAGGGTGCATTGTAATAATTGCAATGGATGTTTTGTAAAAGCTAATCAAACTAAATTCAGCCAACAATTAAAACCATCAGATAGCTTAGAGAGAGAATGAGGGACAACTTACAGGCATAGACTATAAATTTTAGAAGTTATGCTTACTTTGGAATTGAGGGAACAGTTTTACAGTGGTTCTATTGCTTTTTCAATGACTAGTTCTAATCAAAGCGGGTAGGAGAGTTAGCAAAAGAATCCACTTAAAACCAAAATATGCCATGAGTTAGATTCTATCATCACAATGCAGATCAGGGGTCTTCAAACTTGATAGTTTTAAGACTTGTGGACTTCAACTCCCAGAATTCCTCCTCCAGTCATGTTAGCTCAGGGATTCTGGGAGTTGAAGTCCATAAGTTAAACTTACCAAGTTTGAAGACCTTTGATATAGATGTAGCAACTAGGAAGGAATCATTCTGAACAACAAGGTTCTTTACTTAGTCGATTTAACAATATATTCCCGGTAAGAACTGTAGCCAACTTTAAAGCACTTTAGATTCAAATGCACCCTTCAACAAAAAAGTGGGGGGTGGCAATATGGAGTTTTACCTCCTGATTGATGCCAACTATATCTTCATTTAGATCAGTAACACAGCTTTCCACAGGCACTTTGCAGCAGCTTTTGGGGACAGATAAGAAGCGCAGTCCAAAGGTTGTATTTTGCCAGTCTGTATAGTTCTCCACACCACAGCATTGATACTACAGTTGAGAGGAAAAAGCATGTGAGCTGGTAACAGAAAATACAGTGTTTCATGAATCAGTAGCTTCATTTCCTTAAGTGAGTGTAGAGATTTTCTGCTCACAGTCTAGCCATACATCTTTCTTCAAAGTTCTTGAAAGTGGGAAGGATGGAATCAACGCAGATCATAGAAAGTAGTTTCCTTTCTTTGTTTCCCTAATGTTAGATTTTGGAATTGTAAACTATTCCAAGTTTTTCCTATAAGAAAGGTATCATCCTCGCTAAATATTTACAGTGTCTTCTGGAATCATGAAAATATTGGTTTACATTGCCTCAACAACAGATAAGTAAATAATCTCGACTTCCACAGTAGATAAATGGGAAACAGTCATCTTGGACAGAATTCCAAAAGGCTTTGCAGTTCTGGAATACTCTCATTTTCTTAGACATTTTCTTAGATGCAGCTGAGGTCAGATTCATATTAGGGATGGCCATGTCATTTTCCCTATGTATCTACAGGCATGAAAAAAAATCTACAGAGGTGATTTACTTGGAGCAATTCTATTTGAACATTCCCTTTGAACATTACCCAATAATTACCTGAACTTTTAACTGAGTTGGAAAGCATGCTTTGAGACCAAGGGCAATGAACTACAGGCCAGTTAGCTCCAGTTTAGCCCAATGGGCAATGAACTACAGGCCAGTTAGCTCCAGTTTAGCCCAATGGGATTCTATAAATGCTTCCTCAATACAGATCAGCAGTCTAACCAAACTGTGTTAGTTCAAACTTTTAAATTGTAAAACAACAAAACAGAAGCAACACCTATTCTAAAGGTTTGAGCCTATTTACTATAATCAGTATTTAATTTCTATAGCTGTTCCTCCAATGCAAGTGAGAATTCATACTACCAATTTTTGTCTTAAAGTAGGGCTCAGTTGTTCCTGGGGAGAGGGGGGAAGATTTTTTACCTCTGCCTGGAGAATATCCACCCTCTTGGTGGCCTGCCTGTTCTTATCATACTTGTTCAGAATCTTCATTAAATCTTTGGATACAGTCTGGTGTAGCTGTGGAGTTATAGGATAAAGCAAATTACTATTGCACAGATTGTATTGGAAGTTTAAGATGAGGCAAGTTGATTTAATAGAGAATTATTGTTCTCCTGTTCTAGCTCCCCAAACATTTGGGAGTTTAATACTCTAGTATGGGGAAGCATGAATTAAACATTGTTAAAAATACTAAATATTTAGCTCCCCCCTTTTTCTCAGTTGTTGGGTACGAAAGAAAATGATTCTTGGACATTCAGAACATATGACTTTTCAAAATCTTTTTTATGCTTACAACTGACCTTGCTTAGACTTTTAGTGTGAATCTGTAAAATTGCACCATTAATTGCAATGAAAGCCATTTATATTTTAGGTTAACCAATTATTACTAATTATTTTGAAGAGAAGATGATCACTTCCTCTGAAATCAAATAGTGTTACAAGATGTCTTATCTGCCAATTATGAACACTATCCTGACGTGATTGGCAATGGTATTCCTTGTAAGATAGCTTGGTTCTAGTCAATTACTTTTCAATGTTGGGGTACTCAACTGTTTAGGAAAAAGCAGCCAACTTACACCGCCCCCCACCAGATTCTGTTTTATATTTTTTGAGCATAATCAGTTGAATATTAAATTACACATCAAGCTCTTCTCCATTGTAGTTACCTCCTCTGCCAGAGTGATTTGGGAGATAACTGAGCATACAATATTTGGCTATCAGATAATCATTGTTTTATAAATCTTGTCACCCACTTCCTTTCTTTCCACTCCTCTATTTTAGAGTGACAGAGAAGACAAAAAAAAGCACCCTTTATTAAGGAAATGGCAAAGTTCAGAATGCTGTGTACTGGACATACAGATAGCTATCAAAAATTAAGAATTAGTTCTCATTGCGGCAATTCTCCATTCCTTTTGAGAATGCACACCTCAAAAAGCAAAATTTCCCCTCCAATTTGAAGATAAGACTTGTTTTGAACCTGAAACCTTCTCTCCCAAACCTCACCTTTATTCTGCACACGTAGGCAGTGGCAACAATTAGGATTTCAGTGATCAAGAGCAACACCATAAAACCTGTGAACTAGTCAGAGAGAAACCAGTTTAGTTCAAAAGCCAGCAATTTATCAGAATTGCTTTTCAGAACACAGCACTGTTATTTTTACCCTTCTATATCCATCCCCAACTCTTATTCAGAGGTCCAATTCTTAGCCTGCCTGGTATGTCAACCTCACCATGGGAGAACTGCAAAGCCAAACTCAACATTCATCCATTATTGCTGTCACTTATCTTCACAGATAGGTCAAAATCATGAAGTCACCATTAGAAAGAGTTGAAACAGAGGCTGAATGTGTCCAAGTTAAGCCACCAGCACCATACATGGGGAAAACTTGGCTCGTTTTATAGTGACTGCTTTATATGCATACATTTCCAAGCCAATGTATTTTGGGGCATATTAGCACTAAAACCAACAAGTACCATAATTGGATAGTTTTCCCCAAAACATTTAACACAACTGGAATGTAAATGGCATACAACCATCGAACATAATTATAGCTTCTTACAAAATAGAACAATTTTTACAGTCAACTCAAAAATATTACTATGCAAGAATGGACAATTATATATACAGAATTCCTAGCTTAATTTCTTGACACCAGGAGACAATTTTTTGTTTCCATGTATAGGACCTCAGGATTACAATAGGTTTAATCCAGTTCTACCTTAAGAGTTGATCTGTGAAAGAATCAGAACTTAAGGAAGTATTGCTATGGCATCTAGCAGCTGCAAACAAAATTGACATTCAATCTTAAACACACTGAGAGACATTAAATCAACTCAACACATGTTCTGTATTGCATTTAATATTTGAATAGCCCTTACCAATTTGATCATGGCTTTGCTCGATCTGAATAAAGCAATTGCTCCAAAGCCAGACAGAATGATAATAAGCACACCAATAACTGTTATGGTCACACCTATTCCTGAAGCAGCTTCATTCAATATCACAAAAGCATTATGGAGTTTCACTTGCACACACACACCTGTGATTATTAACACAACTCCAGCAACCTAGAGTTTGGGAGGTTAAAACATAATTAAGAAAAATAGCTAGAGGTTATTCTTTATGAAGGCAAATATATTTTAGTCAAATTAATTTCAAGCTACTTGTTACATGGAAGTTCAAAGCCATACAAGGGAAAGTAGTATAGATAAAAAATATTGATTGTTACTTGAACAGACATTTGCTCCAAGATCATAGTAGAGCTAACCCTTTCTGACCAAGGCTAGGCTTTAAAGAAACTACCCGGTAAGTCATTATGTGGTTTGCTTTCTAATCCATTCTGTGGTTCATGGATTATACAGTACATATGAAACAAGCCATGATATAACAAATTTCAGGCTCTCTACTTTTTTAAAGTTTCAGGAGGGATGTCTAGAATTTCACACATAAATCAATAGTGTAGAAGAAAACAGGCTATGATATTATTAAAAGGAAAAAGATCTACAAAAATAGCAGTAAAAGCAGATATTCGTGGATTTTTCTAGGAAAAATAGGATCATAGCAAAGCCATCCACTGTAAAATACTCAAGACCATTTTAAGCATTACACTATACCAATTGAAACAGGTTTTATTTAAAAACACACGGCTATGTATATATAACATACAAATTCAGAAATAAGAAACAAGCCACATGTTTAGTGCAAAGTAAATCAAACCATTATATATTACTTATTCTAGAGATGAAAAATTAAACAGTATGAATTATAGGAAAAAGAAGCAAACATTTAAATCAAAGCATTTTAAATTAAAAGTCAATTATATTGAAAAATGTAATTTGCTTTCAAATATTTAATTATCTTACACCTTGAAAAATTTGCGTCCTTACAAAAAGTTGCTAAATTATGCAAGTTGAAAAAAATTCAATTTTGCCATTGTGGTTTAGAAACACTGCTTTATGATTTAGCATGTTGTGCAAGTACATTACAACCACAATCTTGTTAACATTTTTTTATACTAATATATTCCAGTTATCCTATTACAGCTAATAACTACTATTATAGCACATAACAGAATTGAGAAGTTGGTCTCCAAAAACTTGTGACATTTTATACTCTACATACAGAGTGAGACTACACTTACAAATGTAAAACACACACAATCAATACTTTACCCAATAAAGTAAAACAGTCAGCCATAAAGCAATTTTAATGCACCACTCCCATGTAATTATTCCTTCTGCTCTCATTTTGCCTGCTACCTCCATAATGCTTGAGACTAGTGGTGAGGATCAATAGCCCTGTGCTAATAAATGTTTGCAGTTGTTACAGATGTTCCCAATTTCAACCAAAAACTCCATTTACAGCTTGTGACATCACTTTAAAAAGGAATACATTTGATAATGTTCTCAAACCATTTTTCTTTCAGCAGCTTCACTAAAACCATAATCAGGATGTTAGGTTATTGTAGCCAACTGTTCCTGAAATAACTTTCATATAGAGCAAGTTATTTCAGGAGCAGTGTACTGTTTTACCATAGCAGCCTGTGTGTGTGTGTGTGTGTGTTTATTTAGGGTATATGTATATATTATATACATGCATATGCAATTGGTTTTTTACCTATCTAGTGTTCTTATTCTTATGCAGTGTATAAAAAAATAAGTATCCCAGACAGCAGATGCTGAACAGTCTACCAGGAAGAGCAAATCTATGCATGTACCATGAATTCTTCCTTAAGGGCCTGTCACATTGGCCGATGGATGCAAAACATTTGTAAAAAGGACACAGCGGACGAGAAAATGTTCCATCCATTGTTATCCGCTCTCAAAAGTGCCCCGAATTTGCATAACCAGAGCGGACAACAACGGAAAGGAACGGATGGGGGGAGGATGTAGAGGGGATGTAAAACGGATGCTCCACGGAAGCCTAGCGGATGGCACATCCACAGGGCTTCCAGGGGAGCACAGCGAAGCGGACACGCAGCGGAAAGAGCGGATGCAGAGCGGATGAAGCAGATGCAGAGCGGAAGCCAAGAGGATGCCTACTGGATGCAAAGCATTCACTGCGCATGCAGGGAGGATGCATTGCGTCAGCCCCGCGGATATAAAGGGAAGCAGCTCACAAGCAGGTCACCATTCAGAGGAAAGACCTGCTGCCAGACACAGCTCCAGCCAGACACAGCTCCAGCCAGCCAGCCAGCCAGCAAGCCAACAACCATGGGGAAGAAGAGAAAGCCTCTGCCCTCTGCTGCCAGCCCTGGCAAGAGGGACAGGGCCACCATCCCACCCCCTGGCCCTGACTCTGCTTCTGCTGCTGGGGCTGACTCTTCTGGTGCTGGAGCTTCTGCTGGCGCTGCTCCTGGTGCTGGGGCTTCTGCTGGCACTTACTCTGCTGGCGCTGCTCCTGGTGCTGGGGCTTCTGCTGGCGCTTACTCTGCTGGC
>BLBF01000032.1:15678258-15706377 GCA_015471245.1 Laticauda colubrina
ATGGGTAATAGCTGTGGGATGGGCAGGGATACCTTTGGGATGGGTAATAGCTGTGGGATGGGCAGGGATACCTTTGGGATGGGTAATAGCTGTGGGATGGGCAGGGATACCTTTGGGATGGGTAATAGCTGTGGAATAGATAAGCCTCCAGTGCAAGCATAGTGGGACCACCCTCCCAGCTGCCACACATATGGCCCTTTATTATCAATAACAATTTAATCATTCATCAACACATTTCAACATAAACACAACTCTTTATTAAATGCCCTGTTCATTGTAGGGCCACTCAACATGCATGGCACAATCTCATCAGTGTGATGAGACAGGCTGAAGGAAGCATCCATTAAGCATCTATCATCCTGTCTTACCACTCCACTGCTCCACCTGGGGAGTTGCACCAGTGTTTCAGGAGGTTGCGCTGCTTCTTCCCTTCACGTGAAGCTCTGTTGGGGCCTTGCATATCCACAGTGTCTATCAGGTTTCGCCCTTGCCTCCATTCACCAGGCTCCATGTCCCCATTGCTTTGTTGGAGGTCCACGAGCCTATTCTGCAACACTGGGTAGCGGGTGCGCATGAGATTGTGCAGGATGCAGCAAGCTTCCACGATCCTCCTCACAGTCTCTGCATGGTGGTGAGAAGTACCTGGAACCTGTTGGCCAGGATGCCAAAGGCGTTCTCCATCACCCGCCTTGCCCTGGACAGCCTGTAGTTGAAGATCCTCTCTTCACGGGTGAGGCATCTGGAGGTGTAGGGCTTCATGAGGTAGGTTGTGAGGGAGAAGGCGTCATCCCCCATGATGAAGTAGGGCACATCTTGTGTGTCGTTGGGCAGGGGGTCTGGATCTGGGAAGCCCATGATGAGGTTGTGTTCCAGCCCACCCTTGAGGTCACTGGCGTTGTATACCTGGGCATCTGAAGATGAGCCGTTGCCTGAAGCATCGATGTACATGAACTTGTAATCAGCATCGACCATGGCGAAGAGGATGATGCTGAAGAAGCCCTTGTAGTTGAAATAAGTGGACCCTGACTTGGCTGGAACTTTGCAGGCCACGTGCTTCCCATCTATGGCTCCAATGGTGTGGGGGAAGTTCCACTTCTGATACCACTGCTCTGCAACTTTCTTCCAGCCTTCTTCAGTGGAGGGGCACTGGAGGAGCTCCTCCAGGTATTCTTCGATGATGGCCTACACCACTTCTCTGACCACAATGCTGATGGTGTTGTGTGGCACCCTCCAGCCGTGCTGCATGCTCCTGTACATGGTCCCGGAGGCCAGGTGGTGCAGAGTCAGTGCCACCTTGAGCCCAGGGTCCAGGCTGGGCCGGAAGTTGGGGCTCTGCTTGGTCAACCTGGGTCTCAGCCACTCCACAACTTCATCAAACATGGCTGGAGGCATCCTCATGAAGTTCTGGAATGCATGAGGGTCTTCGTTCCTCAGCTCCACCATCAGCTTGTTATACAGTCCGTACTCTGCTCTTCTGGCGATCCATCTTCGGACGCAGACACTTCTTGGCCGCCTCCTCTTCTTCGTGTAGAACAGGTGAAAGAGGCTGTAGATGGCTTCGCACTGTTGTAGAACGATGGTGGCTACCAAAAGGAGTGTGTGATGATCCATGGTGGAGATGACTGGATGCTCTGGAAGAGCAAGAGCCAGATGAAGGCTGAAGAGGTCTGCACTGCAGGGCTGCTGGACTGAAAGTGAGATCCAGGTGAGTTCCTCCTCCTTTTTATAGGAAATATAGGTTTTCTGCTCGGTTTCCTTTTGCATCCTCTAAGCATCCTGCAGACATCCTAAATATCCGAGATAGGTCCCCTCTGCGAACTTTTTTTCCGTTTTAATGCTTTGTATGCGAGATGCATCCGCTTTCATCCTTTCTCCGTCCATGCTACTAACGCTTTGTGTCCATTCCGCGTCCGTTTCGCTTCCTCCCTGTGTCCATTTTCCGCTGGAACGGATGCGGGTTGCGTGGATGCACAGCGGATGCCTAGCAGATATAGCAGATGCGTAACAGATGACGACGGATGTTCCCCGTCTGCGTTGCAGATGCAGAATGGACGCGTTGGATACATTTTCCGCTCAAAAAGTTTTGAGCAGCTCAAAACTTTTTGAGTGGATGGAATCTCAGTCGACGGATGCTGAACGGATAGAGAGGATGAAAAACAGACACAGTGAGTACAGAACGGAAGCATCGCGTTAACCAATGGATGGCAAGTGTTTCTCTCCATTTTACATCCTCTTTCCATCTGTTGGTGCAGTGTGACATGGGCTTTAGAATCAGTAAATGGGTTTGCAGAATGTTCTAAGTTAAACTATAGTTGGTTAATTTTTGGTTCAGTGTGTTCTGCAGAAGAGACTGGCTCTGGGCCTTTTGAGTGGAACAAAAAGATACAATATAAGACAGCAGACAATTGATTCCTGTCGAACTCAGGAGAAACAGTTGTGCCCTGCAAGTAGAAAACCAAAAGTAGACAACCAAACTCATTGCTATATGTGAATACTGTATAACAGAAGTCTCCAAACTTTAAGACTTACGGACTTCAACTCCCAGAATTCTCCAGCCAGCTATGCTTGGAGACCCAGCCAGCTAAGTTTGGAGACCCCTGCTATATATGAACTGATATGATGAGTGCTGATCAGGCTCACCTTTGTAGTTATGAAATGTGCTGCTTGCCTGGGGCATGGATCAGGATTAGACAGCCAAGGATGATTAAATCCATATACATTTGTTCCTTCCTGCTAATCCACGGAAGGACAAAAATATTGCAAACTCCAACTGTGGATCGCCTTAAATTTTGGAGCCAGGAAGGAAGCTCAAGAAACTTGAAGGATGATTTTCATTTACAAGGGAAGACAAGGGAAAAAAGAAGAGGGATGATTGGTTACGTAAATATGTTGGCAGGATTTGGATTTTGGATTCATTGTCTGAATTATGGCCCAGAATAAACACCTCATGGAGGCAGGTGAAAAATGGCTCAGCTGAAATATGGAGAGTTTTATCATGAGACCTTTCAAATGAATCTTTAACTAAAATGAAAATCCGTAACTGAAAAGTTAAGATAAAGCTCAGATACTGTAGTAGGTAACGGGAATGTTGCAATAATGGAGACAATCCACTCAGTTGAAAAAAAAAGTTAAAAATATATTGATTCATCAAGATTTTTGTTCTCCACATGCTAATGTTTAGTGTTTCCAAAATTAAATGAGAGCTGTAATTTTTAGTACAGGAAAGCAAAATATAAAATAATATAATAGAGACATAGTGGAAGATTCCTATGCTTGGGGCGTAAAAGTCAAAGAATATAATTATTTAAAATGAACAGAAGTAGTAGAACAAGTTACACAGTATAATAAAGCCACAGCTGCTAAAACTCTGAATAAACTTTAAGATATTGCAGGAAGCATCTGGGTTAAGTGGATGAATTAATTAATCACCATTGTTGGTGATAGTTCCTGTGCCCCAGCCAATCAAAGTGAAGAATCAGAAGGTGGTTTCCAAAAGCAAATTGCAAACCCTTTCAAAAAGTTTATAGTATTAATGATTATAGTATTAAGGACTCAAATTACTGCTGGGAATAAAGAAGCATGGTCTTTACAGGAAATTCTAGGTTTGTCTTGGAGACAACATCCTCCTTCAGGGGATGAAGATCTAAAAGAATTAACTTTTTGATGATATACCAGCCTTTTTCAACTTTGCTTTTAACTCTGGAGGAAATAGTATTTCAGGAACTCCTGCACAAAAGCTATTATATTTACAGCTTACAACATGAGCTTTATTTGTAAATTGTGCTGATATTTTTTTCAAACCTGACTCATGGAACCCTAAATTTCTTGGAATTCCAGTTGAGAAAGGTTGTATTGTAACAATTAACAGGGAAGACTTAATTGAAGAAGTAGACTAGCAAGAGCATTAAGAGGAAGGGATTGTATGCATTACCTTGAACTTCAAAAAGTAGCTTTTAATGAAGTCAGAACAATTATAAGTTGATTTCATGGCAAAAAACCTGATGAGTAAAATAAGATGTAAGGGCTTCTTAAAAAAGCAAACATTAAAGGCTCTCTCACAATTCCATAAAGAAAAGGAAGATAAGACAGCAGAAGAGGCCATTTGAATGAAGAGGAAGGATAGTCACTAAGAATACAGATAAATTATCTGGAACAGTAGAGGAAGCACAGATAACCAATGTTCAGGGTTGTGGTTGGTGAAGAACAAAAGAAGCAGAATAAGAACAAGGGAGCAAATGATGAAATGTGTGTAGGCCTAGGCCCTTTGTATGTGCCACTGTTATACACAAATACATGAGGGCTATTGCTTGGGTGAGGTCACAACAGCACAAGTTTTGTCATTCTACAGAAGCTCTGGATTCAATGGTTGGCTTCCACCAAATGACCTTCAATTATGTTCAGAATAAAATAAATAGATAATAATCAGTACAGGTAATCCTTGTCTTACAAGAGTTCATTTAGTGACCAAAGTTACAATGATACTGAAAAAAGTGACTTACTACCATTTTTCACAAATATGGCTATTGCATCATCCCCTGGTCATGTAATCAAAATCCAGCCATTGGCAACTGACTCATTTGTTGTATTGTTGTGTTCCTGGGTCATATGATCCTTTTGTGACCTTCTGACAGGCAAACTCAGTGGGAAAGCCAGATGCATTTAACAACCATAGTTTTAATTTAATAACTACTACAGTGATTCACTTAACAACTGTGGCAAGAAAAGTTGTAAAATGGGACAACACTCACTTAACAAATTCTCACTTAGCAACATAAATTTTGGGCTAAATTGTGGTTGTACGTCAAGGATTACCTGTATACCACTACTCAGTGAAGATAGCAAAATCCAAATCAGTAAGAAAGAAAAGGCAGAGCTATACTACCATTTTGCTGTAGTCCTGTCCAACAAATATATATGTTTCACAAGAAATTATGAAGAGCAGAATATAATGCATGGAGCAAGAGTGTTCAAACTTGGCAAGTTTAAGGCTTGTGGACTTCAACTCCCAGAATTCCTGAGCAAACATGACTGGAAGAGGAATTCTGGGAGTTGAAGTCCACAAGTCTTAAAGCTATCAAGTTTGAAGACCACTAGCATAGTTTCAATTCTATCCATTTAAAACATGGTAATGGAATTTTATTCTGAATGATTTTAAAGCTGTAAAACCACATGAGCTGTAGCTTTCAAGGTGACTGAAAAGAATGGTGATTAATTATTTTTGAACAGTTGAGAAATCCTGGAGAATGGGTACATACAAATTATGGTTATGAAATCAAAAAATGGGGGGAGGCTCTAACAATTCACAGGTTTCCTGCATTGAACATGAGGCTGGACACAATGGCATTTAAATTGTATCTAAATTGTATGATTAACTTATCCTGTAGAGCAAGTTTATGGGCTTGTGTCATACAAACCTAGGGAATTGTGTTATTTTATAAAGTGTGGTTCAGTTAACCATACATAAATAAGTTGTACAAACACAACTGTTACGTGACCTTTTTGCCTGGAAGTGCTAATGTCAAAATAAGAATGTGCACACAGACAATAGCCAAGTAAAAGCTGAAAAGCAAAACCTGCAGGTGGTAAGCCTTGAAATAAGTAAGGCAGGGATCACATCAAAGAGGAGACTGAGTTAAATCCCCCTTTAAGCTTGAATATATAGTAACAAGTGGCTCAGATTGCAGTATTAATTGATACTTTATCTTTATCTGTATTAAAGAGAGACCAGAAAGGGTTTAGCATTTTGTATTAATACAGTATAATATTCAGGTTTCTCTGGGTCTTAAGGACTCTGTTAACTGTGCTTTAGCTCTATGGAGACTCTTTCACTTTTATCAAATACAGTTTTCAAAATTCTGATTCAATTGTCCTGAAGTGGGAAACATTTTGCTATCAGAGGCTCTTTTTCCTAAATCTCTATAAGTTGAGCAAAACCATTTTAAACCATGGTTTCTTGCAGAAGGCAGTGGCATCACTACAAGCTCTAATTTCTATTAATGATCACAAGAAGTTTTAAATTAACAAATCCACCTGCTTTTAAAACAGATTTGCAGCACTCTAGATCTTTCTTTGCTTTACTGAGAAGTTTTTTTTATTAAAAGCCTAAAAAAACCTAGAAACTCTCCAGACCCATAAACAATAACCCACAAAATTTATGCTGCTCTATCTGGGTATTAAGATTGTCACCCTTTCCTTTTTGGACAACTTGTTGTGGAGCTTTTTTTTTTTTTTTTGTATATTCCAAACTAAATATAAGCCATCTAGCCAATAGCAGGCTATTCAACTCAATTCAGTAGGATGCAATTCAAGCTAGAAAGGAAATGGGTTATAGGGCTGATACTTTCAGAATGGGGTCAATGGAGTAAGGCAAGGTTTATTTGTCCAAACTCATGTGAAGCCTCCCAAAGAGCTTACCTCCCTTATTGAATATCCCCCACTCAAAAACAAACAAACAAAAAACAACCTGTCACCCCAAAAAATGTTTCTTGTTAAATTTGTTACTTGGTTCTGAGAACAGTAAATATGAGTTGGAACAGAGACTTTAAACCACATCTTCTTCAAACTTGGCAATTTTAAGATGGGTGGACTTCAACTTCCAAAATTTCTCAGCCAGCCTGAGCACAACACATCCTAGAGCTAGAGTTGCCAAATTTGGAAAACTATTTTAAACATTTCTGCTGAATTTGGTGATACTTATTTGTGTGTAGCTTTAAAAAAAATAACTGAGGCAGCTGCCCCATCTGATATTTCATTGACCAATTCTGAATTATATTGCAAGAAAACATTCTCTAAACTATCTGAAACCTACATATGTCCCAGCTGCCTTTGCTTTCTGGCAACAGTGGATGCAACTAAAGATTATTAAAGCCACAAGTCCCATATTTTCTGTTGCTTTGTCTTAAATATAAACTTAGTAATATTGGCTGATGAAATATAATGTTTTACTGGCTCCTATATGAAATGGCATAATCCTGAGAAGAATAATCCTGGCTCAATTTATATATTTTAAAAGGTTAAATTCCAATTGAACTCAGGCTGTAGAAATGATTGGTGGGGGTGGTTTTTCCTCTTAAAAGCAGATCCAAAAGATTCTCCATTTAGTAGTTCTACATCCTCAGTAAATTATAAATCAACCTGTATAGATCAAACTTATTTTTTAAAAAGCAGCATAAACACCTGCATGGAAAAATTATTGGCTCTCTTGTTGCCAACTGTTACAATCTGTTTTCCTCTACTTTCAAGTTATGGACTAGCTCCCAGAATTTTTTCACTGTGTCCCAATCCACAGCTCTAACTTTTTAGGTATGTGAACCAAAGCAATAATAGCTATATTCAAAACCTGGCAAGCCATGCTCTTGGAAGGAGCAAATGTACAAAGCTACTATTATTATCATTGTCACGACAGGAGCTCAACCCATATGCAAAAGTGTTGAAATGCAAATTTTTGTGGCTGACAAGTTATAGATAGTCCTGGCAAGGGACAAAACCTTCATCCCCCAACATTCTTTGGGCCTGAGGATCTAAAAAGTATTTTTGTATGCATATGCCAAAATTGGAATTTTTGCATTCTCTCTCAATCTTGTGTCCAACAATGGATTTTCCGAATGAGGCTGTTATTGCGTAATGCCCCTCTTATTCAAAGAATGTTACAAGGAGTTCAGCCTACTTTGTCCTCCATTTGTTCCCTTCCTGTCTCTTTTCAGAGAAAATCAATTAAAGAGACAAAGAATAGCTGCACTGTGATCCATGACTGTAATGCTAGGAGTCTGCCACCTGGAGAAAAAAAAAAAATCCACAAGCTTTGGCTAAGCAAAAAAGAGAATTAAGGTCCAACAATAGTTGAAATTAAACATTGATTTGAAAAGGGGCACTTAATTTTTCCCTTTTCCTTTGGGAGAAAAGTGATCATGTGATAAGAGGTAAGTATAATAGTGAAGGCATTCTCATAAACTACACAGCTGAAAAGTTCTGTTAATGACAGCACGTTCTATCATGTTCAACTTTTCATTCAGATTTCCAGTTGGCCATTTCCAAAATGATCCGAAAGGAGACATTTTGTGAGTTTGAAAACTGGATGCAAAAAAGACTGGATTCTGGTCTTCCCTGTTCCTGTTAAAAGACTGAAAAAGCTGATTAGGGATAGATCATCACAGAAAAAAATTATCTACAAGGTCACTAAGACTTCACAAGAATTTGATGGAATATAATTCATGAAGCAGCTGGTATCTGTTCTGGGTCTAAATGACAATTGTACCACAAGCCTCTGTTAAAGACTTGCAAAGAGGAGTGTATGAGTTCCTTAAATTCCCAACAAATGTGTTACAGAAATTCAGTAATACATAGCAATTTCTCCTGCTTTTTTTTTTCTTCTGAATAGTATAAGCTGGAGAAGAACAAGAATCCTCAAAGGAGCATTTGGGATGGGAAAACTGAAGATAGAATCAGCCCTATCACAATTTCTGAGTGAATTAAAGATCAGAATTGTTCAAAGTAAAAGGAACAAATATAAAGTTGGTTTCTAAAGCTCAGATAACCCTTTACAGACTATTTGCTGAAAGTAGTACTGAAAGTTGATGCTTATTTTTACAATATTTATAATTTATTTCTCCTTTCTGTTGGTTTTTTTTTTCCCTCTGGCTTTTCCTTTAGTTGTACCTAAATGAAACCTATACCTAAGTTGTACCTAAAGGGAGATTAAATGCAGAAGAAGGGAAGGGAAAGAAAGGAAAGGAAAGGAAAGGAAAGGAAAGGAAAGGAAAGGAAAGGAAGCTAGAATAAACAGGCTTCACAAAAGCCATGTTGTGCAAACATTTGGAGTTGATGTTTGGTTGCTCAATGTAATAAGAGTAGTTTATGATGGAAGTAAGTAAATTGTATGGGAATGAATGGAAAATTTAGTCAACATGGAGCAAGGAATAGGACAAGTATGAATGAATACAAAAGTTACTGATCAGTACAAAAGAAGTACAAAACTGAATGAGGATCAAATCACAAGGCATCTATAAAGAAAGAGTGAGTGAATTGTGAGAAAGGAAAAACCAAGAACATTTGAGTGAATGCAGTTGATTAAATCTTCAGAAAGAGAGAAGGGAGAACTTTAAAGAACAAAAGAACACGTATAAGTTCAATGGACAAATGTTAAAGCAGTCAGGATGTTTTGCAAGAACCTAGAGAAAAGTATGGCAAATGATTTTGATATAAACTTTGATATATTAAGGTATGTATTTCCATTTCTTTTCTAATTTCTTGCCTTTAATTTCTTTGGCTTATTATTTATTAGTTTCATTTCTGTACCTATTCCAAAATGGAATAGCAGTGATGAGGGTGCATGCATGGACTATAGCCGTGATGACGAACCTATGACATGTGTGCTGGACATGGCACACAGAGCCATCTCTGCTGGCATTTGAGCTGTCATTCCAGCTCAGTTCCACCACGCATGTGCGCATGCCTCCCACCAGCCAGCTGATTTGTCAGGTATCTGCCCTGCATGTGCGGGGCGCATGCAGGAGATACGCATGCATGTGCAGGGCAGTGCCTGGGGTTGCATGTGCATGCACAGGAAACGGGGAGTATGGGGGGATTGCATGTGCAGGGGGTGGGGGGAGCAGGGGGGGTCGTACGTGCATAGCATTATGGGTTTCGGCACTTTCAGCATGCAATGACCAAAAGGTTAGCCATCACTGGACTATATGCTTGTTTCAAAAAAAAAAAGTGATAAAGTGATATAATCCCATTGGCTGCAGAGTTCTGCATGCTGTTTTTTAAAGGAAGAGAAGAAATTGATGCACCTGGTCAGAATGAGAGGCAGACTTTGGCTGTGGAACAAAACACTTGAAGTTCACAGGGAGGCCTCTTCGTAATGTTTAAGAGGCTGAAAAGAGAATTCTATAGAGTGGGTATCCCAGCCTGAGTGAAAGATATTTTTCTTTTCCAAAGAGCCCACACATTTTCATACAAGCGCTGCCAAAAGTTGCAAATTGCTTTTAAGTCTGACACAGGCAGAAAATTGTACAAGATTGTGCATCATACTTATCTGCAATAGAATTTGCTACTTTTTCAAGGTACTTGGACTGATTTCTTTCTGACACACTAGGCTTTTCAGACATAAAACAAAGCCATGATTCAGCATTACATTAAGGCACCATGAAGGACTCTTCTCTTCCACTAGGATTCCCTCCTTTTCCTGGGAATATGCATTGTTGCTTTTGATCATATTTGCTGCTTTATATGGCCTCATTAATGAATACAATATCTGTTGCGTTTTCTGAGTGATTAGTACTGTTTAGTGCTTTAATTGCAGGACCTTTTAGATATTATCAGTTGTGTCTATCATTAATCATTGAGTAGAAATTATTTTTTTAAAAAAAATGTTAATTGCCCATGCATCTCCAAAACCATGCAGAAAAACAGATCCCAGTTTATTTTTTCTCCCCAGTAGATTTAATGAATCCAAAAAGTTAGTTTTCTCAACAGTGACACTTTTCTGTAGAATGCAGACCCCTGTGAAAATTATGGTGCTATTCACAATACAATCCTGTTATAAAGTACAATCCTGTGAATAAATTTAAATTTACTGATGAAGAAATAAAGGGAGACTAGTATAGCGATTTCAAGCTGTTTAGCTCTCATTAGATAGCCATACCCTTCTGGGATTCGAACCTGGACCACTTGCATGTTAGGTAGGTGTAGTAACATCTAGCTGCTGGGTTTGAATCCCAGCTAGCTGATGAGCTAAACAGCTTGAAATAGCTATACTAGTCTCCTTTTATTTATTTCTCTGCAAATTTAAATGTAACACAAAATAGTTTGTTGCAGAAGCAACTGCCTGCGAAGGCTCCTGGATTGGGCCTGAAAGACAAAAGCAGAAGCAGTGTGCTCCCACCCATATTTGGGTAAACCAGGTTGCCTCAATAGACCAGTTTCACTGGAAAAACACTCAATCCTGTGAATAGCAGCACTTGAGGGAGGGGGAAGATAGGAAGGGAGAGAGAGTGGAAAGACAAGAACTGCATTTTTTGTTGTCTAAGATCAAAGATGATGATGAATAAAGATTCTTCAACTTTAAAATGAAGCCTTTGGAGTTATTTCTACAATTTAGGTTGATCTGTATCAAATAGGTGATATTGGCATACAGGTAGTCCTCAATTTCCAACCATAACTAAGCTTGAAATTACAGTTATAACATATGTCACCACGTGACCACATCCAATTTTATGACCTTTTTTGTGGTAGTGGTGAAGAATATCAGTCAGACAGATGACTATGCAAAAAAAAAAAAAAAGGCATTTAAATAATATATTAAATTGGTGATAGATTAGCATCGGGCAGTTACAGTCTAATTTTGCATACACCGTAACAGAATCTGGTCACATTCAAAGAAACTATTTTTACTGATCCAATAACAGTAGTTGAATATAGAAGAGATCAGTATTCCCCATATATTTTATAAGGTAACATGTTGTATATTTGAGCCCATGAGTCCTTATAGAAGATGCGGAATAATAGGATGTAAACTTTAATCTGAATGGCCTCTTGTCCTCTGGGGCATACTTCAGTTTATATGGTTGTTTTGGTGTGTTGTTGTTTTTTTTTTGTATCAGCCCTCAAAACTGCTGTGGAAAGCGCATTGCAGTACACTAAGGTTAATGCCCTTCAAATTTGGGGGACATCTATTTGATACAAATATCTCGTTGCTTTAAAAGAGGGAAAGACAGTATTGCATTCTAGACAAGAATATGAAATTGATTTACTATTGCCTTCTTGGTATTTTTAAAAATTTCCTAGTGAAAATTTCTTATTGTCTCCCATCCAGTTAAAAGATAAGTATGATGGATATTTTCTAATAAGGAGAAGATCAAACTTTCATAAGGTTCCTTGAAATTGCATCACTGAATTTCAGCATCAAATTACAATGAAAGAACAGGAAGAACCACCATTGTTTTTAACAAGGAAAACAAAAAAAGAGCATGTAGTAGTTTAGATTTAAAATCCATGCTAAAGAAACTTCTAGTCTAACAACATATTGGACTTAAAATGTGACTAATAGATGACTTAATGTATTTTGGTGACACAATCAGAGAATGTGCCATTCCCACATCCTCTTGAGGGGGCAATAGAAAGACTGGTGTGACATATAATGTTCCACATTATTTCTGCAGTTGTCAATAGAGGAGAGAAAGCAGACAGGAAATACAACACATGTATTTTAAAACTCAAATGTATTTTTTTTATAACAAATATTTGTTTTTTCTTTCTTAAGGACTCAGTTACTTCAAAGGTTCAAGATTCTCTCTGTGAGTTTCAGATTGCATAGAGGTAACAAGGCCATTATGTGCAGACTTCTGTAACAAACAAGAACTGTCATTTTTTCAATTCATAGAGAACACAAATCAACTAATCATACTTTAGCTTAACATGCTTTGGAAATCAGGTCCATCTGGTTAGTTTATGGTTCAGAAAAGGTTGCACAAACCAAGATAATAGTTTGTTTTAATATAGGCCTAGTAAATCATGTGAACATAAACATTACTTTATGAAAGGGTGGATTACCCTTTCCTGAGCTGACTGTTTGCATGAGCTTACCTTAAAGATGACTGATATGTAAATTCTATTAAAAGAAGTTATACTACTAGTAACAAGATTCCATCAATACATGCTACAATATCTCTGTGTTTTAAGTTTTTCAGCATTTGTCCTTAGCTGCATTGTCTACTGATGTCATTCTCTTGCAATCTGGGGGAAAATGGAGGAAAGACAATGTAAAAATAGCCTGCACTTCCCACTGTTTTGTGGGTAGATGCTTTTGATGGAATGCAAAAAAACACATGGTGACACCTTCCTTTTCTTATCCAATTTTATTCTGAAATATAGAAATAAATCCACAATTATCACTCCAGAAATGAAATGAATAGCTTTCTTGAAAATCATAACCTCTGTTGGTGGCTTTTGGCAAAGCTGGGATGGGGGGATAGTGTGTCCATTCTTGTGCTACTTCATCTCTCATTGGCTTCTGATATTCTCAACCTTCCGGACCAACCACAGGGTTTGGGACTAGGAGGCACTGTATTGTGGTGGAGGTGGTTCTCCTTTCCCGATGGTCAGATCCAATTAATGTTGACGGAAGTATGGGAGAAAGTTCTGTCCATTGATTCACAGCTTAAAGTTTTTGCCCCTCCTGTTTCACATCTACATGGAATCTACATGTGCGAGGTCATCTGTTGGTTTAGGGTCCAAGGTTATCACCATTCCAATGACACCAATTAATTCGGATCATCCAGGAAGTGCTGTTGATGTCCTAACCCAGTATCTAGAGGCCGTTTGGGTCTGGATAAGGAATAGGCCAAGTGGGTGTGTCCAGTGATGGGATTCATTTTTTTTTACTACCGGTTCTGTGGGCGTGGCTTGGTGGGCGTGGCAGGGGAAGGATACTGTAAAATCTCTATTCAGAGGTGGGATTTGCCGGTTCTCTGAACTACTCAAAATTTCCACGACTGGTTCTCCAGAATTGATCAGATCCTGCTGAATACCACCTCTGGTTGTGTCTATTTTGGTCCTTCTGGATCTAGCATTTTTGCTTCTTTGGATTTAGATGGCTTTCCCATCTGAGACTCGTACACAACTTGATGGGTGTGAGGGGGATTCATCCCAGTCTCATAACTACAGCTTGAAGAGGAGGTGACAGCTGTGGCCAGGAAGGCCTTTGTATCTTGTGTATCAGTTGCATCCTTCCCTCAACCTAGAGGCCCTTTGGAGAATCACTCATGTCCAGTGGTGGGATTCAAATTTTTTTTACTACCAGTTCTGTGGGTGTGGCTGGTAGGCATGACAGGGGAAGGATACTGTAAAATCTCCAGTCAGAGGGGGTATTTGCTGGTTCTCTGAACTACTCAAAATGTCCATACCGGTTCTCCAGAACTGTGAGAACCTGCTGAATGCCACCTCTCCTCATCTCCTAGTAGTCATCTCATGATTGGAGTACTGCAATGCACTCTGCATGAACTGCACTTGAAGACCACCCATAAGCTACAGCTGGTATAAAATAGTGGGATGGGCAACAATGGGCACAACTTAATATGCCTATATATTATCATTGCTGTGCGAACTATACTGGTTGCTATTTGGCTTCTGACTGCAACCCAAGGGGCTGGTTATCACCCATAGAGCTTTTTGTGACATATGCCCAATTTATCTGAGGAAGATCACAAGTGGTCTTGGCAAGATCGAGTAAAATGCAGGCGTTCCTGGGTCATTTAATGTCATTTAGTAGTGGGACCCCAGAAGCATGTCTTCTTTTTCAAAGTGTCTGACCTCAGGAACAGCATCCCCCCCCCTCCCATGGAGATATGCAGTCCTCCCCTCCCTTTACAAACGTTTCAAAAGACTTTGAAAGCGTGGCTTTGCCTAAAAGTTTGGATTAGTGTTTTAATATTATGTGGGAATGATTTTGAGAGAAAGGAGGAAGAACTGCAGCCTAGACAACAGTCTGATAAACAAAAACTGAGTCAGGGGAGGGACCTTCCCAAGTTTTCAGGAGAATAAAAGTAAGGGAGGGGGAGATACTTTCCGACTTGAAAAATGTGTTACTATAATTCTTCTAATGAAGTGTTAGTGTTCAGGATTGGCTTTTCTTATCTGCACTCCTTCAAAGGGCTGACACAAGCTGAGCCCTTATGTTCCTTTGTAACACAATGGATAATTTTGTTCAGGTGTTTGTCTTCTTAACTCTGTAAGCCACCTTCCAAATCTAAATAAAAAATACCTGTTTGTGAAGACACAAACCACCCACCCAATCCAGTGAAAGGACACATCAAAGCAGGAATGGACAAGATTTGGACAGCCAAAAGTCACACTTGGGGAAAAAAACAAAAAAAAACCCAGCTCATTTGGGATGATGCCACCTCCTCAAGAGTGGGCATCTGCTCCCCCCACACCCCATGCTTCAAACTTTTAAGGTGCTGTGTGAGTGTGACAACAGCGGGTTCAGGGAGTGAAGCATAACCTGGTTAAAAGTCTGTAGAAATTCTCAGTCATCCAGGTCATGGTTGTCCCCAAGGTGCTTTTTCTGGACTTCCGTTTTTTCCTTAAAGACGTTTCGCTTCTCATCGAAGAAGCTTCTTCAGCTCTGACAGGATAGTGGGTAGGTAATGAAAGGATCTCCCATTCCCCACTCTCCAGTCAGAGCTGAAGAAGCTGTTTGGACGACAAGCGAAACGTCTTCAAAAATAAAAAATAAAAAAATCCAGTTGCCTCCAGAAAAATTATGTCACCTTGGGGACATAACCTGGTTAGCCCAGGGATCCCAAAAAGCTCCGAGATCTTCAACGTCTGAAGCGAGCCCCTGACAGTTGTAGAATTGAGGATCATTGTTTATCGCAGCGACCGTAGCTGTTTCCTTCCCCCCCTCTTCCTCCGTCCCCCAGGCCATCACACCGGTCACCCTCCCCTGTCGGCGCAGCCAGCCCATCCGTTCCCGCCTCGAGGAGGCTGACTCTTCCCCTCTGGCTGGCCGCAGGTCACCGGCGTTTGTTGTCAAAACTGCAAGCGATCCGCTCCGGAGGCGGCTGCCTGCTTCAAACCGCCCCTCACCACCGCCACCTTTCCCGGGCCGCCTTTACCACAGGCCCTAGCTCAAAGCCCGGCTTCCCGCCTGGGCTCAAAACTCCGGCAAACATTTCCTCATCAGGTTTCTCAGGTCTTGGCCAGCCCGCGTTTTCGAAAGGACAAACCGAGGGAGGGGGGAGAATTAACAAGCGACCCGTTTTGTTTGGTTTGGTTTGGTTTGGTTTGGTTTGGTTTGGCTGGGAAAACGCCGCTGAGAAAAAAAAACTTCGCGAGCAAAGAGAGCTTGAAATCCGGCGGGAGTTTCCAACTCGCTGATGATACCTCGCAGCCGCCGGAGAGATTGCGGTGAGTCTCTTCTCCCTCCCTCCCTCCCTCCCTCCCGTCCCCTCCCTCCTTTCTCCCAGCTTAAAGCGCCGGGCTTTCGTTATTCTCGGTTTAGCTCCTGCGACTAATTTGTCCTCAATGCCTCGGGGAAGAGACAGCGGGAGTCGGGCCAAGATGAAACCCGCAGGAGCGGCGGGTTCCTAAAAGTCACGCGGCTCTTTCCACGTTGCCGACCGCGTTGGTGTGCTCGGTCCGCGCCTCTTCCTCACGGGGTCTGCTTTTATTCCCCAAGGGGCATCTGGTGCAGACCTACTTCAGAGTAAGTCCCTTGGAGCTGCGTGGGAATGAAGGTGAAAAAACAACAGCCGAACGCCGGGTTGCGATCTTGCGAGGGGGCCTGGCGTCCGCTCCCCCCCCCCTTTTTGGGGGGAGGGGAGGGGAGGGGAGGGGGAAAGGAGGGCTTTCGCTGAGAGAAATGCGCCCGCGAATCGCTTTTTGCAGGCGGCGTTTTAACTTCCGAGCAGCTCGAATCCTACAACAGCTCTACTCCTGCAAAACAAACAAAGTTTATTTTTTTTTGCCGCAAGCCTAACTGACAACCGGGAGGAAAGCTCCAGTCTAGGATGCCGTCTGCAAAACGCAGGCAAGAAACGAAGATAGGGTGGCCGAAGTGGCTTGGGCCAAGCGAGGCAGTCGTGATTCTCACATAAGCCCCCGCCCCCTTTCGCGTTTGCTTGGCTTGGTTACCGGCTTCGTGATGCGACGGATCGAGAGGGCGACCTGCGGGTTACCTTGGAAAAAGGTGGTTTGCGTTTCGTCAGGCAGCCCGGGGAAGAATAGGTGTGAGTGGAGGAGGGGAGGGTTTGAAACCCATCACTGAAGCGCGGGAAATTGTGGTCGGCGAAGAAGCGCTTTTTCCCCCCTTCTCCCCTCCCCCCACTTTCCTGGGAGCCTGTGGGCTTTGTTGTCAGAAACCTCTGGATCGAAGGTCAGTGTTTCGCCGCCTCGTTTGTGTGTGTGTGTGTGTGTTTTCCTCGTTACCAGGTTTCCCTCCTTTTCTGAAAGGACCGCCGAGTTCCTGCCTCAAGTGTGAGAATCCTCTCAACGGGCTTCTCCGGTTGCTATACTTCTTGTTTGAAGGACAACGCCCGGCGGTGATGCTAAACGGTGGAGCCTGATTTCCCCAGCCAGCAGATGCCAGAGAAGCATACGTTTTTGATAAGAAATGTCATTCCACCCACACCCCACCAATCATTTTTAATGAACATCAGCGCCATGCTCACAATTCTTCCTCACGCTCTTGGTCCCCGTTTCCCCCCTCCCCTCCCCCCCCCCGCCGCCACCCCCCCCCAAACACAGAGACCTTATTCTCACAAATGCAAAACCCTTTTGGGAATAAGTGTGTGTGCAGTGCCATTTCTCACCCTTCCCCTTCATGCGTTTTATCCAAGCTTCAGATTTTGTGCTGTCACGCAAACCCAGTACTGAAGCAATTGAGCCACCGTTTACTTAATGATTGCTTATGTGCTGAGTTTGTGTGACAGCACAATCTAACCACATCTGCTGGTTTCACACACACACACACACACACACACACAGAGGAATCAATATATGTGTGGCTTATCAATGAGTCAGCAACACACCTAAGTCAAAAGTGTCTGGGTCAAATAGACATCTGCTCATGGAGCCTTTTAATATGAAAGTGCAATGCTTAGAAGGATGCACTCCCTATTATTACAAAGATATTTTTCATTTTTTTCATGCAAAAAGGGGCAGAGAAACTTCATAACACAGTCTTCACAACTGGGTGCTCCCAGATGTATTGAACTCGATTGAATCACTATAATTTGTGTCAGCCTTCCTCAAATTGAACAACTTCCAGATATATGAACTTCAGCTCCAGAATTCCCTGAGTTGCATGGAAATTACGAAGAATTCTGAAAACTAAAATAGAAAGGTTTGACAAAGATTGACCTATGGTTGTGCTGTCTGGGAGATAAAAGGAGTGGAAGTCTGGTGAATGTGAGGAGAACAAGTTTAGGAAGATTGACTTAAAACATCTATTTCCAGATGTTTAAGTCCCATATAAAAGCAGCCCAAGATATTTTTTTAACTTGGCATAAAAGAAAATATCTCTGCCTTTTCATTTAGCTTGACTCTTGAGTTTAACAGTTGGACTGGCTGTTGTTTTAGTAGAGCAAAAGATAGGAACTTTTTTATACAGGTAATCCACCTTTCTTGCCACAGTTTTTAAGTGAATCATTGCAATTAAGTGAGCAATCTGGTGAAATGGATTTGGTTTTCCAGTTGACTTTGCTTGTCAGAAGGTTGCAAAAGGGGATGTTGCAATGGTCGTATGTGTGAAAAAGGTCATAAGTCACTTTTTTCACTACCATTGTAACTTCAAATGGTCACTAAATAAACTGTTGTAACTAGTGATGTTCTAATTGTGGCACTTTGCAACTATTGTTGCCCTGACAACTTTTTAACAGCTAGTTTCATATTTATTATGGTCACAGACCAACACAAGATGTGTGGAATAGAAACAATTTTAAAAGATAAGAAATGTAAAATACACAAAAATAAAAGCATAGCTTAGGATATTACCACTTTCTGCATCATGTGACTTGAATACTATAGTTCAGGAGTGTCAAACTCATGGTGTCACATCGTCACATGATGTATCATGACTTTCCCCCCTTTGCTAACCTGGTGTGGTTAGCATGTGATGTATCTGGCCTGTGGGCTGCGGGTTTGACACCCCTGCTGTAGTTATTTCTATTTTCCCCCCTGTGTTTTAAAGGTCTCTTATTCAACTATGTGCAATCTCCTATTTTTAATTATTGTTAGCTTTGGAGGCCATTATATTTATGTGTAATATGTGTTATTCTGAACAGTGAGAAATGGTTATGGAGCTGCTCTCCCTCTAATATTGTTGTCACACCAGTGTAATACTGGTTTTGGTCCCACCGTGACAAACCAGTTACTGTTTTGCAACCTGTTTGATTCAGGCATGTGATAAAATTTAAATGGCCTGGGAATGATCAAACAGTGATTAGTTGCTCAAGAGCTCATCCAACTTGCTATTCGTAGCTTTGTAAAACATTGCATTCTTTTGCAGCAGTGCTGTCGGATGCAGTGGAGGCAAAGGTTCTGATAAGATTCAGGAACTATATTTATTTGGCCTTAGCTGATAATGAATTTAAGCAGAATCATAGCAGGCGAGTGCTTCAGGAGAGACCATGAGAAAATTCTACTGCTGGAGAGGGTAAAAACAAAAAAAACCCCACTATCACTTATTGTTTATAGATGAAGCACAAACTAATTTTTGGCTGTGGCGTCCTATGTCTAGGAAATAAGTATCTTTGAAATTGAAAGTTTATTATGTTTATAGAAGTGTGCAGGTGATTTGGGATATATAAGCAGGAGAGTTCTGAGTGTACGTGGCTCTATTCCCAAATCACACTTAAGTGGGTTAGCGTGGGAGAAGTAATATGTTAGGGAAACATGAAAAAGGAGATTAAATTAAATCCAAACAGATCCAGTCATGCAGAAAGTTTAGCTAACTTCTACCCAATGAGTCATGTGGGAAAACTTAAACCCAGTTAACAAACTTGTTTTGTCTAGTCCTCTGAGAAGAGATTCTGAACTAATAGTGAAACTCTCAATTAACAGAACGAATTAATTAAGAAATAAGTAAACCACAGCTCATGCACAGAGCACATATCTCAAGCATTAATAGGCTGGAACAAATTGTTATTTGTATTCCTCTGTTATTTTTTTACAAATAACTCAAGTACCTTCCTCCTCATATTTTCCTCACAACAATAATTCTGTGAGGTGAGTTGGGCTGAAAGAGTGCTGTTGGCCCAAGGTTACCCAGTTGGCTTTGATGGCTAAGATGGGAGACTTGGACTCATGCTTTCTACTCTGGTGCCTGAACCACTAGTCCAAAGTGATCTACTACAAGCCTACTACAGTTGGCGAGGGCAATAAGGAAGAAGTTTGTGGTGTCATGAAGCCTTGTAGTTCCTTCTAGTGAGATGGTTTGTGTGATACAAAGTATTTCCTTCAGAAACTAGGTGGGAACTTCAGCTTTATAAAATTGTGATTTTTGCTGCAGTTAGTATGATTCTGAGCTGCTCATACTATTGATTCAAGGAGATTATATTGAGGTATGGCTGCCCAAGAAGCAAATTGTGGATCATAATTAAATAGACTTTCAAAAATTCTTAACTGAAAATGCCTTTAACATTTTTTGTTACTGCAGTGTATTATTCCAGTAAATGCAAGTATCAGTATAGAATTTACTGGATGTTGAAACCTTCTGGTTAGAATATATGGAGTTGTCTTGGAGTTGAGTCTGTTTTATTTATTCTGTTTGTACTTAATACTGTGAGCTGCCTAGGTTTATCATGTACAAAAGAGGTGCCATATAAGTTTATTTATTTATTTATAAATAAATAAAAAAATAAGCTGGAATAGCAGGAGGTATGAAACAGGCTAATTTTTTCTTAAGAAGAAATTCTATCTACATTCTCTTTCCATAAGAATTAGAAGCTTGCTTGGGAAAAATATAGCAATAGCACTGAGACTTATATACCACTTCTCAGTGCTTTACAGCACTCAAAACAATTTTACAGGGTCAGCATATTGCCCTAAACAATCTGGGTCCTCATTTTACCAAAGAATGGAAAGGATGGAAGGTTAAGTCAGCCTTGAGCTGGTGAGACCCAAACTGCTGAACTACTGGCAGTCAGCAGAATTAACCTGCAATGCTGCATTCTAACCACTGTGCCATCATGGCTCTTATAACACAATTAAAAGCCAATTGAAAAGTATCATTCTAAAAATCACATGGGCAACTAAACTTAAAGTCAAGGAAAACATCAACAAAGAAATAGCAAACTGGATGTTGGGTGAGGCTATTTCACAACACTATAGCTGAGAAAGTTTCTCTCCATCCTTTCCTCAGGTATTGGGATGGGCAGAGGAAAATTAACATTGTACAGTATTTGAGAATCTGCTCAGATTTTATCTAATTCTAGATTAATCAGTTAGATCAATGTAAGAGATCAGAGAATGTTTTCCAGCAGTTTCTATTGGAAAAAGGGAGTCAGACCTGGTCAAGTCTTTTACAATAATGCTTAGTTAAATTTGCCTGGACTGGATTGTTCTTTTTTCTTTCTAAAGGGTTGTTTCTATTGCAGGTTAAACATATCAAATTCCTTTTACCATTTTTCACAGAAGTTAGCCTCCAGACTTTTCACTATCTTCTGAACTTGGGTCCAATTTGTTTCTATATTTTTTAATTTGAGTGTCAAAAACAATCTAAATGGGATCTTACTAAAACAAAAACAAAGTGGAACAATTAATTTCTGTGGCCAAGATTTTATGTGCCTGTTAATGCATCCTGGGTAACGTTTGCTTGTAAAACAGCTACAACACATTATTGACTCATGTGTAGCTTGTGGTCAACAAGGTATCTCAGATGCTTTTCACACATGAGAAATGAGAAAAAAACTCCTCTCCCTTCAAGCTTTCTGACTAATTTATGCTCACTTGCTCACAAGATGGATGAAATTCATCTCTTAAATAGATGGAATTCTGATTTCTATAATTCTGCAGTTCTTTGTTTTACTGAAACCTGGCTTAATCTAGAAATTCATGGGGACAACACCATATACATCCCAGGTTTTAAGACATTTAGATCAGAAAGAATTGAAGAGACATCAGGTAAAACAAAGGATGGAGGATTATGTTTATATATCAACAACAGCTGGTCTCAGGATATAACTATAATATATAAGTTCTGTGATAAAAACTTAAGAGTCTTTACACATCAACTGCAAGCCATTTTACTCTATACATGAGTTCTCCTCATTTCTCCTAATAGCTGTGTATGTTCTTCCACAAGCCTGTGGAAACAAAGTATAACGAACTCTTGCTGATCAAATTATGAAGGCTGAAGCCAAACACCCAGGTTCCCTTCCCATCATTTTAGGAGATTTCAATGAAGCAAATTTAAGGAAAGAGCTCCCAAAATATTTCCATCATGTAAATTGTCCCACCAGAAGCAAAAATACTTTAGACCACTGCTATACAACAGTACAAGATGCTTATAGATCTTTACCATGAGCAGCTGTGGGACACTGAACACTGCATGATTCACCTTGTACCTGCCTACAGATAAAGACTTAAAACCATGAAGCCAACTGTATAGAAACCTTACTGTATAGAAACTAACATTGTAACACAGAAGATAACAAACAAGTAAGGATTTAGAGATGTAAATTATATACCCACCTCAAATTAAAGGCTAGGTCACACTGGCCGACGGATGCAAAATGTATGTAAAAAGGACACAACGGATGAGCAAATTTTCCATCCGTTGTTATCCGCTCTCAAAAGTGTCCCAAATTTGCATAAACAGAGTGGACAACAACGGAAAGGAATGGACGTGGGGAGGATGTAGCGGGGATGTAAAGCGGATGTTCGTAGGAAGCCTAGTGGATGAAAGTGGATGGAAGCAGATGACACATCCGCAGGGCTTCCAGGGGAGAATAGTGAAGCAGACGCGTAGCGGAAGGAACGGATGCGTAGTGGATGCGTAGCGGATGACGTGGATGCATCACGGATGCCTATAGGATGTATAGCAGATACGTAGCGGATGCAAAGCGTTCACTGCGCATGCGGGGAGGATGAATTGCGTAAGCTCCACGGATATAAAAGGATGCAGCTCGCAAGCAGGACAGCATTCAGAGGAAAGACCTGCTACCAGAGACATCTTGAGAGAACACCATGGGGAAGAAGAGGAAGCCTGTGCCTACTCCTGCCAGCCCTGGCAAGAAGGACAGAACCACCATCCCACCCCCTGGCACTGACTCTGAAGCTGCTGGTGCTCCTGGTGTTCCTGGTGTTGCTGCTGCTGGTGCTTCTGCTGGTGCTTCTACTGGTGTTGATGGTGCTGCTGGTGTTTCTCCTGCTGGTGCTGCCGGTGGTGCTGCTGCTGTGGTGGACCAGCCCCAAGGCCCTCAAAGCCCTGCTGCTGAAGGCCCTGAAGCCCCTGCCAGAGGGAGGAAGAGGCAAGGCAAGGAGAAGGGGGAGAGGAAACAGTACTCCATTTCCGAGGACCATGAGGAGGAGGTGCTGGAATGGCTGAGGGAGAATGAGTACCTGTGGAGGAAGGGCCACAGGCTCTATCGCGACACCAAACGGAAGCAGGCAGCGTGGAGAGAGAAGGCAGAGAGCCTGGGCTACACTTCAGATGTCCTCCTGGGGTGGTGGAAGCATATGCACACCTGGTATGGCAAGCTGCATCTGAAGAGATCCGGGCAGGCCGCTGTCAAGCTCACTGACCGGGAGACCTATGTCATGGCCAGGTGCAGCTTCCTGGAGGGTGAGATCCAGCACCAAGGAGCAGCCCCTCTGTCAACCCTCTCCCTCAGACAGCCCACAGAGAGCCACTCCTCTTCCAGCCAGGAGATAGCTATCGTGTCCAGGCAGGTGTCTTTGGAGGGCCAGATCCTCATGGACATGCCCGAGGCCCAGTACCAGGCAATGAAAGAGAGGATCACAGCTCTTCTGCACCACCCTCCAGGCCCAGCTGAACCTGCTCCTACCCACTCCAGGTCTGCTCCTCCACCCCAGCCGATGTCACAGCCCTTCCATGGATTTCAGCAGCCCCTCGCCTACCAAGTCTACCACTACCAGGACTTCCCACAGCAGAGGCAGCCCTTCCCAGTCCACACCCAGGTTACTCGGATGCCACAGACGCCTCAGCTGACCCAGCTGCAGACCAGACAGCCCCACTACACTCCTCCTTCCTCTACCCCACAGCCAAGCCCTTCCTCAGAACATCTGTCATCAGTCTTGGGCCTCACATCCCAGGTCCTTGAGGAAGTGCCTCTCAACCTCACGGGACTGAGTCAGCTCTTTGAGAGCTTCCTGCACACACCATCTCCTGTTGTACTCTCGGGGCCAGGCACCCCAATGGCGCCTCAGACCAGCACTCCAGCAACAGCCACCTCCACAGTCCCTGGCCCCTTTACATCTGAGACCATGGGCACGCCTCAGAGTGACTGAAAAGAGTGCCAGAGACTGAGTTGTTACCTGTTCACCTTATCTTTGCTTAAAGACACTTTACTTGGGTCATTTTGCTTTTTAATAAAGTCATACAGTTTGTTATTAATAAAGGTTATCTTTGCTTCACACACTTGGTTCATTTTTTTTACTTAATAAAGTGTTGGGGAAAACTTTGAAAAAAGGGTTAAGCCTTTGCATGCTTGTGGGATTGGTAAGGATAGCTGTGGGATTGGTAAGGATAGCTGTGGGATCAGGATACTTGTGGGATGGGTAAGGATAGTTGTAGGATAGATAAACCTCCAGTGCAAGCATAGTGGGACTGTATGGTCCACCCTCCCAGCTGCCACACATATGGCCCTTTTTATCAATAACTATTTAATATTGATCAACACATTTCAGCATAAACACAACTCTTTATTAATGCCCTATTCATTGTAAGGCCACTCAACATACATGGCACAATCTCATCAGTGTGATGAGAGAGGCTGAAGGAGGCATCCATTAAGCATCTACCATCCTGTTTTGCCACTCCACTGCTCCAGCGGGGGAGTTGCACCAGTGTTTCAGGAGGTTGCACTGCTTCTTCCCTCCATGTGAAGCTCTGTTGGGGCCTTGCACATCCACAGTGTCTATCAGGTTACGTCCTTGCCTCGATTCACCAGGCACCATGTCCCCATTCCCTTGTTGACGGTCCACAAGCCTGTTCTGCAACACAGGGTAGCGGGTGCACATGAGATTGTGCAGGATGCAGCAAGCTTCCACGATGCTCCCCACGGTCTGTGGGTGATGCTGCATGGTGGTGAGAAGTACCTGGAACCTGTTGGCCAGGATGCCAAAGGCGTTCTCCACCACCCGTCTTGCCCTGGACAGCCTGTAGTTGAAGATCCTCTCTTCACGGGTGAGGTATCTGGAAGTGTAGGGCTTCATGAGGTAGGTTCGGAGGGAGAAGGCGTCATCACCCACGATGAAGTAAGGCACATCTTGTGTGTCGTTGGGCAGGGGGTCTGGATCTGGGAAGCCCATGATGAGGTTGTGTTCCAGCCCACCCTTGAGGTCACTGGCGTTGTATATCTGGGCATCTGAAGCTGACCCGTTGCCTGAAGCATCGATGTACATGAACTTGTAGTCAGCATCAACCATGGCAAAGAGGATGATGCTGAAGAAGCCCTTGTAGTTGAAATAATTGGACCCTGAGTTGGGTGGAGCTTTGCAGGCCACGTGCTTACCATCTATGGCTTCAACGGTGTGGGGAAAGTTCCACCTCTGATACCACTGCTCTGCAACTTTCCTCCAGCCTTGTTCAGTGGTGAGACACTGGAGGAGCTCCTCCAGGTATTCTTCGATGATGGCCTGCACCACTTCTCTGACCACAATGCTGATGGTGTTGTGTGGCACTCTCCAGGCATACTGCATGTTTCTATATGTGGTCCCAGAGGCCAGGTGGCGCAGAGTCAGTGCCACCTTCAGTCCAGGGTCCAGGCTGGTGCTAGGCTTGGTCAACCTGGGTCTCAGACACTGTACAAGTTCGTCAAACATGGCTGGTGGCATCTTCATGAAGTTCTGGAATGCACAAGGGTCTTCATTCCTCAACTCCACCATCAGCTTGTCATTGAGCCCAAACTCTTCTCCCGATCCATCTTTGGACCCAGACAGCTCTTGGACGTCTCCTTCTTCCCCTTGCGTAGAAAAGGTGAAACAGTCTGAAGAGGGCTTGTTTCTGGTGTTGAATGGTGGCGGCTTCCAAAAGGAGTGTGCAATGATCCATGGTGGAGATCAATGGATGATGTGGAAGAGCAAGGGCAAGGCTGAAGAGGTCTGCACATCACGGTTGCTGGACTGAAAGTGAAATCCAGGTGATTTCCTCCCCCTTTTTATAGGAAATGTCGGTTTTCCGCTAGGTATCCTTCCACATATTCTAGACAGCCTCCAGACATCCCAAATATCTGAGATTTGTCCCATATACGAACGTTTTGTCCATTTTAATGCTTTATATATGAGATGCATTCGCTTTCATCCTTTCTTTGTCCGTGCTACTAATGCTGTGTGGACGTTCCGCGTACCTTTCGCTTCCTCCCTCTTTCCGCTTTCCGCTGGAGCGGATGTGAATTGCGTGGATGGCCAGAGGATGTCGAGAGGATACATTGGACGTGTAACGGATGACAATGGACTTCGAATGTTTGTTGCCCGTATGTGTCGCAGATGTAGATCGTACGCGGCAGAAAGTTTGTCTGCTCAAAAAGTTTTGTGCAGCTCAAAACTTTTGAGCGGATGAAATAGCAGTAGACGGATGTTTTACGGATAGAGCGTATGAAAGACGTATGCAGTGAGTACACAACGGATGCATCGCTTTTTCCAACAGATGGCAAGCTTTTTTGTCCGTTTTACATCCTCTTTGCATCCGTTGGTTCAGTGTGACATGGGCTTAAACCATTGGTTTAACAATTGTTCAAAGTTATGATAGTGCTGAAAAAGTGACTTATAACCAGTCATCATATTTGCTACCAAAGCAGTATCCCCAGCAGTCACATGATTGAAATTCAGGTGCTTGGCAATCAATGTTTATTTACAAAGATTGCAACTTCCCAGGGTCATGTGAATATCATTTGCAAATTTCCTAGGGAGCTTACAATAAACATACTCAATAGAGGAAGCCAGATTTGTCTCAATGATGGCATGATTTACTTAATAACTATGGCAAAAAAGATAGTAAAATCAGGTATGACTCACTTAATGACCTTATTGCTTAGTGATGGAATTTCTGCTCCCAGTTGTGGTCTAAGTCTGGGGTCCAGAACCGCTGAGCTGGGGCCCACAAATGGGCCGTGAGTTATTTGCAATTGGGCCACAGAAATGGTGAGTGTGCTTTATTTGCGTGCTTGATTGGCATGCATGCACACAGCTCACACAAATGGAGCTGCACCTGCACGCGGACACTTGTTGGCTGCTTGTGTGGAACCATCCTCTCTCCCCTGTCAGTCTGCAAAGCCAGGAGGGTTGGGGAACTCTGCTTGAAGTCAAGGACCAGCTTTGTATTGCTTTTAAATGATTAATCAAGACAAATACTTTAAGAAGTTTTTAAAGACCCTGTCCCACTGCACTTACGAATGCAAAGAGGATGTAAAATGTTAAAAAAAGGTTGCCATCCGTTGGAAAACACTATGCATCCATTTTGTACTCATTGCATACGTGTTTCATACCTCTATCCGTCGAGCATCCGTCCACTGCGATTTCATCCGCGCAAGAAGTTTTGAGCTGCACAAAACTTTGTGAACGGATGAACTTTCCGCCATGTACGATGTAAATCCGCGACATACGAGCAACAAATGTTCTATGTTTATCATCCATTAAACATCCGCTGTATCCTCTTTGCATCCTCTAGGCATCCTCGCAACTCACATCCGCTGCAGCTGAAAACGGAAAGAGGGAGGAAAGAAAGGGTACATGGAACGTCTATACATCGTTAGTAGCACAGAAATAAAAAGGATGCGTTTGCATCCGATATACATCCGCGCAGCATCCCCTTTCTTTCCTTTAGGTGTATGTGATGCATCCGCTTCATCCGCTATGCGTCCGCTTTGAAATTCTCCCCCGGAACCCCTTCGGAGGTGTCATCCGCTTTCATCCGCTAGGCCTTCCTATGAACATCCATTTAACATCCCCGCTACATACTGTTAGGGATAACATTGTTTACCCTAACTGGTTTAGGTGAAATAATAACTATGAATCATAGTTAGTGTATGCAGCTTTAACTGTGAAATAGCAATTGTGGGAGTGGTTATGAAAACCATTTAAAAGTAGCAAGTCTACAGCTTGCTCTCTCTCTCTCTGGCTTTGATGATCCCTGATTACTGCTTGGAATCAAGACTGCATTGCTCGAACGGGAGAGACAACAAAGGACTGATTTTTATGTGAACTGACATAGGATATTCTACATGGACTTTGCTAACTGAATACCACTGAATGGACTGACTACATGGTAAATGAATATTGGACTGTTATTTGACTATGCCATAAACTTATAATGGAATAAACTATATTCTTGATAGCACAAGCGTATCTGTTATTTTTACTGTAACATACAAGCTTAGCTCACTCATTCATCTGTGTGCCTATCTGACTAACGCTGCACATTCTGTTTAGCTTGTC
>BLBF01000032.1:15718399-15888177 GCA_015471245.1 Laticauda colubrina
TTTGATTATCTATATACATATAAGTGAAATACCACTCACCCATCATCATAAAATCTCCAAAACCATAAAGCCTATAAACTTGAAATTTGGCATTTCAAATTTCTTTGAAATCTTTTCTTTCACGAAGAAAAGATTTTTTGAAATGACCATCATAGAATTATTATTTCATATATTACTATTAACACGCTCTGATGCTGAGGAATTCTACTCACCTTTCCCACCTGAAAAGAAATCTGTTCAAATGCAAAACCAACCAGAGAAGTTTCAGTTTCAGTTTTAATTTCACAGCAGCAACCAGCTTTAGTACAGAACTCTTGAGCTAAGCCATGCCCAGGATCCTTGTTGTCTCCTTACTCACACAGCAAATATTGTTTTAGTTTCCAAACAGCCTTCAACTCTCTCACACACTGATAGGACGCTAGCCAGATGATTACCGATGGATTCTGGTTGGCAGAGGCACAATTCCACCCCCCTTATTTTCCTCCCCAAAAACTAAACCCGATCACATAGTTTCGTAGCAAAGCATGGGTATCGAGCTAGTTTCTTATAAAGGAAGAACATGGACCAGTCATTCATTCGCAGCCCAATTCACTTCACAGGGTTGTTGTTTAGAATATAGGAGGAGGAAGGATGATTGGATAGGTTCATTGCCTTGAATCACTCATAAAGCTAACAAAGGCAGGATACAAATAAATTTTAAAAATAAGGGTAGTCCTCACAACAGTTTGTTTAATGACTTTGTAGTTACAACAGTACTGAAAAAAGTGACTTATGATAGTTTTTTTCACACTTATGACTGTTGCAACATCCCTATGGTCATGTGATTCAATTTGGATGCTTGACAATTGGTTCATATTCATGACAGTTGCAATGTCCTGGGATCATGTCCTTGTGGGGAAGCCAGATTCATTCAACAACTAAGTTAACTTCTGCACTGATTTCACTTGACAAATGTGGCAAGAAAGGTCATAAAATAGGGCAAAATTCACTTAACAATTTTTTCAACATAACATAAATTTGGGGCTCAATTGCAGTTGTCAGTTGAGGACTACCTCTAAAGACTGGAGTATTAATGTGATATTTTAATTTGTAATGGAGAATTACTCCTGGCTAAATGCAAATTATGCAAATGAATTTCTCATGCAAAGGAAGCTCTTTTCATTTCTTCTCTCCACATTTCCAAGTATACTTCACAGTGTCCCTGAACTTACTCAAGCAGATCTGAAGATTTGAAGATGAATTGTAGAGAAGAAGGAAAAATTTATTTGTCAGTAGTAACTGTCTGTTCCACTGGCAGGACACTGTGGGATTATAAACCCATAAGAAAAATATTTCAACATTATTTATTCTGTCCAGCTGCAGAGGTACCATTTTATAATCTCAAGTATTTTAAAATGTGTTCCCAATTACCTTGTACATATTTAAAAGTATTAAATTACCATCAAAGGGTTTTGCAAACTGTTTGATCTTACTGTGTCGAAAGATTCCTATCGGAACAAAGACAATTTTTGACTCTGCACATTGTTTCATTGTGAGATATGTTTCCTTTTGTCTGGACTCTGTGTGTGTGTATGAGTGTGTGTATGTGTGTGTATTTTAAAGAAGATTGATTACTCTTTTTCATGTAAATGACCTGTGATGTTGCCAGGGGACATAACATGAGAAACGAGGACTGAGGGAACAGGACTGTGGTGTGGCCTGTGTGGAATACAATTTTTACTGATTCTTTGTAAGTTTTATGGCTCTGGGTTACAAGGTAGAAGACAGCAGGTGGAAAAGTTTTGTTCCACTGAACTTTGCTCAATATGATGTGTCTGGATATGAGGTAAATGTCAATAAGTTGTTTTTGGTGTAGCCTAAAGCTGCCTACCTTTGAATTATTAATGTAATTTCAGCATTACTTTTTATTTTATTTTATTTTATTTTTCAGAAATAAGAATAAAATGGAAAAGGTTCAATGAAATTGGAACATTTGTAAGTCTTTGATTTAGTATAAGCAACCCAATCCACCAAGCTCCTAAAACAGGAACCCAATTGAGCATCCATCCTGCATGAATTGAGCTACATTTAGTGTAGCTCTCAATCTCATCCCAAAATTGTGAACTTCGGTTAATTCTAATTAAATATCAGGAGAACATGTCATTATAAATTCAGTTTATTTTAATACTACATGAACCCAGATATCTTGACTTACTGTCTTATAAAACAGGTTAAAACATAATATTGTTTGTGAATCCATTTGTTCAGTAATCAGTTCTTAAATAATCTACAATCAGATAGATTAATGCAATAAAATCAACCGTAATTTACAAACCACAGTGACATGACATCCTAAGCCAAACTCAAACTACATTACAGTATGGCTTGGACCAGGGGCCGCCAACCTTTTGGACCTCAGGAACCATCAAACTCATAATTTTAAATACCGCGGATCAGAGATCCTGAGAAAATCCCCAAAAAGTCTGCAGGAAAATTCCCCACCCCGTTTTCCTACTAATCGATCATTCTTAATTTAGGATCACAGGATAATGTCTCCAGCTCTGTTCTCAGGGCTTCATGCAAGGAAAGCAGCAGAAGCAGCTAAAGTCTTTCTTTCTCTCCCCTAAATTCCACCAGAATTTGTGAGACTTGTCATGCCGGTGCAGCCTCTTGGAGCAGGATGCCTTGCAGGGTCCGCCAAACCAAGACAGAGAGAAGAAGACAGAGGGAAGCAAGAAAGAGCCCACAGCGATCACCCACTACGAAGATCTCGAATCCCAGAGTGACACCAATGACGAAAATGAAAATGTCTATAGACTTCAATCAGACAAGAAATGGCGGGAAAAGAGAAGAAACAGGCGAGAGTTTCAGTATGCGGGTTGCGGGGGCAACCACCCGCGAGCTGAATGCAGGTTCCTAGACGCAATCTGTAGGGCTTGTAACAAACGGGGGCACATCGAAAGGGTCTGCCGAAACAAAAAGAGCTATAGTCCTAAAAGACGCGGCAGCATCCCCCCCCCCCCAGACATGAAGAGAGACAAGCTGGAAGCAGATGGAACCGAAGCAAAAGAACCAGTGACAGAGAGGAAACGCACCAGACGGTAACCATCGGAAATTCCAGGGCAGAAAATGGGAAAAAGGTCTGGATAGAGGTGAACATTGAAGGGAAGCCCTGTGAGATGGAAGTTGACTCCGGGTCTTTTCTTTCTATGGTATCCTGGAATATCATCCGCCGCCTGATACCGGACATTAAACAAAAGGAATTACAGAAAGAAAGACTGATTTTAAAAGGGAAAATCGAATCCCGATAGTGGGCCTTGGACATTTCCTCATCGAATTTAAGAACCATGCTGAAATCTTGCCTCTGACCATCATCGACCATGATCGCCCTAGTCTGCTAGGGATCGAATGGTTCATGCCCCTGGGAATCGGGATGACCGGGATAAACCGCATTGCTGCAACCAACTGGGAGGAGAGCCTGCTACAAGAATTCCCAGATGTTTTCGACGGGACCTTAGGCAAGTACAAGGGGACCCCAATTTTGTTTAGCCTAGACCCGAAAGTAGCCCCCATCCGGTTAAAAGCCAGACATGTCCCGTTTGCCTAAAAACCAAAAATTGATGAACAATTAAAACAAATTAACAGCACAAGGGGTATTAGAGCCAATTGACCATGCCAGGTGGGAAACACCCATCGTGACTTCTGTAAAACCAGATGGGTCAGTGCGCATCTGCGGAGATTAAAAGGCAACCCTAAACCATGCGCTCCAACAAAACGCATACCCAGTACCGATAGTGCAACACTTATTGCACTCCCTTGGGGGAGGAAATTTTTTTGCGAAGCTTGATCTCCCACAGGCGTACCAACAGCTACCCCTTGACCCCACTACCGCAGAGGCACAGATTATTGTGACACATAGAGGGGCATTCAAGTGTAACCGTCGCCAGTTCAGCGTTAGCGTTGCCCCAGGCGTGTTCCAAAGCCTCATGGAGTGTCTGTTAAACGGAATCAAGGGAGTTGTCCCTTATTTTGACAACGTTCTGATCTCAACAAAAAACGCCAACCAGCTAGAGAGCAGATTAAGGGAAGTTTTAAGAAGATTTAGAGATGCAGGCCTTAAGGTAAAGCGAGAGAAACGTAAACTCCATCAACCAGGTCGAGTTTCTGGGCTACCTAACAGATGAACAAGGAATACACCCCACTGAAAAAAGATAAAGGCAATCAAAGACGCACCTAGACCTAGGAACAAAACTGACCTTCAAGCATTCCTAAGTCTCATAAATTTCTACAATGTGTTCCTGCCCCATAAGGTAACCATAGCAGAACCTTTACATTGGTTGTTAGACAAAAAAAACTACCTGGAAATGGGGCCACTGGAAACAAGCAGCATTTCAGGGTATCAAAGACCTATTAATGTCTAACATCGTTTTAATCCAGTATAGCAACACCCTACCTTTGACGGTCATCTGTGATGCATCGCCTTTTGGAATCGGCGCTATCTTGAGCCACAAGCTACCAGACGGCAGAGAGGCACCGGTCGCTTTCTATTCAAAAATGCTTTCCAAGTCAGAACGCAATTACAGCCAACTCGACCGAGAAGCCCTCGCAATCATCGCCGGAGTCAAAAGATTCCATGAGTACCTTTAAGGTAGAACTTTTTCGATCATCACTGATCACAAACCCCTGTTAGGAATCCTAATAGGAAACAAGCCAACCCTGAACATTCTGTCACCTAGAATGACGAGGTGGTCTAAATTCCTTGCTGCCTACACCTACATGCTGATTCACCGCCCAGGAAAGACCATCACCTATGCCAATGCCCTGAGCCATTCCCCATTGCCCATCACAGAAGAGGACCCAGCTCCCACTGTCTCCACACTTCAACTCGAGACCTGCCCGAACCTGCCACTAACCGCAACGGACGTTGCGAGAGCCACCTTGAAGGACCCTTTGACAGCTTGCATCCTGAATTGGGTAGGTAAGGGCTGGCTGGAAGAGAACAAAACTGAGACTTTTAAGCCATTTCGCACCTGACAGACTGAATTGTCTATCAAGAAGGGCTGTATTTTGTGGGGTGACAGGGTGGTGATACCAAACAGACTCCAGGAAGATATTTTGTGCATGTTGCATGAGGGGCACCTGGGCATAGTCAAAATGAAAGCCCTGGCCAGGAGTTACGTCTGGTGGCCAGGGCTGGACAAGGACATTGAATATTGGGCGGCAACATGCCATGACTGTCAAAAATCGAGGCCTATCCCCCCACAGGCACCAGTTAGGGAATGGGAAACCCCCTGGGATCCATGGTCTTGACAACATATTGACTTTGCTGGGCCGACAAAAGGCAACACTTTTTTAATAATTGTGGATGCCTACTCGAACTGGTTAGAAGTCATCCTCATGGCTTCCACAACTACCGAGGCAGTAATGAAACAGCTAGACAAACTTTTCACCACACATGGACTGCCTGATGTACTGGTGCTGGAAAAAGGGCCCCAGTTTATTGCGTTAACATTCAAGCAGTATTTAGCTGCCCAAGGCATCCGACATGCTTTAACAGCGCCAGCACATCCGGCTGCAAATGGCAGGGCTAAACGCATGGTTCGATACACTAAGGAGGGCCTGGATAGAATAGACAAGGGGGACGTGCAAGAAAAACTAAACCGATTACTAACCCTACAGCATATTACCCCTAGCAGCACAACCAACAAAAGCCCAGCAAAAGTCCTAATGGGTAGGAAATTGCATTCCTACCTCGACAGACTGCACCCCACTTACCCCTGGGATAACCCCCCCGACTCCTCCAGCAAATATTCAAAATAGGCAACCTGGTCTATGCGAAAAACCTCATGGGGACCCGTTATGGCTTCCAGCCATGATCACCCAGATCACAAGCCCCCCGTCCTACCAACTACTCCTAGACGACGGAAGAGAATGGAAGCGGCACTTCTCGCACCCTCGAACGCAAAAACTCACCAGTGCCAAAAATAAATATTGACCAAAAAACAACCGAGGAGGAGGGGTCAGGTCAACCAGGACTCGAAAAAGCCCTACCTACCTATGTGACTATGTGACACACGTTGGACTGAACCAAGGGGGGGGGGGTGTTATGTATGGAACTTGGTAGGCTCCAAGTTCCCTATTCTGATTGGCCGAAAAGGCCATTCTTGGATTGGCCATTAGAGAACCAATCCGATTGGCCCGTCGGACGGCGGGAACACTTAAAGTGGTGTCATTGGCCACAAGCTATGAGCAAGCCGCTATATAAAGGGCTGCTGCTTATTTCCGGACGGAACACACTGGACTATATTTTCTTAGAAAAATTAAAAAACAAACCTGAAAAAGTGGCAAAAAAAGGTTTACAAGGATAAAAATATATCATTGTTTATAATTTTGCTTTACAAAAGAAAATTTAGAAAAAGACATTCTAATAAATCAAACAACATATGTAAATTCATATTATATAGATATATCAGTTTCCATTTTGTTTGGATGAACGTGGAAACCTGTGCTTCAAGTGGTACTATTTGTATAATGAAAATTAAATGACCCAAATAAAGGACAAAAATGAATTTTTGAAAAATAGATCTGAAGGACCACTTCTGGAATAAAGTCATTTATGATAATAAAAAAACCATGTATGGTTTTTGCAGCTATAGAGTAACTTGGTGGAAGTGCTGGTATGGGATGTTAAGAAATAATCTTGCTTGCCTCCTGTGAATGGTGGTTTGTGAAGGGCTGTGCCAATAGTGACAGTCATTTATAAGAGTCAGATGTTCAGACTTCTTAATTGTTCATCAGACTAAAAAAAGTTAAGCCCCCCCCCTCCGATTAGCATGAGATTTGAAGCTAGAAAAACCACTGTAGAACAATACAATAAAACCAAGTCAAGACTGCTTAAGCTATAATTAGCATGAAATACTTTCTATTGGAATGTGTCTTGAGATACATTGAATATACAGTATTTTGTAATGATAGGAATCTAATCTCTTTTCTGATCTGATTTGTCCATCTTCAAAAACAAGAATTTGTACATGATTGCAGAGTTCCAGCAGCTACATTTGGTTCCATCTCAACATTTAAATGGAACCTGTGGGACATGATAAAAACACAATGCTTTTAATTTAACTTTAAATTAAATAAGTGTATCTCCAGTATTCCCCAAACTCAGAAGTGAATTTTGTTTCTCCACTGAACAGGATGATGCAATGGTCGGCTGCTGTTAAAGACTAAAGTCTAAAAGTCCTGAGAAGTGAAAGATTCCAAGGAGCAGAAAAATCTGTGAACACGTTGCTTAGTTCCAAGAACTTAATGTATTTTTCCAGTATTCAAAATCATCACCACTCTGTTGAATTCTTTGTAAGTGGATAGCTGGAAGATCATGGGAAGTTAGCCACATTACCAAATATTGGCAAGCTGTCTGTTCCTTAAAAATGTTAGTATCAGCAGTGCTGATATATTTTGAGCCTGCTTTAAAAATGCTTCTGACAAAAGGTCTCTCTGGTTCATTCTGTAGTATTTTAAAAACAAAATAGAAAGGATCAGAATCATCATCGCCATCCTTTTCCTGTGATATTTGCTTTCTGAAGCCTGAATGATCCAGGCAGTCAACTTGCCACAGAGCTAACATCTTGTGTCACAGTGTCACCAGTTCAGTTTACTATGGCACATAGTCTTAAGAAGTTTCCCATAAGGCTTTGGGAATTTTTCAGAGTTCCATACATATTAGTGTGGTTGCAAATTATTTCAGTGACTTCATAGACATGGTTTATCCTATGGTATGCAACAAAAGCATTGTTCTTCTAGATTGGACCCTGGTCCACTTTGTCCAGCTCTCACAGTGGCCAACCATTTGCATAAATTTCCCACTACATAGCCTTCAAAAGCAACCAGGAGAAAAAGAAGACACCTTCAAAAGCCAAGTAGCCAACAATAAATTGAAGTGGGTTGACACTCATTCTAACATAGGGGCTTTTTCTGAAAGCCAAAATAACAACAACAAAAAAGAAGCAAGAAAAATATTTGTAGTGGAAGATTATTTGTAAAGGAATGTTCGGTGGAAAGAGAATTGCAATACTGTATAATAGTGATATAAGTTGAGGGCAGAGATGGATACATCTCTTATCTACTTTTGATTTTGGCTGCTATAAAGGAGTGCCTAGAGAGGGCCCATTTTCACAGGCCTCTCTATGACTTTCAATTTCAGGAGGATTTATGAATTTGTTGACTTCACTGTCATCTAATGAGGAATGAATTTAATCCTAGGCAAGATTGGTCAATTTAAGGCTAGGTCTAATCTGCTTGGGTTTAATTAACCTGGTCAATTAATTTAAAAAAAATCCGACACTAATACTTGCTGACTCAGTTAAGAATGTTGTGGGGCAATAGCCATAGATAAGGAATGATATGTGTTAAGAAAGAGTCCTGAAAATATAATTTGAGAATAATTTGTCTACTTGCTATTTTTCACTTTTAGAAGAGCCCTGGTTTTAGATTAGACACAGTTGACTTTATATGACATATATCTCAATGGATCCAGTTAATTTAAATTCTTTGGATTAAAGGGTGAATTAGAATGTGGGTAAGGGTGAGAAAGACAAGCAGTTCTTCTGTACATGAATGTCTCTTCATACTGTGGAAAATTCATAAGCAGATGACAACCATAACAAAGCTATTAGGGATTAGATTTTCTCCAAAAAAAAAAAAAGAAAGTATGGGGTTTGCTAAACTGGAAGCACTGTGTTCTGTATTTGGGAACTAAACTATTTTTTATTGAGACCATTTTATTGAAACTAAAATATATTATTTAAAATCAACATTAAAATATGACGTTTTGCTTTTTCAATGTATTGTCAAGTATTATTAAGGCATAAGTATTTTCTGAAGTTAATGTATCATTGACATTTCTGACTGGACAAAACAGATGCAATATGCTATCTGTTGAAGAGCCTTCATTATTCCTGTTTCGGGCTTTCTGTATGCCTAGTATTACATTAAGAGTAGATTTTGCAATTTCTTATTTGTGTCCACATATGACAGAGTACTGACTTTTCTGATTTTAAAAGTGAGCTGGAAGAAAAGCAGCATAGTAGAAACATGGATGATTTCCCTCCACCCCCACCCCACTAGTTTAATTAAAGGAATAATCTACTGTAAATCTTCCTTATTTTTAAATATTTTATTTTATCACTGATATCCTTATAAATGAAGGTGCCTCAACATTAACCTAAGGTAATGTTGACTTTAGGTTATGAAAGTTTTTCTAATTTGAAGTACAATTTTGGCGGTACTTGGCCTCCTTGGCTAACTTGGCTAAATGTTATATTCTTTTTTTTTTTTTTGAAAATTTTATTTTCAAAATAAAATAAAAGTTTTCACAAAAACAAAATTCAAATAAAAAATCTTTCTTTTGGAAATAGCATGGTCCCAGGTTATCACTTCTTCATACAGACACAAACTCAATCTCATGCTCATTTTGATGTTCTATTCCATATCTTATTACTGTTTTATATTTTCTACATAGTTTTTCCCCTCTTTTAATTTTCTCAACTTTATTGTAATTATCTCATCTTAATTCAAATCATTGTATTTATACTTTTGTCTGTCCTGTTGCAATTTCATGTTATCTTTTCTCATTAAACAAATTTTCCCTGAAGTTACTAATTGGAGAATGACACCTTTATATCTTTTAATTTTATCCATTCAAACTTTTATTTAAGCTACCTTTAAGATTGTAGCATTCAATATAATACATAACTTCCAATCAAATTCTGCTTGGTACATTCTTAAAATACACACTATATTCTTAAAAAGAAAAAAATTATATATATATATATATGTAAATAAATCACATTCTATTCCAATTCAATTCTATCATTAATATTCATTAAAGTCTTAACATCTTTAATGTTTATTTTCAATTAAATATCTTACTTCCTTGGGAACACTTATAAACTTTCTGTAATTAATTCTTTTTTCCCCATATTTCCCATTTATATTTTTATAAATCATTAATAATAATTAAAATGTTCCCATCCTTTCCTAATTTAATTATCTCATTCACTTTAATTCATTTATTTATTAACAAACATTCCACTACATTACAGTGAATATTTTATCCATCATTTTAGTCATATTTTCTAAAATTATTTCTATTTGTAATATAACAATGCTATCTTATGTACCTTTGCATAATCCTTTTTACAATTAATTTTTCACTCATTATCTCTAAACAGGCTTATGGTTTCAATCCTTATATTTTTTTCCCTGTTTCTCTATGTCTTGTTTCTGTCTTTTACAACTTCTTTTCCTTACCTTCTTCCCCCTCCTCTTCTCCCTCCCCTTTTTACTCCCTCATCTCTCTACTTCTAATTCTCTCATCTGTAATCCCCTCTTCTGTTGCTTTCTAATATTATACTTATCTTTCAAACTCTTCTTTTTGGTTGTTTTTTCTAGTCTTAAACCTTTCACTCTCTTTTCCCCCTTTCCTTTTTTCCCCCCACTTAAAATTATTTGAGCATTAAAGATGGCTTCTTCTTTGTCCCAATCTTCTTGTTCTGCAAGCGTTTCTTATTTCTCATAGTTCCAGATCTCCATATCTAAGAATTGAAATACAAAACCAAAAGAACCTCTCCCTTCTTGTGCATCTTTCCATTTTTTAAATTCCATTTTCAGTTATTCTTAGAGTGATGCCATTTTAAACACTTTTAAACAACCACCCGATTAGTTTTAGTCATTTAGATGCAAAAACCAAAAATCACCAAGTAATCCAAATAATCCAAGGCTGGTTCTTCTTGCTCCTTTTTTCCACTTTCTTTTCTGGGGTTCTATTATTTTGTTGCTAAGTTTCAGTTAGGATGTATCTTTGGGGAATCTTGAAGTTTCTTAAATTTTTTATTTAAATTTCTTTAAATCTTAAAGTTTCACTGTAAATTCCTTTTAGTTGCAGTTCCATTCCTTAGTTCCAGGCAGTCTCTTCCATTTTTCCAGATCCTACCCTTTTATTCTTTCTTTTCTCATTTCCTTCTTTTAAAAACTTTTAAATATCCAGAAATCTTTATTATTCCTTTGACTTTTATTTTCAGTTTAAATGCCTATTAATGTCAAAGTGGATTTTTTTTAAAATTCCTTGCTTAAGTCTCTTAGCTGTCAGTATATGAAAGGGAAGAAAAAAAAACCTAATTCTTTCGCTTTTTTCTCTCCTTTGCTGCTTCAAAATCTTCTTTGGGAACAGTGTTATTGAGTTTAAATTCCAGGGTACCTTACGTTGTTGCTTTTTCAGTTTAACCCGGTCGACCAAAACTTTCTCTTCTTATCTTCCTCCTGCACATTCTTTTCTGGTTCAGTTCTTCTTTGAGGTGGCCATTTCTGGCCACAGCTGCAACCGCCTTTGGGAAAGGGAGTAATGGCCAGCTAGGGAAGAGAGATGCGGCTCTCCCCAACCCTGCTGGCAGTCTCCCCCCTCTTCACCACCTCTACGGGGTGGCTTAGCCCCAAAACCAGCCGGCTTCGGGCGTTCCGGCAGTGAGAACAGATCGAAACTGCGCACAATCGTGGATTTCGGTCTGTCGCCAAAGAGACTCAAACCGGAAGCGGTAAACATTATATTCTTATTGTGATTTTAAGAAAGGTTTCCTTTAATTATCTACACACAGTTTTAAGATGTTACGTGCAAAAGCAGGGATAACTTGAACAATTTGTAAGTAGATGTTCTTTGTATGGGAATTTAACAGATGTGGTGCCACTGGAGCTATTTGGAGGATTTTTTGCTTATTTCATTTGACCATTGTAATAAAAGTAGCTTGTCTAGTGAATACATGTTTTATCTGAATATATCATGCAGAATTCTGCTGGCATTCTTTCTGGGCTTTGATTCTTTCTGAATGAGCTGCTTGATTGTTTTGGGGCTGGATAGTGTAGGAAAATTCTATCAATGCAATTTTTTTAGTAAGCCCATTGTAATCTCACAACTCAAAGGACTTAATTTTAGAGAAGCTAAGAATTAGCTGCTTTTGGACAAACATGTTTTCTAGTGTTTCTTCATGAATTATTGTGCACATGTCCTCACTGACTTTATTTAAGTTGCATGTCAATAGTTGTAGAGAGGAGGCTTTATTTCTCCCATGAGCTGTTCAGAGCATCCAGAGATGAGATGGGTGCTTCAGTCTCTTCTGGAAAGGCTGGGCTTAAAACTCTGGGACGCTCCTCCTCCTCCACAGAACAACTCCTCAGAGTCCCCCAGTTTTAGCTCAGCCTTCATGGTAAGAGGTTGTGCACTCCCTGACTGGAACGGCTTTGCTAAATTTCAGGTTGGACCTTAAAAACCCTTCATCAGCTAATTCGGTCTTTCAGGCTTTCCCCTTGATCTAGGCAAAAGCTAACAATTTTAAAACAGCTCTCCTCTTAAATTAGCAGAGCCTGCCATCCGCAGACACCCTGAGGCTTTCGCCTCAGAAAATAGCCTTATCTGCCTTTCCGATAATCTGCTTACGATTAGAACAGAATGCTCACAGCCGCGACTTCCTGGCCTTGCTGTTTTCTTCTGACAGCAGCGTTTTAAATCTCAATTAGAGCAGCAGCAGCAGCGGCTCTCCAGACGGTTCAGGCTTAACACTGGTGATTCTGCTTCCTGCCCTTTTCAATGGCTGCCTCAATTTCGCACCTAATCACCACAGCCTCCATTTCTCGTTTGTTTCCCTTGCTGTGGACTGAGACATTAACTTTCCATTGTGCCTTCCCTGGGTTTAACTATTCCTCTGACTAACATGGAACTAAACAACTACTCATTTTACAAGCATTTCTCTGTATTTGCCTTTGGATCATTTACTCAATCGGAAATTGTGAGTGACAGTTATATTGCAGGGCGTTTGTCTCTGACAGGCAAGGAGTCACATCAGAGCCTGTAATAGCTGGTTTCCCTTGCTGGGGACTGGGGATCTTGAGTCCTTCTCCCAGTTGGACCATTTGGGGGTTTCCCTTGTTGGGGACCTTTAGATACTGTTCACCATTTAATCTCTCATTCCCATAAACATACAGTCTTACTTTCCTGGAGGAGCGTTCTGATTTCAACTGCAGGATATCTTTATCAATATCAATAATAATCATAATAAATAAATAAAAATTAAATTGACATTCAGAGGCAAGACAATCCATCATACAAAATGGAATGTTGTTTTCTGCTCCAAGCCAAGTAAGCCCCGTGACAAGCCTGTGGGCCCCAAAAAGGCCTTTAAGGCAGCAGATAAGGATGCCCAGATAAGAAGGCACCTAGCATTGGAAAGACAATTGCAAAAACACGCCAGGGAGGCAGATGATGACTATGGCTACTCAGAACCCAAACATGTTGATGGGGCCGTTGGACTTATCTACTCAACCCAGACAGGCTTTTTCTAGACAACCCCCCATAGGCACATCTCCATTGAGCACTGGCCGGCCAATTCTGGAGGCAATCTTCACCCCTCCGGTTGCCGGCCTAATGCAGGAGGAGGGATTACCTGGGTCTATTCCCATCGAAATGAGACAATGGATGGAGACCACGATTCAAAGGGGCATTGCAGCCAGACTTCAGCAATCCATCCAGACCAGACATTTCTTGACCGCTTCGGATGCAGGATCCCTGTCCCCCTGCTCCCTTGGGCATACCCAACAACACCAATCTCAAGTACTCCCCAATATTCCCAACATACCGGCCCAGGTTCTTTGGGAGGAGGTGGACTTTGAGGACCAGGAGGTTTCCATGGAGGGGGGGGTTTGATCCATCAGATGGACTTGGGTCTGTCAGAGGCTGACCCGCTAGAACAGGGAATGTTGGATGATGAAGGTCTCATTCCAGACTAGCCTACCTTTTCTGGACTTTTTCGTCCACACCTCTTTAAATCTTTACTGTTCAAGGCAAAGAACACTGCCAAACTAGACACATCAGACCCTCATCCATTACCAACAGAGTCTCAGGACGAATCCCAGGACCTAATATTCTCGCAACTGGCCAATGAGGCGGAAACTATCCCTGTCCCTCGTATGTTTGCTGAATTAGTACAAAATCAATGGGCATCAGCAGCATCATACCCAGCCCCAACAGGGTACGATAAACGATATTTTAATTTGGCACCAGAGTTTGCAAATTTACTCAGAACGCCCGAGGTGGATGAACGCATTGTGGCTCTGGCCTCTTCCTCCACCTTCCCTAACAAGGCCGAGGAAGCCCTGAGACCAGAAGAAAAGAGAGCAGCAGTTAGCACTCCGTAGGGCGCATGTTTCTGATGCCTGGGCCATTAAGGCAGCTACAGCTGCGTTCTTTTTTACACATTCCTCCCTCCGATGTCTCTCCCACCTGAGGGATATATTGTCGGCGTCAAATGTCAGAACTCACCAGGACATAGCCAAAATTATGGCAGCTGCAGAGTTCTCTGCCGATGCCACATTTAATGCCGTCAAATTTTCATCTAGACCCATAGCATCTCACATATCAGCACAGAGATTGCTATGGCTCAGACATTGGCAGGCAGATACCAAGCATAAATGCAAGTTGGCATCAGCCCCAATACTGGAGGACAAATTATTTGGCAGTGTCTTGGAGCCACTTCTTATAGAAAATAGAAACAAGAAAAATGTGCTCCCCCTCTTTTTTGTAGACCTGAAAACAGATCGCCCCAGTCGTTTTGAAGGGGTTCCTCTCGATCCTACGATCAGGGCCCCTATGTTCCCAGATTTCAGAGAACATCAGGCTACAGACCCAGTTTCAGACAGGATAGGCCTGAATCTTCCGATAGAGGTCAGCGGGGGGGCCAAAATAGTAGAATCCCCAGAGACACTAGAGGCCAATTTTTTTGTTGCCCCAAGTGAGCCCTTGACAGCTGTTCCCATTGGAGGACGGTTAAAACTGTTTGCTGATCAATGGGACAGCTCCACCTCTGATGCGTGGGTCAAGGATACTATTAGGTTTGGCTTGGCGCTAGAGTTTCAATCCTTCCCCCCGAACTTTTTCATTAGGAGCCCTAGGTCCATAGACCCCATTAAGAGGGCGTTGATGCAGGAGGCTATCAATCATCTTCTGCAAATTTGGGCCATTAGAGAGGTTCCATCTGAACAGTGGGGTCAAGGCTGTTACTTGGGCTTCACCATCTCCCTTTTTCAGAAGTTATAAAATTGATGCCTATGCCTCAGCGGACGCTTCATTTGGCAGAAGAGTCCTGCAGAGTGTCCACAGAATATAGGAATGGATTTTGTTCCAGACGGAGTCCCTCCCGAAGGATAGGCCATGCTTTGGTATGTCCCATCTCTGGATGCTCTGAACAGCTCATGGGAGAAAGGGCATTGGTACTTACCTGATATGCCATTCTTTGTGAGCTGTGAAGAGCATTCAGCCCCACCCTTTTCTTTCCATCTGGTGGGGTTCCGTTCCAGTCAGGGATCTAGATTAGGTGATGAGTTCCGGACCTTGGCACTCAGTCTTCACAAAAGTGGGGGACGCTGAGGAGGCATTCCATGGAGGAGGAGGACCATCCCGAAGTTTTAAGCCCAGTCTTTCCAGAAGAGACTGAAACACCCATCTCATCTCTGGATGCTCTTCACAGCTCACAGAGAATGGGTGTACCAGGTAAGTACCAACGCCTTTTCTCGTATGTCACTCATCTAACTATAATTATTTCAGAGCAAATAATCTGTTGATAGTAGTAAAGATAATTTAACACTGGTGTTTAAAGCCAGTAACAATATAACAATATAAATATTAGAAGATTGGCCATTTATCTCTATTTGCACATGGCTCAGTAAGCAGTCACTGTCTGTGTTCATACATTGTGTTTAGGATTTTTGAATTTGGACTGTTGAATTCTGGATGACAAATAGATAAGAGTAAAGAGTACATATTTTCTGTATTTTACCGCTGCCACCTAGTGGTCATCTGGATTTTTCCAGCCTAGGTCTGATAACCTTAATCATTATGCTAAACCCTAAAATAAGGCTTACAAATAGCAATGTGCTAAGTCAGTAAACAAACTAGTGCTAATAGCTAACCAAAATGCGTATGATTTAGAAGTAGTGAACACTAGAATAGATAAAAGGCTTAAAGCCTTTTGCTTTATCTTGCTGTAAGAAGTGTTGTGGTTTGCTGGCAGCAGGTGTGGATGGCAGAGATCTCTGATAGCGAGGATGAAAGGGAACCAGTCAGGGAGCCTGGTGAAGATTTGGTCCTGCGTCTGATGCAGGGATGGGGCCAGGACTATTGAAGAGTGGAGTGCTGCCGTCAGAGCTTTTGGAGTCTGGCAGCAGTGAAGCAGAGGACCCCCGGAAGCCTGTGCCCAGTGTGCATGTGTGCAGGGCTGCTCGAAGGAGAGAGCAGCTGGAGCAGCAGGAGTAGGAGTAAGGCTGGAAGGTGATTGCCCCTCCCATAAGGGATAAAAACCAGCCCTCGGGAATGTGCTCTTTGCAGGAAGCAAAGAGGTTCTTTAGACTCTGGGTCCTCGTTGAAGCCTTGCGAACTCCAATTTGTTTTTGAAACTTCTGTCAGTTGATATTTATCAGTAATTAGACTTCTGTTCTTGGCAGCCTTTTACAACCTTCAAAGGGCTCACTTTTATCTCTGACATTTAAGTTTAAATGACTCAGGAATGCAAAGAATTCCCAGCGCCGCATTAAAAAAGGTTTGCTTTTATACATAGTTTGTGTTTGTTTAATTTGAACAAGGCTTGGGTCAGAACAAGAGCAAACGCAGAGCAACAATGCAGGAATAAACATTGATATGTCTTCTGCTCACCGCAAATCAAGCATGATAAACTTTTAATCAAAATTCTATGGAGATTTTCAGCAGTCTCAGTCAACAAATTATTATGGTTCAGCAATAGTCAAATCAGATGTTCAGACTGGATTTGGCATTTTTATCCACCAATTTAGTACTTCCCATTATTGTTATTATTGCATTAGTAGGTTGAGAATTTCTTGAGCACCATAAGTTCCCCATCCTTGCACTTAGTGCCTTCTGTTCATCTTAGAATCAAAATTGGGATGGGCCACTTAGGACCTTCAGTTCTTATCTTTCATGTTCTTGTACACTTCAAATTTTCTAAACCACAAATACTTTGGCATTCACATGAATACAAATAGTCCATCACTTACTGTATGTTAAGCATATGCACCAAGACAAATTCCTTGTGTGTCCAATCACACTTGGCCTATTCTATTCTACTGTATGTTATTCATTAAACCCTATATAGAACTGCCTTGTCCAATGACTGTTTGCAATAATGAAAAAGTAACTTCAGTTTATTTATGATCTTCACAGATCTGTAAAGCAAAGGAAAGTTGAAGTAAGATTATAACCACAGTCACAGTTTCATTTAATGACCACTTCATTTAACAACCAAGTTTCTAATCCCAATTGTGCTGGCTAAATGAGGATTATCTATATGTCTTTTCCCATGTAAACATGAAACAAGATGCCACAGCTTTAAAGTTCATAACATGATTCTTACATTTCACAACTTTTTTTCAGAAGCTTATAAAAAGACAGGCTTATTTAATAAATACCAGAGAAATGCTGCTATTCTAAAGCACTTCTGCCAAGCTATTTTTGGTGTTTGCCCAGCCCTGGTAGTAGCTCCTTCTGAAAATATGTTGAGTAATCTCTGTTTGGTGATTGTCATCCTTCTAGCCTGAAAAAACTGCATTAAACATAATGTTAATACTGGCAAAATAATTTAGAAACTACTACAATTGAGTGTCATATCAGCCCTTTTATAATTTATTCTGCTGGATGCACTATGTACCCAATATCTGTTAACACTGAATTTTTACAATACTTTGATCAGCAATAGGAAGATTGTGGAGTCCTTGTATTCTCTGAGATTTGCTTATAGATGTTTCATTACTCAACTAGATAACATTATCAGGGCATGTGAATGTGAGTTTTGCTCCCTATTTACATACAGAAGCTTGCCCTGCCAGTATTTGTGAAGATGTGTTTTTCTCCTGATAGTTCCTTGATTAAGGTAGTTTTCTGCTTAATTATTAGTCTAGTGTTAATCCCTGCTATCTGGGTGTAGGCTGCAAATAGGTAGCCAAATGTCCAATCCACTACAAAACACAGTATCCTCCAGAAATTTCTCATCTAGAATATAGACAGTGTTAATCTGTTTTAGAAGCAGCATTTAAAACAAAAGGACTTGGCACAGAGGTTCAGGAAAAGGTAAGGCAGACAGTCATACCACAGAGTGGAAGAATGCAGAATCAGAGTCAAATCAAAGCAGATGATAGAGCAGCCCTCAAAAAATTTAAGAACCAGTAAATCAGAGATACCCATGGGATCAATATTCTGAGAATTCAAAGCAGAGACCCTCATGCAGCATCTACGAACTATAGCACTCCCACACATGCAACCCAAAGTATGGATCTGGAATGTAAACGATACCCTTATCATAATAAAAAAAGAAGGAACTAGAGAACTTACATGAAACAGGAACAATGTCTTCGGAACAATAATATTCACAAGGAGAGAAGTAAACAGCTGCTTACTGCCCTTCCTGAAGCTCTTAATCAAGAGAGGAAATGGCAGTAAATTTGAAATGCAAAACCCACCCTAACTGAATGCTCCATGATCAAGGTAATAACTAACCTCCTACAGGAGGAGGTGTACAAGAACATGATTCAGACGAGTACAGATGCACTGCAGAATCTGAGAAAAAGGAAATGGATCACCTATACCTGTGATGGCGAACCTATGGCACGTGTGCTGGAGGTGACATGCAGAGCCACTTCTGCCAGCATGCAAGAGGTCACCCAGAACAGCCCCACTGTGCATGTGCGTGTGCACCACCGCCCGACAGCTGATGGTCGGGTATCTGTCATGCATGCATGAGGGTGGGGCACAGGAGACGTGCACATGCGCAGAGATGCGCCGCACATGCAGGGGTCACGTGTGCATGCACAGGGGGCGTGAAAGGGCCCAGCACACATTGCCTTCTGGATGCTGGTATGCAAGTGCGCACACAATTTTCGGCATGGAAAACGAAAAAAGTTAGCCACCACTGACAGTACATTATCTTCCAACAAAATTGATATCTACACAATTTTATTTTAAAAGTGCCTTATAACTTAACCCGTAACAGCAGAACCAAGATAGAAGTTATGAAAAGATCAACACTATATACAAAAACATTCAATAGTTTATTGCCTACAGCATCACCATAGAAAACCAAATAAAACTTTCCAAAACATTTTTAAGTGAATCAAAAGACCCAAGAAGAAAAATGTTGTATTTTGTAATAATACTCCTAACACGTGAGTTTTCTGCACACAAAACTGCTTTATTTTTCTTAACCCCTCCCTTCTAGTTCCTTCATGCTGTGTCACCTCAAAATATGTCCCTCACTACTCTCTGTCTAACATTGGTTTCCTCTTCACAGTTAAACTTCAACAGGTTCCATTTACCCTACACCACATCTCCCTTTTCCAGAGAACAAAGGGTAGACTACCTTTGTCTCACCAGACCTTAGAGGATTATTCTGCCTCTTTTTGAAGCTCTGTTCCTATCTAAATCCTGTAGGGAGAAAAATGTTATCATATAACTATTTACTAATCCAGTACACCTAACTGTGTTTAAACTATTCTGCACCTCAGATTTCTTACTGAACTACACATCAACATTAACTCTTTTTCACTTTCTAAATTCACAGATTCAGTTTCTCTGGTTTAACTATAGCTCTCCCAGACCTTGTCCTTGGGGTAGCTGTCACACTAGGAAAGTTTTTAAGTATTTTCCCAGATGATGTAGAAACTTGTTCACTGTTTGTCTCTGGTAACTTCTGCTGCTCCACTGCTCCTCCTTCACTTGCATGTGTGTGTAAGGGTATCAAGTGCTGAAGATTGCGTCTCACCACATCTTTACATCCACCAGATACGACCTTGGATTCATGTGATTCTGCACAGCACTTCTTTTATAGATTCTTTTGTATCAGTGACCCATACATGCTCTCCTGGTACCCAATCACTAAGAGGTTTTGCATGATGTCTCCTGTTGTAGTATTCAGTATTCATTTTCCTCTTCTCTCTCTCTTTATGAGCAAAATGGTCAACATCTAGCAATGCTGGGTCCAGCTGAGAGAGAAGAGTTGGCACAGTGGTATGAAGATGTCGCCCCATAAGCAGCTGAGCTAGACTGAACCCACTGTGGAGAGGGGTAGCTCTGTCGGCAAGCAGGGCCAGATAAGGGTCACTAGCCTTTTTCAAGAGACTTTTCACTGTCTGAACTGCACATTCAGTTTCTCCATTACTTTGTGGAAACTTTGGACTGCTGGTAACGTGTTTGAACCCATATGTGGATGCAAAATGAGAAATCTTGGCCAGAAAACTGTGGTCCATTGTCTGACATCAACTCCTCTGGAATTCCATGCCAGGCAAAGATTGACTTCAGATGGACAATGACATTAGTTGACTTAGTGTTTGATAGCAGTGCAATCTCGACATATCTGGAGAAATAGTCTATCACAACTAAGTATGTTTTTCTTCCAAGTACAAACATGTCAGTCCCTAACTTTTGCCATGGTCTTTCCAGGCACTCAGATGTTATGAGTGACTCTTTAAGATTCTGATGCTCTTGAATACATGTCCTGTATTTGGGCACCATTTCACTGACTTGCTGACTGAGTTCTGGCCACCACACAGACTGACGAGCACGTTCTTTGCATTTCACCACCACTTGATGTCCTGCATGCAGCCTCTCCAACACCTCATTCCTCAGAGTGGATGGGATCACAAGCCTAGTGTCTTTCAGTAATAATCCATCTCTTACAGTGAGTGCAGCTCGTTCTGGCCAGAATCCTCTCAGTGCAGGTTCCTGTTTTGCATGCACTGGCCATCCATCTGCACACAATTTCATGACTCGAGAGCAAATACTATCAGCTTGCAACTGCTCTTTTATGATTTCCATATATGTGTGGCTAACAGGCAAGGTGTCTACTACACAGTCCACATATATGTTAGTGCTTTCCATCATCTCCAGTTCTGCTTTGGACATGTGAGAGTCCATAGGCGAACATGACAATATGTCCAAAGTGACTTTCCGGGCACATGCACAATGTAATAAGAGTAACGCATGAGCCTCATCCTGAATCGCTGAATTCTCAAGGGTAGAAGATCTAGTGCTTGGTCTCCAAACAAACTGACAAGTGGTTTGTGGTTAGTCTCCAGGCAGAAATGCTTTCCTAGGAAGAAATCCCGAAATCTTTCACATGCCCAGGTTAGAGCCAGGCCTTCTTTTTCCACCTGTGAATAGCGTTGTTCAGTTGGAGTGAGTGAACACGATGCATAAGCCACAGGCTTCCATTTATCTCTCCATTCTTGAAGAAGAATGGCGCCCAAGCCATATGATGATGCATCCACTGACATTTTCATCACTTTGTTCGGATCATACATGGCCAGCACCGGAGGGGAAGACAAAGCATCTTTCAATGTTTTAAATGCCCTGACCTGTTCCACAACCCAAACCCAACAGTTTTTCTTAGAAAGGAAATCATGAAGTGGCTTGTCTGTTTCTGCCAACTGAGAGATGAACTTCCCCAGCTGGTTTACCATGCCAAGAAAACTCCTCAGTTCATTCACACTAGAGGGCTCCTTAATATCTCTGATAGCCTCTGTTTTCCTTGGGTCAGGTCCTATCCCTGCATCAGAGATGATGTGACCCAAAAAGATCACCTCACTCCTGGAGAGTTCACACTTATCTACGTTCAGAGTGATTCCCAACTTTTCCAGTTTTTTTAGCACTGCATGGAGTCGATTGTCATGTCCTTATTGGTCCCGTCCCCACACCAGTAGATCATCAATGTGGCAAACTATACTTTCCAGCCCCTGTGTAACTTCCGCCATCATACATTGGAAATGTTCGGACACTGAGGCAATGCCAAATGGAAGATGGTTAAAGTGGAACCTCCCAAAGGGTGTAATGAATGTGGTATACTTTGCTGAATCCTTGGTGAGGGGTATCTGCCAAAGCCCCATGTTGGTGTCTAGTTTACTGAACATTTTACCACCAGCCAATGTTCCAAGACTCTGTTCGACTGATGGTACAATGAATTTTTCATGACACACATACTTGTTCAAGCCAATCAGGTCCACACATAAATGCACCTTTTTGCTGTCCTTCTTGGGCACCACTACCATGCCTGCGCACCAGTCCGTAGGCTCTTGGGAGTGATTACTCCCAAGTTTTCCATGCGTTGAAGCTCATATTTGACTTTCCCTATCAATGGCAGGGGAATCCTGGTCTCATTTGCTTCTTGTTTGCGCATATTAAATCTTGCACACTCATACACAATGTTCTTTTTTACTACAAAGAATAACTGAAAGCTGTCTCTTACTTTAGTATGCTGACCAGCTTCACTGAGTTTCAGGCCACGCAGAACATCATCTGCTTCATCTCCCATACAGTAAATCAAAGTGTTCACCTGATTTTCTTCGGAGCTTATTGCGAGATTGGTTGCTTGCCTACATCTCTCGAATCACCATATCCATTTTGTCCACTCATTTGCTTTGGAAAAATCAAAGGGCTCCAGTGGTTGGATATTAAAAGTAGCACTGGGTGTGCTAGCCATTCTGCTCCTTCCTCATTCTGCTCATCCCCACTGCCGCTCATTTTCCTCTTTTGGGTAGACCTCATTGTTCAGTTACCGTGTTACAGAACTTCTGACACCATGTTGTATCATGTAATAATACTCCTAACACGTAAGTTCTCTGCACACAAACTGCTTTATTTTTCTTAACTCCTCCCTTCCAGTTCCTTCATACTGTGTCACCTCAAAATATGCCCCTGGAGAAGGCGGAGCTTCGTCTCGGTGCTACAGCTGAGATCTCGGGGCTCTGAGATCTCAGCTGATATTTTCACCCCTGGTCGGTCCTAACGGACCTAAACCGTCCCGTAGAGACGGGGATTGTGAAGGGCACAGTCCCAGGATCCCAGAGACATCGCAAAATCTCTGGTTTGATCCGGGAGAAGCCCTTTTGCTGGTGGTGGAAAGGCAGCCTCCAAAGCTGCTGAAGTCGGGACAGCTCCGAAAAGAAAGAGGCTGGAGAGAGGGTGTGTCGGCTGGGTGAGAAACTTCTTTTGTATTGCAAATTGGCTGAGACCTGAAAGGATATCCTGAACAAAGAAGAAACCTGTGGCTTTATTTTTGTCTGACTGGAACCTGGGTGAGCGGCGTTTTTTAAGTGATGTCAAATTGAGGCTTGGATTCTTTCCTTACTATTTTTTTTTTTTCTGAGGACTTTAATGTGACCTTGTAGGTAACCAGATTGAATTTTTTCTTATATATATTTTTATGCTTCTTTTGATTTTTTAATTTTCTTTAGGATAGAGGCCCCCTTTGTTTCTTCTGAGTTTTGTATACATTACTCTTTTTTCTGGCTGAGGGGGGAAAAAGTATTAAGAGATCTTGCAACACTGCCAACTAGAGGCTTGAAAGTACTTTATTTGAATTGGGGAGAAATGTATAAACACTCCTTCTCAAGGACATTTTAATGTGATAAGATGGAGGGAGAGCACAGAAAAATATTATTACAGGTGTTTTCCTGGACTCTTATCAACATCTCAACACTTGAGGCTTGGCTTTGAAGCTGCTGGAGAAGAGAGTCATAATAAGAGCCTTGGATAAATAAATAAAGTGCAGTGTGCAGTCCATATATATCCTTTTTCTTCTTTGGTTTTTTGGGCCTTTTTATTATTGAATTTTTCCATTTTGGATCATAATTGACTACTCTATCAGATGGATTGAAGGTCAAAAAGAATTTGAAGTTTTTTGAAGCATTAAAATGAAAAAAAAAAGTGAGAAAAAGAAGAAAGTGTTAAATGAAATAGACTGTGTGTATTTGGATTGCTTGGTGACTTTGGGACTTTTGGAAATTCTTATTTGAATGATTAAAATCATTTGGGTCGTTTAAATTTTTTCTTTTTTTTACAATGGCATTACTTATGGATGAACTGAAAATGGAATTTATAAAATATAATCAAGAGAAACAAGAAGGGAAGGGCTCTTTTGGCTCTATTTTTCATTTTTTAGAAATGGCAATTTCTACATATGAGAAACTACAAGAACAAGAAGATTGGGATGAAGAAGAAACCATCCTTAATGAACAAGCAACTTTATTTGGGGAAGAAAGGGGAAAGAGGAGAAAGAGAATGGAGAATTTAAGACTTAAAAAAACAACCAAAAAAGGGAAAACCAAGGTGAAAAGTGGACACAATATCAGAAAGCAACAGAAAAGAGGAATACACAAGAGGGTGGAGATTAAGAGACAAAGGGGTAAAAAGGGTAGAGTGGAGAAACAAGGGAGGAAAGAAGGGAAGAGAAGCTACAAAGGTTTGAAACTAGATGTAAAGAAACAGATTTTATTTAGAGATAATGGGTAAACATATAACTGAAAAAGAGATTCTGCAAAGGTACATAAGATTGTGTTGTTGTATCTGTATTTGAAATAATGTTAGAAAATTGGAATAATATATGATTATAAAATGGGACAAAATATTTAATGTAACTTAGCGAAATTTTTTTTTTAAATAAAATAAATGAAATTAAATATGAGAGAATTGAATTAAAGAAAGTAACTAAGCAAAATCTATAAGTGTTCCCATAGAAGTATGATATTTATTTAGAAAGGATTGTGTAAAATGTTTAAGATTTAAATGAATATTAATTTTAATGATATAATTTCAATTGCTATGGATTGTTGTTTTAATTATATTATATATCAAAAAAAAAACTTTTTCTTTCTGTTTTAAAATATTGAGTTTATTTTTAGAATGTATTACGCAGAATCCGAATGAAAATTATGTGTTATGTTAAGCTTTAAAACTAGGGGAAGGATAAGTATGACAAGGCATTATACTCCAATCAGTCATTCCAGAAGAAATTTTGTGTTAATGAGAAAAAATAATAGACAGCTGAAACAGGACAGACAAAAGATATAAGTATAATGATTTAAATTGAGATGAAATAAATATAATAGAATTAAGAGAGTGAAAAGAGGGGAGAAGCTGTATAGAAAATGTAAAATAGTAAACAAGAAATGGAATTGCTATATAAAAGTAAGCATGAACTTGAATTTATGTCTGTACAAAAAGATGTAACTCGGGATCAAACTGCCGTCCAAAAAGATATTTTATGTTTTCTATGTTTTGTGTTTTGTTGGTATATGTTTGTTTGTTAAAAAATTAATAAAAAATTTTTCAAAAAAAAAAAAATATGTCCCTCACTACTGTCTGTCTAAGGTTGGTTCCTCTTCACAGTTAAACATCAACAGGTTCCATTTACCCTACACCACAAAAAACAGGAGCAATTTGCAACATTTAATGTAAGAGTGTATCCATGAACACCAACCAGCAGTCCAAAGATGTGTTTCACAACACATAGATAAACATAGTTTCAACTGAAAAATTATGAGAGTTATAGACAAAACTAAATCTAAAAATATAGAGAATTCCTGGAAGCTTGACATTTAGACAAATCAGCCATCAACAGACATATAGACAATAAAATTAGTTAAGAAGGAAACAAAAAGACCATAAAAAAATCTTCTCCAGCAGCCAACACCCAGATAAGCATGGTTAAACACCAGAAAAACAATCAAGCAAAAAATAATAAGGGATTACCAAGGAGAAAACTTCCCCCCTAACCAATACTAGCAAGTGAAAGAGCATACCTCACAGCCATTTTTATTTATGATGTTACTTAGATAATGTTCAAACACTCAATCAAGGTCAGATTCAGCCTTGAGTGATATATATTCTGTTGTATTACAGAATAAGAAGGAAGATTTTATTGCAAACTATTATTTTATCAGATATTTGAGAGAGTAGAATAATGACAGGCAAGAAACCAATTTTCACTTGCTAAATTCACTTACCATATACTGAATTACCAATTATCCAATCACATTTTTGTCAAGTATTTTGTGTTTTTTGTTTGCCCAGTACATCTAAACCAAATTTGCCAAAGTTGATTTTATTAAGGGCCACATCACCACTTAACATACAGTAAGTGGTGGTTTTTGACCTCGGGGGGCCATGGTGGGCATGGCCATCTTGATGTCACTCATGTCGGGGGCACCTGTGGTGGCCGGAGCACTCTGCAAGCAAAAATGGGCTCCTGTTTTTGGCTGCGATGATCTTCAGCCCTCTGCCAGTGAAAATGGAGATTGGGTGGGCCTCACATGTCCCCCCAGGCTCCGTTTTCACTGGCAGAGGCACCATGGGATAGTCCTTCACTTTTTCCAGGGTGGCCCTATGGTCTAAGCAGATCTAAGCACCCTGTGGGCCGGATATGGCTCCCAGGCCTTGAGTTTGACACCCCTGATCTAAATCCAGAAAATGAGATTGAACAAGCCATGACTAAATGAATGATAAGTTGTTGTATAAACACTGAGGGGTTATAATCCAGTTCTAGAAAGATGGCGATAAATAGAAAAAAATTGAATTGAAAACTGAGGCACGAATAAAATCTTGAGGGCGACCTGGAAGAAGAAGTCTATTTAATTTAAGTATTAAAAAAAACTCGAGATAATGCATTAATATTTTCTTTATTTAAAAGGTTGTTAGAACAGAAGGAAAAAATGCTTCTGTTTTCCACTGTGGAAAAGAAAGGAGCTTTCAAGTACAAATGTTTATGCTTAAGTTACATATTAAACATATCCTGTTGATAAGAAGAGCTCAGCTATTTAAGAACTTCTTAACTTTGGTGAGTGGAAACTTTTTGAGGAGTTGGAAGCCACTTAGCCAAGATGCATGAGAGGTAGTTTGGATCTTCATTTTCAGAGCATGGACTGCTGTTTTGCAGCAGGTATGGCAGTATAAAGCTGGAAAGGATTAGTTTTTTCTGAAAATCTCTTAATTTGCTATGAATTTGAGTTTGATTTTTGTGTACTTTCATATATGTGAATATTTTTCAGAAGTTCCAAATAAATAAGATTAATCTAAGAAAGAAGATATGACTCCACTATTTGAAATGCATTTTAGGTAGGTGATGCATTACTTTAGGCTGGGAGCCAATTAAGGTATACTTTATACCTTTCTTCCTGATAATTCAGTTAATGGGTTTGCAGGTCATGGAAAGATATAACCTGCATTATCATGGTTAATTAGAGAAGCCAAACAACATAGTAAGCTATAAATCATAATTCAGAGCATTATAAAGTCTGCCCATACAATGGCTTTCATCAATATCTTAAAAGACCAACAAAAAGTTAAAATCAGTTATATTCAGCAATGCTAAATCTGCATAAATATTTAAAGAAAACCAGTTTTATGAAGTAGAGAGGACAGAAGAAACAGTTTGGGTTTTTTTTTTTGTATGATTTAGTATATTCAATCTTGCCATGGGGGTCTCTCCAAGTGAATCTAATGTACTGGAAGATACAGAAAGAAGGATTATTTTTAAACAAATGAAATGAGGCCCAGATGTTTTGTATCTGCAGGTGGCCTGTGAACAAGGGATTTGTGTACATTTACCCTATGTATAACTTCTTTGAAATAAGGATTAAAACATTAACATATTTGATGCCTAACTAAAGGAGAGTTTGGTTTTCTGCATAGTAGGACAGATTTGATTTCAGAAACAAAGAAGAAAGCTAAGATGGAATTTGGAATTTGTCCATACAAATGTTATATGCCATGCTGGACGAATCAGTTGAGGCTTTGTTGGCATGCCTAGAGCAAAAGTGGGTCGAGCCAAAGATTTGGGATTTATTTATTAAGGCTATCTCCAGTTATGGAATATGATTGAACATGACAGGTTTGGCTTATTTTAGTACTTCTGGGCCTTTTAACTGTTCGGTAAAAAAGTATTCTGATGAAAAAAGCTGCATGTGCCAACATTTTCGCTTAACGTATCTATTAAAGAAAAAGGATTTTTGTATATATGATCTGGAAATTCTATAATATGATGGATTCCTTCTTGGCATCAGAAGTATTTCATTGTAATCAGAATTATTTCCACTTGTAACTAGGGAACTGTATAGAGAACATTTTCTACCTTTTTTATTTGTGCATGAGGAAACCTCTCGGTTCAATTAGTCTTAGTCTGATTCTACATGCTTTTTATACTTTTTAAAAACATGCTTAGCTTTTAGTATTTTATACATCAAGATGTAAACACTCCAATGCTCATTGCATTTATTGTAGCAATTTGTACAATTTCTGAGGATTGTTTTTGGAACTGGGCAGGTAATTCACAATTCACAGTTCTTTTTTCAGTGCCTTTCTTAGTTTTCTACTATACATCAGGACATTTTAAGTATTAAATGTTGCAGTATTGAGTATTATTGCCTAAATGAAATTTGGGAGTTTGGGGTGAATCTCTTCTAAAAGCTTCACAAGAAAGTGCTATTTGTATTATCAAAATACATTCTTGCTATGACAAATTTCTACTTGTATGGACTACATGAGTATTATGTTAGTCTCTTCAACTTTCCATATAGTCAAATGATTTACAGAGTATCAGAATATAGATTTATACTTGGGTTCATAAAACCTTAAACAAAAAGGAAAATCCACAGTATTTTTTTTTCTCTACCACCTGAAGTTTTATGGTAGAGCCATAAAAGTCCTCATTGGCTTTCTGCTTTCAGTTACTCACATTCTATTACCTTACCCAAAAACTTTCAAGATGCTCTAAGGAGCAGGCAGTTATTATCAGGACATAACCAGGTCTAATGATGACTGAACCCAAGAATTCTTCAGTGATTAATTTTGTTTATATGTCTTATTACTTTTATTTATTCCCATCATTGTTATGATTCCTCTTTGGTTAGATAACAGTTTTGAAATAGATGAGGAATCTTAAATCTACTGCTAATGAACATGTTCAGAATGCAGAAAGTATATTTTCATAATATTTGATGGATACTGCTTTCTTTTAATTGGGAATAATGGGTCTCTAAGGCACAGAATTTTGATTTGGAAAGAAAATCTGCAATTTTAATTGGATGTACAATCACAAACCATTAGAGTTAGGCATTGCAGATAGTCCTCAACTTAAAGCAGTTTGTTTAGTAATTGTTTGAAATTACAACATTGAAAAAAGTGATTTATGACCAGTGAAAGTGACTTTTAAATTTATGACCAATGCAGCATCCTAATGGTCATGTGATCAAAATTCAGATACTTGGCAACTGACTCATTTATGACCATTGCAGTATTTCAAGGTCATGTGATCCTCTTTTGCGACCTTATGACAAGCAAAGTCAAATGAGGAAGCCAGATTAACTAAACAACTGTGTTACTAATTTAACAACTGCAGTGATTCACTTAACAACTGTGGCAAGAAAGGTCATAAAATAGGACAAAATTAACAAATGTCCCACTTAGCAACAGAAATTTTGGGATCAATTGTGGCTCAGTCAAGGACTACCTGTAGTCTATTTATTTATTTATTTATTTGCAGCATCAGCATGTGGAAAACCAACACTTATAGTTACTTCATAAATGACAAATTCTGTCCATTACAGAGACTGCATTCAGCAGCAATACAGTAAAACTGCAAATTACATATCTGATATTTTATGTAACAGTGTTTCAATATCTAAGGGGCTGCCACCAGGGATGGGATTCAACTGGTGTTACTACCGGTTTGGTGACTACATTTTGCTGCCTGCTCATGTAAAAAAACCTTAAGCTGTGCTGCCCGGACAGCTGGAAAATGCTGCGTGCAGGTGTGCAGCATTTGAAACACCTCTTTTTCCTGCTTTTTCAACTTCAGCTGTGCAAAGTAGCACAAAGTAGCTGAGGTTGAAAAAGCAAGAAATAAAGGACAGGTAAAAGCCCGGGCGGGCAAGTGGACAAAACAGCAGCAACACAGAACCAGTTTGGTGTCTGCTGCTCTTCAGAGCTACCAGTTCTATAGAGCCAGGCAGAACTGGTATTATCCCACCCCAGGCTGCTACAAAGAAGAGGGGATCAATTTATTCTCCAAAGCACTTGAAGGCAGGATAAAAAGGCAGGATGGAAACTAATCAAGGAGAGTTCCAATCTAGAACCAAGGAGGAATTAGAACAATTAGTTCTAATCATGAGAACAATTAATTCGTGGAAGGACTTGCCCCTAGAAGTTATGAATGCTCCAATACTGGAGATTTTTTAAGAATACATTGGACAACCATTTGTCTGTAATGATATAGGGTTTCCTGCCTGAGCAAAGTTGGACCAGAAGACTTCCAAGTTCCAACTTCTTAATCTGTGTCCACTGTTTTGTCAGTACAAAGCTAATCTTAAGTATTGTCCAATATTCAAGTCACAAAAGAAGAAACCTGTTCATGTTGTTCCTCAACAGTCAGCCTCTCACATCTGTCCTATGGTGTTATTGGAAACATATGGATTAGTTTTTGTTGCTTAATGCCCATTAGGAAGATGTGCTTTACTAGAATCCTGACCATTCACGAAAATAATGTTTAGCAGCCTGAAGGAAAATGGAGAATATAAAGCAGATTAAAAAAATTGTTGGTGGAATGGGAAAGGGAGTAATAATTAGTTCCATAAAGTTTTTAAAAGTAAACATCTTGTACAACTTAATTTATTGAAATAGAGACATTGAGAACAAATAGATAATAACATTTTGCTACACAAAATAAATTAATTGATGGAGGTCTACCATGCTAACTTAATCCTAAAATTTATTCTGAATGTATCCTTGTCAATTACACAATATGAAAGTTTTGTTCAATGCTGCATTTTTGAAAAGTTATGGTGGTTCATTTTTTTTTAAGGAAAACCTGTTTGCAATTTTCTCTCTCTCTCTTTAGGAATAAAATAAGTTTACACCAAAAATAGATTGTGCTGATTAGCATTTGTTTTCCCATCAGAGGAAATATTTGCTATACCTTCTTGCTCCCAGTTCCTGCTTAGTGTTTCATGCATCACTTAAAAACTTCTTCCCACACAGTTCCTCAACCTTTCCAATTCAATAGCATGCTGTGTGATCTTTTCAATTGGGAAAAGCACACAAATTCAGTTTGCATTCAATGTTGTTTTCACAAAGATTGCTAAAATGTTGTCTTCAGAAAGTCTGCTCTGATAAAGGAGTTTCACCAACAGCCTTGGAATTTTTTGGAAATCCTCAGTCCTTGTACTGCACTAATCAAATGTGACCTTGTTTAATTTCTCTGATTTGGCTCAAAAATAGGTGATACTTTCTGCTGAAGCCAGAATAATAAAAGCTAGAGTAAATACTCCCTTCTGTTCAGGCAAGATATTTATATCCAGAACCTATGTATAACCCAATAGATTCAGACATTTCATGTATCTGGATCAATGATGATTATTTATTTGTACTACCCATATAGTGATGCATGGTGCTAGATTAACACCAATCATACTTACACAAACAAAATTCTCCATTACAAAACAAGCACAAAAACAAATGTACAGGGAAGCTATTGGGCAGTTTCTAAATGTGACAAATAAATAAAACATAAAATTTCATTATGCTGAGCTGTGCTTCAAATAAAGCATATCCCCAGATTATATGAAGGGATGTTGGAAATATTCAAAATAAAATCCTGAAAAGAAAATACTGTACATGTGAAACATTTAAAAGTAGAAACAGAATAACAGCAACCAGATTTATTGATGTTCCCATTTTTAGTAACTCCTATAAAAACATTGTTTGTTAGAACTGAGATTGGTTATTAAATTATTCAGTATTCTTTGCAACTTATTTTTGAATATTTCCAATTCTTTCTATTGCAATATTTTAAGAATAAAAGAAAAGCTCATTTCTTGCATATCCTCACTCAAAACTGTTAAACTGATATTGAAAATTCCCATGAACAAGGAACAGTAAAGAACAGTAAAGAAGGGAAGGAAACTAAACTACCTTTTAAATAGTTTTAAAAGATGGTGCAGATTATCCTTGTCAGTAGCTCATATATTTACCCAATATATTTAAATTTGTTATGAGTGTATGCATAACTTATGCATTTATTTATGTGGTTTCTACTCTGATAGTACCGCCTATCTATCTCTTTAATTACATACACAAACTCATAATATACTAAATAGTGAAAATATTATACAAAAGAAAAAGTGGGATCAGATATTGTACAAAAATAGACAACATCATATCAAACAAAACACTCCCTGCATCTTAATCCAGATCTGGGAGAACAACCAGATCTTCAAGCTTTATAGGTGAAAGGCACACAGATTTTCAAGATGATCTTTGTGGCACGGGCCACAAAAGAGAAGGCATACTTTCGGCAGCCCAACAAATAGTACTGCTTAATTGAAGGAATATCAACATTGTTATAACCTTATTATAGTGACTGGGCAGATACTAATGGTCCCTTATATAGCTTTGAACTGTGCCATGTTGGGCTATAGAAGTGCTAACCAATACCTCAAGTCATTCCTGGAAGCATACTAGCAACCAGTTTAGTTCTCAAAGCACAGGTGTCACATGGGCATACGCATCACTGCCTGCAGTGCTGCATTCTGAACCATCCAAGTAGTTTTCAAAGATACCAATGTGTGCATCATATTGCAGTAGTCAAGCTGTAATATGACTAGGACATCAATAACTGATTGAAATAACTGTTATGGATAGCATGTGGTTTTACACAATCATAAATTGTATGATACAATAACCGTGATACAAACTTAGTGTGACTTCGGTCTAGGCTCCTAAAAGTGTCGTTACTAACATCAAGACAGCCAGACATATTTCCAAATAATTGTTGCCACAGTTGTCCACTATGGGATCATTGTTGCCTGTGATTCGAATGGCCCACTAGACACCTTTATGTGTCAAAAATCCAAGAAACAAAATGAGCCATGGAAAATTTTTAAATACAGAGTAAGAGCCAATATTGTACTAGTATTTGCTGCAGAAGAAATTGGAAGTTTTCCCCCCTTCTGTCTTTTGATTCTTTTTTTCACTTTTTCATCTTCCTTCCTTCCTTCCTTCCTTCTTTTTTTAAAATTCCTTATTAGTTTGCGTTAGTTTTTATGTTCTTTGCAAGACCTTTAATAAAATCTATTTTTAAAATAGACAGAAAAGTTCCATTAAACTTTCTGGTCGAAATCCTAGGGAATAAAACGAGAAGCTGGAGGAGCAGGAAGGGAGGACTTGACCCATTTTCTATAACATCTGAATAACAACATTATGCAAGCTAGTAATATTCACCTGTTGCTAGTGTTGAAATAAGGTATCAGTAACCTATTCAGTTGTTAGTGTTCTCCCATGGGTCAGTTGGCATAGCCTAGGTCTAGAGCATGAAACTAGGCAACCTCGAATAAAGTGGAACAGCAAGTTTCCAAGATTTTTCCAGAAAGTCATCTCTTACATGGATTTTCTTTAAATAGACTGAATAAGTAAAATTTCCACCTTTATCTGTCAGTGAATTAATTAAGGTGAAATCTTCCTGAGTTCTTTGAAAAAAAATTCAGACTGAAGAATTAAGTACTGTTTTTACAGATAAACCTGATACCAAAACAGTGTTGAGGAAGCCTGGAAGCAACAGAGGTGTTGTGGCATTGCATCTTTTGGTAGAGTAGCAATAATGGTGATAACAACTTTTTGTGACAGTGGATTTATTGAATTCTCCTCCATGTTGCAGCGAGAGCCCAGGTTGGGTAGACTCCTTCTTATGACATCATTAAGCTGAGTCTATACTTGTATATAAAAAGCCAGCCCCTGGAGAATCCCCAGCTTTGACTCAGCTTCTTTAAGTCACAAGCTGTGTCTCTGAAAGCGTTAGCGTTTTATTCAGCAATTTTCTACAGAAGCTACCCTTGCTTCAATCGGCTCCCGGGGATCCGGGCAGCTACAATTTCAGGAAAGCGGGGCTCCGTTCTCCTGCAACATTGGGATAAACTTTTCCCAAGCGCTGCTAGGTAAGCAGGGAAGCGTCTGAGACCTTCCCCCTAGTCATTCCCCCAATTGTAAAACTGATCGGCAAATTGATAACAGAGCCAGCCAGCTGATCACGTGGGAGGTGATCTCTTCCTTCTCTGGCTGATCTGATCGCTCGGGCTTGCAATAGCCTCAGGAGCGGAATTCACTTCTCAGAGCCATTGATGAGCAGTGGCCATCTTTAAGTGCAGTCTCTTCAGACACGAGGTGAGCAGCCATTTTCAGTGGCCTGGTGGCTATTTTCAGGGCTCCAAAGACCCAATTCTACTCTCTGCCATCCTTAAGTATTTTTGAGAGCCATTCTCTCAATGCTTGAGCCTTGCTTATTTTAAAATGGATCAGGACAGTGCTCATGAAGAGCTTTCCCCCCCAGTGGAACAGGCCCTCCAACCCACTAAAAGGAAAAGATGCAGACAACATAATGCTCAGAGGGAAGTGGCTGCAAAAACCAGAACTAAGGCTTTAGCCCCTAAGAAGACAACTCAGTCTGAGTTGAAGACAGAGAAATGCAGACCTGTGGCTCTAGAGAGACAATTTAACAAGACTATTCAACAAATGAGAGGGCAACTGCAACAGGCTTCCCAGCCAGCTGAACATCAGGGTTTCCAGAGAAGCCCCCCCAGGGGAGGGGAAGTAGTTCATGGAGCCTTTGGACACGCCCCCCGTCTGGTCCCCTGAGGCATTTGAGGAACAATCTCAGGATTTCAGCATGTCTAGGCCATATTTCCAGCAAACTTCTGGGCCCTATGCCCCCTCTCTTCCCTCCAGAGTTCAGGCCTCCCAGATCAGGCCGGAAGCCACCTTCACACCCACTACAGCTGGCCTTCGGCCCTCCATTACCTTTGATAACAGGCCCAGGGAGATCCAAGATGTTGTTTCCTTAGCCATTAGACAGCAATTGGCTGAAGGTTTTATTCTTCTGCCTCTGGAAAGGGTCCAGGCCCTTCTCCCTTCTCAGTCTATGGTTTCCATACCCCCGCAACGAGATTTCCATAGATCCCAAGACCTCAGGGTCCATTCTTCACGGGCAGAATGGGAGGGGTATGAAGGGGAAGAGGGTGCCTCCCCTTCTGAACACAGTTACTCCTCTCGTTCAGAGTACAAAGAGGATGAAATCTGTGACCGTAATCTTTCAGAGGAAAAAGACTCTCGTCCAGATCAGCCCTCCTCTGCATTAGTCTTTAAACCAGCCTTCTTTAAATCCCTACTTAGCAAGGCCCTGGTCGCTGCCAAGATGTCACCTGAGGAGGCAGCACCTGGACCACAAGGGGAACCTCGCTCTTCTCCAAGCCACTAGTACACATGGAGGTTTTGCCTTATTACCCACCTGCCTTTTGGACGGAGCCCACCTCCCGCTATCGCCCACCAGCTCCTTATTACCCACCTGCCTTTTGGGTGGAGTCCACCTCCCGCTTTCCTCGGCCACAGAGGGCATATTCTCAGCACCAAGACCAATGTCAAGAACCACCTGGCAGACAACAACCTTCTGCTGGTAAATGGCCCTTTTGGCGGGGAGTGGGTCATGCCTTCCATCTCTCTCGTTCTTCCCACCCATCGGAGGTCGCTTAGCCTTCTTTGCCTCCAAATGGGAGGAGTCAACAACGGATACCTGGGTGTTCAACACTGTTAGGTGAGGGCTACAATTGGAATTTCTGTCGTCACCCCCAGAAAAAAATATGATTTGTTTCGTTTCATGGGACACTTCAAAGAGAGCCCTTATGAATTTGGCCATTCAACACCTACTCAACATAAGGGCTATTCAACCAGTTCCCACCTTACAACAGGGACGTGGATTTTACTCTTGTCTTTTTGTTGTTCCCAAAGCCTCGGGGGGAGGTGGCGAGCCATCTTTGACCTAAAATTTCTCAATCAGTTTGTTAAATACAGGCGATTTAAAATGAAGACATTGCATTCTGTCTTAGAGACCATTCTGGAGGGCGACCTCTTCTCTTCCATTGATCTCACGGAAGCTTACCTCCACATCCCCATCTGGCCTCATCATCGCCAGTTTCTCCATTTCTGTTACCAGAATGCCCACATCCAGTATCAAGCCCTTCCCTTTGGCCTCTCATCGGCTCCAAGGGTGTTCACAAAGATTCTAGCCGCATTGGTGGCTTCACTCAGTTCTGTTCCAGTGAGGATCCAATGCTACTTGGACAACATGTTGATATTGTCCTCCTCCATGCACTCGGCCCGTCGGGATTTACAAATTGCCCTGTCTTGCCTCCAAAGCCACGGGTTTTTCATCAACACCAAGAAGAGCCATCTCTCACCTACGACCAAACTGGTACACTTGGGAGCAGTCATCGACATGACTTTATGCCAGGTTTTCCTGTTTTCAGATCATGGAAAAAGCCTTGCAGAGATCATCAGCCAGATTCAACAACAGACTGTTCCACTGTCGCTGCTGTCCAAACTACTGGGGAAGATGGTCTCCTGTATTGGCATCATCCCGTGGGCATGGCTTCACTCCCGATCTCTCCAGTGATTCCTGCTCCCTTTTCAACGAGCAGGAACCAGCCACTCGTCAATCAATGCCCTGCTCTCTCAACAGGCCCGGCAATCCCTCAATTGGTGGCTCTCCCTGTCCCTGTGGAAGGGACTCCAATTCAAGGAACCAGACAGGCTAATAATAACCACAGATGCCAGCCTTCTTTGTTGGGGCTCCTATATGGAGGGTCAGATAGCTCAAGGGGTTTGGTCCAGATCAGACAGCACTCATCCCATAAATTGGTTAGAGCTCAGAGCTATCTCTCTGGCTCTCAAGCATTTCAGAGCCTCGGTGACCGGCTCCCATGTTCTTGTGTTGACAGACAATATGGCCACAAAGACACACGTCAACAGATGGGGGGCGAATGAGATCCAAGGCACTTAGGAATGTTTGGGGTTATGGGCTGTTATATTATTCAGCAGACTAAACACCTGCTCAGATCACATTTGCAGATCACATTTCTGGACTCGACAATTCCCAAGCCGACTGGCTGAGCAGGAGGTTAGTCGACCAGGCAGAATGGTCCATTCCTTTGGATCAAGGTTCAGGGATCTTTCCCTCAGATTCGGAACTCTGGAGGTGGAACTCTTCTTCATTCCTCAAAATGCCCAAGTCAACAGATTCTTCGCCAGGTTTCCTTGCCAGGGAGCGGAGGGGACCAATGCTCTTTGTTGCAAATGGCCTGCAGGTCTCCTCTATGCCTTTCCCCCTCTTCCCATCTTTTCGGTGGTCATACAGAAGCTCTCCTGGCACTCTATTGACCAAGGAAGCTCTGGTTTGCAGAATGGTCAACCTGTCGGTGGCTTCCCCTTGGAGGATCCTGGCCCGTCTTATCTCCCTGTGCCAAAGTACCCTGATCCATCCAGAGCCCCAGTGGCTCAAGCTGACCATGTGGCACTTGAGCGGCAGCGGTAAAGGGAGACTAATCTCCTAGAGGGGGTTATCCTTACCATCCAGGTGTCTGCAAACCTTCTATGAGGCGCCTCTATGATGCCACCTGGAGGGTTTTCTCCCAATGGTGCCTCAAGGAGGGTCTCTCTCTCCTTCCTCAGTCCAGTTAGCAGAGGTTCTTAGATTCCTTCAGGATGGCTTGGAGAAAAGGTTTAGCCCCCAATACGTTATGTCATCAGATAGCGGCTCTCTTCTCAGCTCTTTCATGGGGTTTGCTTCCTTCCTTGTCCCATCACCCCTCGGTCAGGAGATTTTTGAAAGGGGCTTACAACCTACACCCTCCTGTGGTGCACAGGTATCCTTCATGGGACCTTCACTTGGTTCTTAATGCCCTTTGAACCCCTTAGAACAGTGTTTCTCCAATTCCTAACTTTAAAGGTAGTTTTCCTCGTTTCTATCACTTCGGCCAGAAGTGTGTCAGAACTGGCCGCCCTTCTATCAGGCAGAATTTTTGCATCTTTCACAATGATAGGGTTGTTCTCCGTCTGGACCTCTCTTTTATCCAAAGGTTAACACTTGGTTCTACCAGTCCCAACACATTCTGTTACCTGACTTCTGTCCCTTTCCACACCATGACTTAGAGCGCAAGTGGCATACTCTAGATGTCAGAAGGACTCTTCGAATTTACGTCAAGCGCACTTCTCCTTTTAGAAAGACAGAAGCTATGTTTGTCTCCTGTTTACCTTCTCACTTGGGGAGCAAGGCCTCTTCCCCTATTATTAGCAGGTAGGTCAGGACGTGCATCACACAAGCCTACAAAGCGGTGGCTCAAACCTCAAATGTGCTTTTTCAAGAGGCAACTGGACTTTCTACTTTTCTTTGAAGACATTTCGATTCTTATCCAAGAAGCATCTTCAGCTGAAGAAATACCAGAAAATCCAGTTGCCTCTTGAAAAAGAATCTTTGGGACAACCATGACCTGGATGACTGAGAATCTCCATAGACAACTACAAGAAATGTACTGCATTCAGTACTTTTGTAACTTCAAATGGTGGCTGAATGAGTGATTGCTGAATGAGGGCTACATGTACAGATCAGGAAACAAAACTTCTGGTCCTGAATTGGAGAGACAAAACAGCAGAGGATTCTCAAGGAAAGTTATCTTCAACAGTCTAGAATAGATTGACAGGAAATCAGACATATTTCTATCCCAAGGCTTATGCAGAGAAAGAGAGAAACACAGAGGTCAGAAGTATAATTCTTTTTTATAAAAAATAATTTTGAGGCTGGTGTTTGTGTGACAGAAGAATAAAAATAAACCTTATTTAGGAAACAACTTGATGCTGGAAAAGCAAGAGTTAAATGCCTTATGTCTGTCCATTGTTAAGAGCCTACAGTATGCCTTCCCTGTCTTGGAAAGAGAATGAATCTCATCAGGTAAATACCTGAATGGCTTAGGCCAAACTCATAAGAGAAAGGACTGGACTGGGAGAGGAAGGAAGTGATAAAGCCCCAAGAATATAAGTTTAAACCATTTTGATATCTAAGTAATGTATAATTTTGAGAAATTCATTTTCATTGGGGGAAAAATGACTCCAAGAGGTTGTCTATTCTTTCCCCAATGATTGAGTTCCACATTCAACAGGGTTATCCATAGCTGCTTTTTCTAAACCAAAAGGTGAAGAATCTCAGGAATAATATTCAGAGGGCTGCTAATATAATATCCCATTTTACCTATGCTAAGTATATCTATCCGTATGTTTGTTCTTAATAAAAAAATTGAAAACTTTGGAGCCTCTTATAAAGTAATGAAATAAAACCCGCTTTGGAATAAATGACTTGAATCCATAAGTTAGCCTTAATTATTTCTTGTTTCATTTATGATGAATTACACTTGCAATACTAGTGACTGTTGTGAGCTGAGGGGTAAATGGTGTAATAGACTTGTTAGGGCTGACAGAACTTCAGGAAAACTTAATGTGGTATGTTTCCTTCAGTATTTCACCCTCAGTTATGAGGATTCGTATTTTCCACCCTTCATAATGTAATCCATTATCGGTTTGAGTTTGAGGTATTTCATATTTTAAGTTATTTTGTCCTTTCAGGGTCTTAAGGTATTATGCATTTATCACTACATTACAGGATCATAGATAATGTATCCTCTTTAGGCATCCACATTGCCATTGTGCTGTTATTGTTTTTAATTAATGGTAAAATTAGTGGAAGGAAGCAATCTCTTACTTAGAATGCAATGGTCTCATGGAAAACTGGAAAATAATTCCTGGGGCCCTTTTCATCCTTGTCAATAAGCTCCAAGCCAGATGTTCTCTTCCATTTTTTAACATCCAACTTTAAATATATTTGTCGTCCTCCTAATATCTCCTATGTAATAGCTTAGCATGAAATGTCTTTGGTTATAGAATCTTAATGTTCCTAAATGCTAGTAGCATGGAGAAAAACTTGAACACTTGTAGCAGTGTAACTTTATGAAGGTATCATTAATTCAGGTAGATACAGAAGGTAATATTAATCATCCAAAAAATTAGTCTTCTGATTCCATGATTTGGCAGGCTGGAATTCGCTTCATATGTGATGATTAATGGAAGCCACTTTCTGGTGTAGTAAAATGAACATGGATTGCCCAGTTTCACAAGATAGTCCCATCATTTGACCCAACTAATGTAATCCAGATTTAATTTATCAGATAATTAAAAAGGAATACATTCTTAAAGAAGTATGTCCCTATTAAACAACACTTTACTCCTTATAATGAACATATTTGTCCTGCTCTTAATCAACTGAGAGTTGCCTAGAATTATGTGTTAGTCGTGACAGGGATGCTGTTGTTTAATTCTGTATCGATGAAGGAAAATAGATCATGAACTTTAACCTCCTGTTAATTGTAGTATATTTGATGTCATCAAAAGTTAACTGATTTTCCTTCTTATGTTACAGTAAATGAACATTTTCTCAAACATTAAAAAAGTTGCCGGGCTCTTAATAAATGTCAGGGTATGAATTATCAAAGAGTATTTAGCTAGGTCACAATTAATACAAGTTCAAATAATGCAATGTTCAATTTAGTGCAAATTGTAAATTGATAGCAGGTTGAGTTTAATGCAACCAAAAATTCAATTAATGTGAGGTTAGTATATGTGCAGTTGTGGTTGGGATTTTGGATACTGCTAATTTTGTGTGCAACAGGAAGAAAAGGAAGATTCCAGTGGTGAGGGTGCAAGCATGGCTGCCATTTTCTCCCACTCGCTTGTGAGCAGACACAAAATGGCAGCTACCAGAGAAACTATTTCATTTTGCTGACTTAACGTGGTCTGTACAAATCTGAAAAAGTTTTTGCGGTACCATGCAGACCTTGCTAAGGCAGCAAAATGAAGCAGTTTGTCCCTGGGCCATGCAGTGGAAACCTGAATGGCTCCATTGTAAGTGGGTAGGACAAAATGGTGGCCGCTTCTGGAACTGCATCATGCAATTCATTGGGGCAAGCAGGGGTGAGGGTTTATTAGATGAAATGCTCCACCTAATGACCTTCGCAGTATGAAAATGTAATGGGCAGGGTCCATTATGGTCATATCTCAAGGACTACCTGTATATTACTATTGGGCTTTATCTAGTCATAATTTAGTGATTTCAGTTCCTACTTAAATAAATGGAACTTTATTTGTAAATATTGTATGCTCATGGGTATCTTCTCTGATCCCATCACATTTAGAGCAGTATACTTTTAACTATATCTACAATAGTTTGCAGATTTAAGTAATTGGATTGTCCTTCTAATAATGCTTGTTAAGCTCATATTCTTTTTTTTAAGCATCTTGTTCTTTTTTTTTAATATTTCTGAAGGTCTTAATATGGGGGATGTCAAATTGGCATCGACTCAGATCTCCAAAGCCACCTTGACTTTGAACCATTCTTCTCTAAGAACTCCCACTGCAACAGAAGCACCTGCTTTTATTCTACCTCCACGAAATATCCAGGTGCCATTTGGAGGCACAGCAAAATTTGAAGGAAAGGTAAACAGAGCTATACTATACAATAATACAGTCTGTTCTCTGGTATTCTGAAGAGAGTGGAGAAAGTATGTGTCTATGTATTTTATATATGAAAGTCATCTGTGTGCAAGAGTAAGAAAGGCATTAAAGGTGATGTTGTTATTATTATCATTATATATTGGTTTACTGTTGACTCCTGGCAACTTCCAGAACTATGTGTTGCAGTTTTCTTGGCAAGAAAATTTGTTTGCCATTGCCCTTTTTTTAGGGCTTTAAGAAAATGACTGACCCAAAATCACCTAGCTGGCTTCATGCCTATGTACAGAACATACATTTCTACCATAGTACCTTAACCATTACATTAAATTTATTCTTTTATTGTGAATTAATCATTATTAATTCAGTTAATGTAAATTTCATTTTTATTCTGTCCTGATTCTGTCCTTTTTGCAAGGCATAGTTTTTGTTCTATTTAATTTTTGGTTATCTATTTTTCCTTTTTCATTTATGCATGAGGGTTTTTAAGACAACACAATTATTTTGGCCTTAACCATGTAAATTTGAAGATCTTATTTCCAAAGTGCTAATTAGGATTGTGGTAGCAAATGTCACTTCTCGATAAACAAAAACTTTGTGCTTTTTCTGGCTTTGTTTACGTACCATCAGATATTAACAAGATGTTTGTAGTTTTCTCATTTTTTCTCAGTTCTCTGGAAGCCATAGATGAATGTTAAGATAGATTTTTGGCTGTTAATGTTACCTTCATCACATAATATAAATACTAAGAATATTGAAATATTCTTGAATTAAAACTATTTTTAGAAATAATAGCTAGACAAGAAATTTTCTTCAAAGAACTTTTTCCACTGTAATTTATATAATCAGAAAGAATAAACTCCTTGACATTTCAATTCAGAAAACAAGGATAATATTATGAAGATCTTATGTTCTCATTTTAGAAGTATCTAGTAAGAATACTTCAGAAAGAAAAGCTTTATTCTTTCCTAAATATATAAAAAGCTTGTAAAGCACTTTGGATGAAAAAGAATGATGGAGCTTTAGAAAATGGCATAAATTCATAGCAAGTATTGTAAAGTAGAAAAATATTTAATTACATTTGGAGAAAAAGTCAACATCTTTATGAATAAATTCATTTTGTTTTAAATCAAAAGTGTATAGTGCATCTTTCTAGATTACTCATAAAAATTGGCTATGATAGTGTTAAAATACAAAATGAAACATATAAAAATATGAATATATAAATGAATGTCTATAAAGAAAAGTGCTTTAAATTCATAAAAATTAATTGAAGGTACCTGTATGGAATAGGGTATAGTAGCCTTTCTCTACATATTCTCTTGTATAAAAAATTGTTAGCAAAATTGGTGGGTGTAAAGGACATTTCTAGAAATGCAAGTTTCTAGAAATACTGTACTACTAATATGAATGCGTCACAATTGGCCTTAGATGAATCTTTAATATCTCCAAAAAATGAACACCATAGTTAAAATTAAATAGCAAGAGGAGATTTGCTAGAGGCTTTTAGTTTCTCTGAATTTTCCTGGACATGGCACCTAGTATAACTGTGAAGAAAGCAATTTAACAAAACTTGGGTGCCGTCTTTGACAAAGCAGGAAAGAATTTAACCTATCCAGACTAATGAGTGCAATGGCTATGCAGATTAGGAATTCAACTGGCATTTTAATTTGTACATGCTCAAGCTTTTACCTGGTTTCCAAACTTAGTTTTCTCTGAGGTCTAATTCCCATTTTACAGTACAGAAGTGTTTTCCTATTCCTCATTTGTCCACACTTTTTCTATTGAGGCCTAATCCTTTTTCTTTACATCTAACATTCATCTGTGTTTTCTATAATGTGTTCATAATAAGATTCTAAACACTATTTTAAACAATTATTTTGGGAGGCCAATTTACGTCTTGTGTTTATAATCTGGAACATGTCTTGAAAACTTAATCTTCTCCAGACTGATCGTCAGACACCAGATTTAGGGTGTCGTTTGTTTTTCCAAAAAGCAGAAAGTGAATAGGCATTTTCCTTCTTTTTTTATTTTTCCTATAAACTCCTGTAACTTCTGGGTGCAGCAAATACCAGCAAAAAGCATTAATTAATGCTTTATCCTTGGTATTCTATAGTAAACTATAGTAATAAAAGTCTGCTTACAATTATGAGTTAAAATTGCAAAGATGATGAAGAAATAGATCAAAGGCAGTTTAATCCAGTTGTCTGTGTGAGGTGGAAGCAGATAAAAAACCACCAAAAGATTCGTTGATCCAAGGAAAACAAGGTTTTATTCACATGTCTGCAGAGACGGGTCCCCTCAGGCATTGAAGGAACACAGAGCAAAATTCAGGCAGCATTTTTATCCCCTCTTACGAGGCCTTGGCTTACATTCTTTCTGTTTTGAAATTGATACATGTATTTCGAAGGTCCATACTAGCTCTAACCCTAACTCCCCACAGGTCTGGCAATGAGGAGTCACCTCTTTGTGATAATGGATTAGAGTGAATACGTTCTTCCATTACTTTTACTGTCTTTGTAATATTGGGTTGGAAATCATGGATGTATACACGGCAATGTGAATGAATCAGAGCACACACACACCCTTTTGTAGCTAATACAATGTCTAAAGCATACCTATTTTGTAGAGCAACCTGTCTTACTTCAGAAAGCTCGGTGTTAATCATTGTTACCGTGAAGTTATTTAGAATATGTATATCTCGGTAGTTCATGGCTACTCCCAATGGTGTTATTATACCACGGGAGATTTGGGTCCAGAGTCTCCGGGTAAGGCCAGATTCTGTGTCTCTTTTATTACGTATCCGGCCTTGGGGAAGGCCATCAAGTTTATATATCACCGGTATCACATACCCGAGTGTACATGTGCCACTCCAGTAAGGTGGCATCTCCCTGTATGCATATTTCCCACACAATACCCACCTAAAGTTTTCCAAAGCATAGGTCTGTTGTGATGTTCGGGTCCAATTGATCATATCTTCAAAATGCATCCACATCTGATACTGATCTTGATTAAAATAATCTAATTTATGATAACTCTTGGTATAGCTATGGTTACTACAGGATGATGGCATATCAAAAGTCTTATTACATTTTTCCCAATCATTTCTCCTAAAACACACATACGCCGTTTCCCTTAAATGAACAAAAATCCTTCCTGTTATATTTCGTTCTACACCATATTTTTTCTGTCCCGTGCCCCTGTGGTCTTAGTCTGTTCTGATCAAGTGGAATTGCGTGTAGGATAAATCCTTCACCTGTTCTTCCTGGCAGGTGCATGCATAACCAGCACTTGGTGATGTTCAAGGAATATGAGAACTTCTTGAGATCCTTTATGAACACATTGTCATCCCACAAGTCCGTTCCCAAGTCACCTGCAGGTCCAACATATTGTGAACTTCTTTGATGTATTAGTGTAAATATAGTTGCAACAAATAGTCCTCTCCAGAGTTCAGCCGACATCTCCATGGTGGTTTCTGCTGGCTATTTCTTCAAGGTTACCTTTAACGGCTGACCATCCACTGGGATTGCCTTCCAAGGTTTTTCTGGTTCCGGTGCTTTCTTGACTCTGCTGTAATGCGTCCAGCCTCCTTCCCGAGTACGGACTGCAGATTCAGTCATCAGTAGCACCTGGTACGGACCTTCCCAGCTAGGTTGCAGTTTTTCACTCCTCCAAGTCTTTATCAGGACCCAGTCTCCAGACTCGTGTGGGTGTTGGCTACCAGCCAAAGGTGGTCGTTGCACCAACAGTCCCTGTTTGTGAAGAGAAAGCAAAGACCGAGACAGTGCCAGCAAATATTTCCAGAGGAACAAGTCCCTGAACTCTGGTATGGGATTGCCTAGTTTGGCCAAATAGGGTCTCCCCATCAGCATTTCAAAAGGAGAAACCCATGTGTCTTTCCTTGGACAAGTTCTGATCCTGAGCAGAGCTAAGGGAAGATTCTTTGTCCATGGCAAGCCATTTTCAAGTTGTAGTTTGGTCAAGTGTTTCTTCAGTTCTGCATTCGCTTTTTCAATTTTTCCACTGGATTCAGGATGCCATGGCGTGTGTAATTCCCATTTCACCCCCACCACCTCCATTACCCTTTGCAGAACCTTTTGGGTGAAATGAGTTCCTCTGTCTGAATCTATTGCTTCCATCATTCCATATCGTGGGATAATCTGTTCTAGTAAGATCTTGGTTACTGTGGGAGCTGTGGCTCTTCTAGTGGGATAAACCTCTACCCACCCCATTAGTTGATCTTTGATCACAAGCAGGTATTTCCAACTCCCCTTTTCTGGCAACTCAGTGAAATCAATTTGTGCTCTCTGAAAAGGCCAACCCACTAAGGTCACCCTCCCATCTCTTTCTTGCGTGCCGCTTTCTTATTTACTTTCAAACAAATCAAACATTTCCAGCAGATGCTCTGAGCTACCGTCCACATCCTCAGACTCCAATAGTGAGGTTTAACGGACATGACCAAGGCCTCCGTTCCCCAATGTCCTCCTTCATGAACTTTCTCCAATATTCCCCTCATAACAATGAGTGACACCACCTTGACTCCCTCCGACATCTTCCACCCCTCTGGGGTTTTGACACATCCTTCTTTCTCCAACTCCAACTTTTCCTTTTTCTCTGGCTCCCATTCCTCCCTCTCGTCCTCCTTTTCCAGTATTGGTATAGATACCATTACCAATTCTATCTCCCCTGCAGATTCCTTTGCCCATTTGTCCGCCCATCGGTTTCCTACAACCTCCGGTGTGTTTCCCTTCTGATGTGCACTCACATGGACAATTGATACTCGGCTGGGGAGTTGCAATGCCTCTAAGGTTTGCTCTACTAGCTGCACTTGCTCTATTTGCTTCCCATCCATCTTGATATACCCTCTTTCTTTCCAGATTTTCCCAAACATGTGCACCACCCCCCATGCATACTTGGAATCAGTCCAAATCGTTACTTCTATCCCCTCAGCCAATTCCAAGGCTCTGGTCAAGGCAAACAATTCACATTTCTGAGCTGACCAAGCAGCTGGGAGTAACCCTTTCTCTATTACCTCACCTTCCCCGGTTACTATTGCAAACCCAGATTTTCGCTTTCCATTTTCTACCCTGCTAGATCCATCTATAAACCACCTCTCTCCCTTCTCCAAAGGAGTCTCTTCCAAATCCTCTCTAACCTTCGTCATGAGATCCACTTGCAATAGACAATCATGGTCTTCCGGTTCCCACGCCTGCCTTCTCCCCTCCAAGAATTCTGCTGGATTTACATTCTTGTCTGTTCCTATCACCACATCAGGACTGGTTCTCAAAATGGTTTCATACTTCAATATCCTCCCTTTGGTCATCCAAGTGGTAGCCAGCTGGCTAAACACTGAGTTGACCTGATGAGGCGAATGCACCACCAAAGCTCCCCCAAAGGTTAACTTTTTGCTCTCCACCACCAACATCGCTGTTGCTGCCACAGCCTGAACACAAACCGGCCATCCTTTCACAACCAGCTCCAACCCCTTGCTTAGGAAGGCTACCAGCTGGTACTGCTCCCCCCTCTTTTGGGCAAGGACTCCAACTGCTGTTCCCTGAGCCACCGCCACATACAAATGAAACGGTAATTTCAGGTTTGGCAAGGCTAAAACTGGAGCAGTTGACAAAGCCTTCTTCAGCTCTTCCCACCTTTCACTATCTCCCTCCTCCCATTCTATGTGCTCTCCCTTTCCGGGCAGCTTTCTATGCAAAAATTGTGCCAACACTGTGAATTGGTCTACCCAGATTCTACAATACCCCAATAATCCCAACGCTTTCCGCACCTCTGTCTTGTTCCTGGGAGGAGCCAAGCTCATGATCCCCTTCACCCTTTCAGGGTCCAAGGACCTCACCCCCTGCTGAATGTAATGTCCCAAATATTTCACCTTTTTTTCAACAAACTGAAGCTTCTCTTTTGAGACTTTCAGCCTCTGCTCCTTCAGCCAATTCAACAGACTCACAGAAGCCGCTCTCACTTCCTTCTCTTTCTCCCCAGTTAACAACAAGTCATCCACGTACTGAATTAGGGTGATTCCTTTCTCTCTCTCAAACGACACCAATTTTTCTTCCAACGCCTGTCCAAACAACAAAGGGCTCTCGGTATATCCCTGAGGAAGTACTGTCCACCTCAACTGCTGTTTCCTTCCACTCTCAGGATCATTCCATTCAAAGGCAAACAAGTCTCTACTCCTCTCCTCCAAAGGACACGCCCAAAAGGCATCCTTCAGATCTATCACAGTAAACCATTTGTCTTTGGGGGGGATCCGCCCCAAGATGGTATAGGGATCAGGAACCACTGGGAATCTAGGAACCACTATCTCATTGATCCTCCTCAAATCATTAACTAATCTATACTTCCCATCCTTTTTTTAGTACTGCTAAAACCGGTGAATTGAACGGTGACATAGTAGGTTCCAACAGTCCCTGTTTCAATAATCTGTCAATCACTGGTTTCAACCCTTCCCTACCTCTCTTGCTCAGAGAATATTGTGGAGTCCACAGTTTAGTTATCCCTGGTTGTATCTTGATCTGAATGGGCTGTATTGTCATCCTACTAACCCCTTCACCTCCTGCCCACACATCTGATGATAACTTCTCCTCATCTTCCGTTGTTAGCATACACATGCGAACTTCCTTCCTTCTATCCCACAATTCTATCCCAAAAATGTCCAACAAGTCTCTTCCTAGCAAGTTCACCCCTGAATCCGGAATATATAATATTTCGGTTTTAGTAACCACATCATTCAATTCCAATCTCACCTCTTCCAAAATCTTGACCTCTTGGGATTTCCCACTCACCCCAACCACCTTTAAAGTCTGCTTTGACCTGCATGCTCCCTCCACCGGATCGCATACAGATGTCCGGCTTGCGCCAGTGTCGATCAGGAACAGCCGTTCCTGATGGTCAGGACCCACTAACACATTTACCAGTGGCTCCCCACGGGTCCCTCTTGGGGAGCTGGAACTTCCCTAATCGTATAGGGCATAACTTCGTTCCTCTGGGGTTTTGGGACATTCACGCGTAAAATGTCCCTCTTTCCTGCATCTGAAGCAAGTTCTACTCTGGGATGGCCATTGGAATCGACCGCCTCGATTGCCCCCTGGACCTCCTCGCCTAACCGGGGGTCTCCACTCCCTGCTGGGAGATCTTTCATCTCTCCACCTTGGCCTCGGATCTGACATCTGGGTCTCCCTGTTTTTCCTAACTTCATTCTTGGCTGCCGTTTGCACAGCAGCTACCATCATCTGAGACTTCTGTTTGGTTTTAACTGAGTCTCGGTTCACAAAAACTTGTTGGGCTGCTCTCATCAAATCTGTCATGCCCAAATCAGTCCATCCCTCTGTCTTCTGGATCTTTTTCTAGATATCTGGCCATGCTTTGGTGACGAATTGCATCTTCAGGAGAGTCTCGAAGGCAGGGGTTTCTGGCTCCACTCCGGAGTACTTGGTTAACCCTTCACGGACCCGAGCACAGAAATCATATCTCTCATGTGCTCCCTATGAGCATCATCATTGATGTTCCAATTTGGATCGGCTATGGGGAACTTTGTGTCTGCAGCCACTGCTCCCTGTTGCCCTGCATGTCTCCTATCCCAGGCAGCCATTGCTGCCCTCTTAATGAGGTTCCTCTCTTCAGGGGTGAAAAGGTGTCCAAGAATATACATCAGTTCTTGGTATGTGTATTCATTGGGCCCCAGAAACAATTCCAACTGTTCCGCCACTTCATGAGCATTCTCATGGAGTTTCGGAAGGGTCTTTTTCAGATCCCGTAACTCAGCAGATTTTATGGGGACAGCCACGAAAACGGTGACTGAATTCCCCTGCGCATTCATGCCATTTGGGACTTCTCTGACTGGGAAAGCCGACACGGGATTGGCCAACCTTCCTCCTAGAGGCAAATTCTCTAGGTCCTTGTTTAATTGAGCCAGTTCCCTTCTGAGCCCTGGATATGCAGGTGGAGGTGGAGCCTGGGGAACTGGATCCGGCAGGGGCGGTGGTGCCAGGACTGCCAGAACCGATGCCAGTGGACTCCCCATCCAGCCCTCAGTTTCGCTTTCCTCCACCTTGCTGACAAACTGTCCTACTTCTGTTTCTGGTGGAACTGGACCTTCAAAGTGAGCATGATACCATACCTCCACATAGGGTATTTGCTCCTTCATCCGATGTTTCACTATATACTCTTTCAACTGAGTTATCCAGTACGTGCTGGTATTCCCTTCGGGATCCCAGTGGTAAGGAAACTCAGGGTCTACTAGGGGATACTTCGGCCACCTATTTTGGCATAGGTAGATCATTTTCTTTTTCTCTAGACTCCGAGTGTAAGTCCTCAGATGGGGCAACGACCATTGTTGTAGTAGTTGACCCAATGGGAAGTCAGTCGGAATCAGCCTTCTCGGGGTCTTTTCTATCTCAATACCCGTTCCCTCTTGGAACGTTTCACACTTGCTTTGTCCCTTTCCCATTCTCCACGCTGCCCGCCAACAATCTCCCTGAGATTCCCAACTCAGGGATTTACACTGTCCTCCAGCAGTCGCTGGATTCCCAGAGTTTAAGGACAGTATATCCCTTCTTCTATCCCAAAAGGCAACAAACTCACCTGATACACCCCTGGTCTCCCGGAGACGAAAGGAGTGTGGGCGTCCCCACTTCAGGTGATCAACGATACTCCCAGAGCATCAGGCCGGCTTCTCTCTCTCTTGTTTCCAAGGATCGTCTGCTGAGTGCAGTTACCCCGGGAACCAACTGAGACAAGGGAGGGGCCCCTCTACAATGGGAGGCGGTGGCACCACACTTACCCAGTCCCTTTTCTCCAGTCGAAATTCCGTTGGGGCCCACGTTGAGCGCCAAATTGTGAGGTGGAAGCAGATAAAAAACCACCAAAAGATTTGTTGATCCAAGGAAAACAAGGTTTTATTCACGTGTCTGCAGAGATGGGTCCCCTCAGGCATTGAAGGAACACAGAGCAAAATTCAGGCAACATTTTTATCCCCTCTTACGAGGCCTTGGCTCACATTCTTTCTGTTTTGAAATTGATACATGTATTTCGAAGGTCCATACTAGCTCCTTATCTAGCAAAAGTAGTTATACGGTTTCTGACATCGCAGCACTTTATTACAGTTCCCCATTGTTCTAGCCTTATCTTGTTTTTTTCTCTTGTGCACAAACTGGAACACTTTCTTATTTAGCAGAACTACTGAGTTTTGAGACACACTTTCTTATTCAATTCAATGGGCCATCCAACATGGCTTCGGTTCTGCTCACATCTGGTATTTTATAGTATTCAAAGGTCCAGCCCCTGTTGAGATCGACTATTTGACACTTTTAGTTTCTGTGTATTAAAAATATTGATTTATTCCTGTCTCTTCCCAATTAAAATACTTTAGCAAAATTATGAAAAAAGAAAGCAAGCAGCAGGTCTCCCTTGATAGTAATGTTTCCACATATGGTGTTTTGGGTTTTTTAAGAGAGTAGACTGTTGATACTGAAATTGCAGTATCTAATTATTCTCAGTTATTTTTCTTTTTCTATTTGGATACTAGTGATTTTCCATTTTGGAGTCTGAATATATTATTTCAAAACCTTGTTGGTCACAATATTTTGGGTAACACTCCGACATTCACTATACCCAATAGCAACTATTCTCAAAAGCAACTATTCAAATAGCAACTATTCTCACGCCCCATTCTTGCATGATTTGGGGTGCGTGTGTGGAGGTTGCAGAAGAACGGGGTGTGCTTTCATATGGCTTCTGGAGCCTCTGAAAATTATGCAAGAATGGGGCGTACTTTTGTGTGTTTTTCAGAGGGTGTAAAGGTCATGGAAGAGCATTCTTCAAAGCCACTTCAAGAATGAAGGCCACATGCGACTTGGAGCAACATTGATTAGGCTGCACAGGCCTATCAACAGAAAGAGAGCATAAGCATCTGAACATAAACAGTATGGGGACATAAGCAGTGTGTGGCAGATCCTGGGACTGCAAGGCAACCTTTTTGAGTGCCAGCGGTGATGTTAGAATCAAAGTCGAGGTCCAGCCTCCATTTCAGGCCCAATCTCGGGCTGCCACTGAGTGCTGCTGCTCAGGTGTCCTAGATGGAATGGTGTGTATGGGACAGAGAATTGTTTCTCTTTTGTTCAGGGGAGGAGGGATAACACACCAGCAGAGTAAAGTTAGGCATTTTCGGAATTCTTGACATGCCAAGCCCCAAAGGTTCTTCATTATTTTTTTTAAGAGCACACAACATAATTCATTGATTTGTGCTTCCTTGGGTTGATATTATGTTTCATTTGAGCAAAATTAAGCATGTTTCGTATGGTTGCCTATTAGCTAGAATTTTATTGAGCCCTTTACTTTGTTTTGACAAGGATCAATATGAAGAGACCTGCTCATAAAACTGATCAATTGCATTCTCTTCTCTGCATAGTTCAGGCTAACTATGGAAGACAAAATAAATGTATTCCTGATGTTTGAGAAATAAAATCATTCTCTCCAATAAAAGCACTTTGGAAAAAAATTTAGATCAGCTGAAGTTTAATTTTTATCATTTAGAATGGAAGTATGAAATGGTATCATGCATTACATTACATTGAGGCACTTTGCTTGGAAACATGCCATTTTCATCATTTACCTTTGTCTTTCTGGCATGGGTAATGGCCGTGATCCTATAAATCTGATGCCAGGCTAAACAAGCTTTACACACAAGCATTATTTTCATGTCTACCAGGAAATGGAAAACCTTAAACTTGCTCTTAATTTTAATTTATATTGAGGTTGCATATTGTATTTGACTTTTCCAGAACCCGCCAATAGCCTCTCTGTATGAGGTAAGAAGACAATGCATATATGGTAGGTTTACCCCCTTTCTGTTCCATACTTTGAAGTATAGGTTTTTTTCTGGTGTAGCATCAGTCATTAAGGTATTTGTGAAGCTTTTCTGTTTCTACAGGTAGTCCTTGACTTACAACAGTTCATTGAGAATTCAAATTACAACAGCACTGAAAAACGTGACTTATGGCCATTTTTCACATATATGACCATTGCAGTATCCCCATGGTCATGAAATTTACATTCAGATGCTTGAATACTGACTCATATTTATGATGGTTGCAGTGTCCCAAGTCATATGATCCCCCTTTGTGACCTTCCGACAAGCAAAATCAATGGGGAAACCGGGTTCACTTAACAGCTTAAGTGAACCTGGTTCACAGTTAGGAACCACAGTGATTCACTTAACAAATGTGATGAGAAAAGTCACAAAATAGGGCAAAAGTCACTGAACAAATTTTTTTCCTTAACAACATAAAATTTGGGCTCAATTGTGGTCATAAGTTGAAAACTACCTCTATTTTGGAAAAGCAGTTAGCACTGCCAAGCTATCCATATCAGCAGAGGTTTTGGAGCTGCTTGACAGTATGTTTTTAGTGTCATAGTCTGCAAAAATCTAGTTGGAAACAACAAATTATTTCTCCTAGTGGTGACATTCATAGTTAGTGGTTTATTTAAAAAAAAAAAAAACCAACTCGCTGGCAAACCACACAAGCCTGTTTGGTGGCATATTGTGCAGCCTGGCTAGAGATCATCTCTCTTCGACATGTTTATAGTATTGCTTATAATTAACAGTGTCTGCAAGGAGACGATCAAAAAAATTAAGATGGCAGCAGTGATTGTGTGATCCAAACTATCTATCTGTAACTATCTATCTAGAGCTATACCTATATCTATAATATATTTAGCTATAAATACGTCTTTTCTCCTCTTCAGGTGCCACAAGTTAAATAGGTACTGATTTGACTTTTAAAATTTTTAGTTGACAATCTGTAATAGTCAACCTACTGTCATCCAAGTGAACTTTTCAAGAGCACAATTCCTCATTTTATTCTTTATTTGTTGCTCTGAAAGTTTTGATACTGGGTAACTATAAATAAATGGCTCAGTAAATCCTACTGATTCTAATTCCAGAACATTCATGGCAATCATGCTTGCTAAACAGCTATGATTATTTTGCAAGTGGCAAGTTTAAAAAAGACCACAAACTGTATCTCTGGTAAGCTGCAGTCCAAAAAAGAAACTTCTAGTATATCTTTCAGATGTGTTCAGCTACCATTTCCATTTAAAACCTTCTGCCTTTTGAATACAATTGTAATAATTTCAGCCTTGCAAAGCTAACCATAAGCTTTGCAGAGCTTAGCTCTGGCATAGTGAGAGAATGGTATTTCTGGTTTTTGGTTAGATATGTACTTGTTAGAAATTTCATGTTGGCTCATCAAAACTCCAATAAGGATATTATGTTTAAATTGTTTATTTCAAAAGAGGACAGATTTGCTGTGAATTGAAACTGAATTCTTCTTTGAACTTTTCTAAAACATGTGTTAGCAGAAATTAAGATTGCTTTTTCTACATTTTTGGAAAATAAAGGAAAGCAAGAAAAAACAGTGTAGCAGATTTGGAGCTTATACATAGTTTAGGACTAGGTTGAGGGATGGACTGTTAGGATATATGTGTTCCCCATTCCCAAAGAAACTAAAGAGGCTAGTCTGAAAAGTGAGGCCGGGAATGTGCCAAAGGATAAAGAATTTTGATTAAGGGAGTGTGCTCAGTGATGTTAAATATTTAATTTCTATATGCAGAGATGATTAAGTTTCTAGAATTGGGACTATAGAAGTATAAGGTTTTTTGGAGGAGTGTGTGATAGTTCTTTAGAGAGCCAGCTTGGATGCGCTGGTTAAAACCCATGTCCCACTGCACCAACGGATGCAAAGAGGATGTAAAACGTTAAAAAAAGCTTACCATCCGTTGGAAAACGCAATGTATCCGTTGTGTACTCACTGCATACGTGTTTCATACGCTCTATACCTCCAGCATCCATCCACTGAGATTTCATCCGCCCAAGAAGTTTTCAGCTGCGCAAAACTTTGTGAACGGATGAACTTTCCGCTGTGTACGATGTAAATCTGTGACATCTGAGCAACAAACATTCTATGTCCATTTATCATCCGTTAAACGTCTGCTGGATGCTCTCTGCATCCTCTGGGCATCCTCGCAACTCACATCGTTGCAGCTGAAAACGTAAAGAGGGAGGAAACAAAAGGTACATGGAATGTCTTCACAGTGTTAGGAGCACGGAAATAGAAAGGATGCGCAGTGAACGGTTTGCATCCAATATACATCCGCTTTGGCTTCCTATGAACATCTGTTTAACATCCCGCTACACACTACCCACGTCCGTTCTTTTCTGTTCTTTTCTGTTCTGTTTATGCAAATGTTTGCCACTTTTTGGAGCGGATGACAACGGATGGAGCCACCCCCGAAATTTTGCTTGTCTGCTCTGTCCTTTATGCATACGTTTTGCATCCATTGGCCAGTGGGACAGGGCCTTAAGGCATCTGGCTAGAAACTGGGAAGTGGTGAGTTCTGGTCCTGCATTGGACATGAAGCCAGTCACCTTAGGTCAATCAATCTCTTTCATCCCCAGGAAGGACAATGGCAAACAACAATTGAAAACACTGCCCCCCAAAATTATAAAGAATAGTCCAGGCAGTGACTGGTACTCAAAAAAATGAACTTGAAGACGCACACACAAAAAGTTATTTAATACTGTCCAATAGAATAGAATATATTATCTCAGGGTTGAACTTGGTGCTCTCTGAGCTTGGTTGTTTGCCTGCAGATATTTTATTACCTTACTAGGTAACATCATTAATACCAATGAGTGTGGGATTTGCTCCTGGGTTGTATACAGTAACTTACCCTGGCTACTGTTGATAGGGATGTGGTTTCCTCCTTAGTAGTTTCTTGATTATTGTTTTCTGCTTGATTGTTTCCTTGAAGTTAATCCCTCCATGGTTATCTGTGTAAATGTGAGTGATGTCTGCATCTATTGATGGGTGATTTATTTGAATACCAAGCTTTTATTTATTATATTTTATTCATTTATCAAATTTAAATGGCTGACCTCTCTCAAGAAGTTACTGAGTGTTGTATTATGAAAATATATTATAACATACTGTATATTTCTAGGTATTCCCTAGCATTTTTTGGATTTAGCTTGGTCAAGGATAGCGGAGTCATTAAAACTATATCATCACCATTCAGCAAACTCTTGAAAAGTGTAAAGAAAACTGTGTATTTCATTTTTTCCCTGTACTTCAAGGCCTCCTTCTCCATCCACCTATTGGGGCAACATCAAAAGACATTTGTTTCAGGCTACCTCTGAATTTCTCAAAATGTAGGTCACAAGAGCCATTTTGGGGTAGTCATGAAGGCACCTGGCTAGAAACCAGGAAACAGTGAGTTATAGTTCTACCTTAGAAACAAAGCCAGTTGGGTGACCTGGCAATCAATCTCTCTCGGTTCTAGAAAACAGATAAGGCCAAGAAAATTGGCAAGAAAATTGTAGGAACTATCCAGGCAGTTGCCAGGAGTCAAAAATTGACCCAAAGGCGCACGCTCAAAAAAGGTCATGAATATGATGTGGAAAAATGTCATGAGACAACAGATAGGTGGTTGCCATAGAGCACCTTTCTTGCAAGTCATTTCTCAGTAGGCATACCAGTCTGATACCACAGAATCCCAAATTCAAAATAACACAATAGTTCCAGGGACCTGCATGAAGTCTGAATGTTCTTTTTGAATACATTGTGTTTGCATTTCAGTTGTACTGTTGCCCAGAGATCTCTGTGCAAAGCTGATGCTTATGCTGCCAAGGGAATGACAATGGAGAGACAGTGGGGAATGTGATAGGCTACAGCACGATAGGGATTTAACAAGGACCAGGCACTGTGCTTTAAGAAAAAGACAAGATATGTTCTTCTTATCTCATAGTGGTTACATGAAAAGTGAAGTGCCTATGTATATTCACTTCGCTCATAGGAAACAGTGTCTGTATACACCATAGATATGACATTTTTTTATTGCAAGTCAAGGTGACTGACCTTGCTTAAATGCCACCTCAGCCACATGTCGTAAAACATCAAGACAGGTTTCATTTGTTTTCCACAATTTTTATATTCATTCTGAGGCACTGCATATTTTCCACAAGTCATCTTGCAAATCAGTTCCAAAGAACTTTGCCAAGAAAACTGCAAGGATTTCTCCAGGCAAACACCTTGAGTCAAAAACTGATTCAAAGGCACACATCCCCCCCCAAAATCATGAATGTCATGAGGCAACAGATAGATGGTTGCCACAAAGCACCTTCATTGCAAGTCCTTTCTCAGTAGACTTACCAGTCTGATAGCACAGAATGCTAAATGCAAAATAATACAACAGTTCCAGGATTCTGCATGAAGTATGAAAAATGAATTCTTCATTTTAAATGGGAAAATGTATTTGAAGTAAGAATTGACTCTTACCAAATAAAGGGAAATTTTTAATGAGTTATAATGCACAAGTATATGGATAAACAACCTGTGTCTTTGTAATGTGAGTTACTATAAGAATTGGACTCTAATTGTTTGTCACAGACTCTGAATTGTCACAGACTCTGCAATGTTCTATGAATACATCTGACAATTCACACTACAGTTTTTCCCTATTTTAAAATAATTGCTGCACATGTGCATCCCTGAAGAATTATACTGGTCTATTTTATTAATGCTCATTAGCACGAGATGTACATGTGTGCATAATACATATATGTACATCATATAAAAGAACAAACATTGCTCTGGGAAATCCCACTAATGAGGGTAGTGAATTTTTTGGAAAACGTAGGTGTGGAGGCAGAATACAAGGGGTTGTAGTTGTTCTCGGCTACAGCAGCTATATTTTAACACTGAATTCAAACATACATGGAGGTTAAATGTATGATTGTAGGTCACATGTATCTCTCAAGTACCTACTTATACATCTATGTACAATTTCATCTTCAAAATGTTAGTGTCCACTTAGTCATTACCATTTAGTTAGTCACCAAGTAGTACTAAAAGAATGAAACCCAATCTATCACATCAATGATTACATTTCTATAGTGGTATGTTATTATAAAAAATAGCATCGAGACATCATAGTACATTTTTAGCTACCATAAGACATTTTAGAGGATTTTTCATACAATATATAGAAGCAGAAACCATATCAAGAAGTTCTGAGGAATGTGTAGTGTGCTTTTTAGTGGGCCAGACATCACAGTGCAGATATATTTCTGGATTATTACTTGAAAATTTATCCCATTTCATTCTAGTATGGTGCCGGTGATGTTGATTGTAATTTATTTGAATCTTGTAGTAATTTTTCTATCATTAAAAATGGGAGGTAAAACTTTTGGAGTGTTAAAACTCTAGTTTAACTAAGCAGAAACAATTTAAAATGCATTTATGCCTGAATTCCTGAAATAATTAAAGTTAATATGTTGTTATGACAAATGATGACACCGACTTCTATACCACAGTCCTCCTGGATTTTTGCAAGGATACAGTAAAAAGAGCAAAATAATTATTAAGAGCATGGTTTGCAGCTGCTGCCTGATTTTTTTTTATTACTAGACCTTGTCTCTTAGAAGATCAGTCATGAACAGTTTTCTGTTAGAAGTATATATAAAAAATTGATGTTATTCTCAGTTTAACCTTACCAACAATTTTTGTATTTGTTTTGCTTTTGTTTTGGAAAAACTAGTTTCTATAATGATGTTTCATTACTTTAATTGTTTTAGTATTGTACTCCCAAATGTGCTTTACAAAAATAATTATTGTCTATTTCTATTTGTCATTTCTCTCAATTACTGCATTGTTTAATAATGCAAAGATGTAATTGCTTATTATAGGGAAGAATTGAAATCAAAGTGTGGGAGAACCGGATTTTATTACCACAGAATTATCTGATGGTCTAGAATACAGATAAAATACAACAGATAATTGTAAGTTTGTGTAGTGAAAGAGTATAGGGGCTTAATACATTCAGCAACAACGGAAAGTACTCCATCATTGGCACAGTGCCTTCAGTGCCATAGGGTGATGCCATAGGAAAAGGAAGAATTAATGTTAATAGAGTCTTTCTAGTGTTTAATCTTCATCAGAATAATTCATTGAATCTGTACAGGTACTCCTCAATTACAATACAACAGTTCATTTAATGAATGTTCAAAGTTATAACGGCACCGGAAAAATGACTTATGACTGTTTTTCACACGACCATTGTAGCATTCCCATGGTCACATGATCAAAATTTGAACACTTGGCAACTGGCATGTGCTTTATGATAATTACAGTGTCCTGGGGTCATATGATCATCTTTTGTGACCTTCTGACAAGCAAAGTCAATGGGGAAGCCAGACTCACTTAACAACCAAGTTATTTAGTTAACAACTGCCATGATTCACTTAAAAACTGTGGCAAGAAAGATCACAAAATGGGACAAAACTCACTTAACAACTGTCTTACTTAGCAACAGAAATTTTGGGCTCAATTATGATCGTAAGTTGGAGATTATCTGCATTGATTGCAACCAGAAGACTGCTTCCCATCCTGTTTCACAAATCAGACATGCAAGAAAAAACAAAAAACAAAGATAGAGGGTTTTGGTGATGGTACTAAATTTGAAAAATATCCATAACTATTGAGATTTGTTAGGCCCATATTTAAAGAGTTATTGAACATATTTTTATATGTTATCTTTTGAAATTATCTGAAGTTCTTCCAAAAAAATTCAGTCTCTTGACTTACATTTCAGTATAGTCGAAATTCAGATACACAGTCTTATTACACTGTACCACTTGAAGATAGTGGAAGGGACATATTCACCCGAGAGCACCTCAGTTGTACAGGAAGAAATCTGATTGCTACTTTAACAGTAATTATGATAACCACCATTTGTTATTCCAAGAGATCTTCAGAGTGATATTACACGGTTGTATAAATTTACCTGGAGAAAAATAGCAGTGTCCTTAGAAAACCATTTTATCTAGAGACACATCATATTTTAATCGCTCTAGGGTATGGGGTAGAATTGTGGCTATTAGAACTATAATGGCAGAATATAGTCTCTCCATTTTTTGTGGCTTTCACATTCCTTTTTAATTACTAGCGTGATTCCTCAAATACCGATATTGTAATGAACTTTGGGAATATCCTTGAAAGACAGCCACAGCCAGGACAATAGTCATATAAGATATATCTCAGCCCATAGAAGGAATGGAGGTGTAGAAAACATCTCAGAAGTTACCTAGAAAGTAAAGGTAAGGCAGGAGAGATGTGCTTTCACAATTGCAATATTCTATTCCTACAATTTGATAACAAAGAGTAGTTTATTACTCATGGTTTTGGTTTCTTGTTTGGATTACCTCAAATGGCTGTAGATGTTCTGTTTAGTTGATCTGTTTAATAGATCTTTGTAGCTTGAATATCCCCCCCCCCTGCTTTTTTTTATTGTGGGATAAAAAATAAATAACACACGAAATTTATGTATTATATACAGAAGTCATGAAATTTACTTATTTGTTGCATTATATCATATTTTTTCTCTTGAGCCCTCAGTAGCATATTAAAGAGATGAGAGAAGATCTCCCCTCATTTCATTCTGACAAATCAATATGACAAGATAGACTAGAGTGAGAGCAAGATGGAAGCGTGAAGCGTGTTTGGCCTAAATACACTCACTGAGCTTTTTGGTCAAGTAGGAGCTTCAATTTGTGACTCCTTGTTCTCAATCCAGCATCTTAGCTACTTCATTATTCTGTTGGTAAGGATACAAGTATTTGATTAGTGAAATTTGTTTATTGATTGATTGGACTTATATACCACTCTGGTTTGAAAAGATCTGCAAGTAACTAAGTATAAGATAAGATTTCTAGTTAAATTGTTAGAGTCAACTGAGAATTGGAAAGCGTTTTTTATTGTTGGCTTTTTTTTGCTATTTTGATCACTTTTGGGGGAGGGGTGTCTAAATATGAAGCATATTGTCTTTGCATAATAGATTATTTGGATCATTCCAAAACAACTTACTTATTAGTACTGTTTGTGTAGAAGCGCGGGAAATGAGGAGACAGGAGACCAGCGTAACTTCAGCTCTTTATTCTAGGTATACATCTGTGTAGCCTTTAGCAAGCCGCGGCAGCTCTTTTTATAGAGCCAGCCGGCGGCTGTCACCCATTGACAGCTTTCTGAATATCCCACGATCGGTTCATCCAATCACGGGAGATTCCTTACTAACCAATCACTATTGTGCATCTCGGCCAATCACGGTGCAGTTCGTTTCAGCCAATCAGGTTAGGGTATTACAAGTATGTTAATATGTAACACCCCTCCCCTCTTGGTATGGTCCATCCTATGTGATATAGTCACGTAGATAGGCAGGGCTTTTTACTTGCCTTCTTGACCTGCGCAGTTCAGTTTCAGCGTGGTCTTCAGCCAGTTCAGAGGGGATCTTCGTTGCTCCCGCTCTTCTCCATGGAACCGCCTAGAAGGGTGAGTCAGGCCTTTCGCCGCAACTACCACCAGGTTTACTGGTTTCGGTCGAGTTATCGGCTTCTTTGTTCCTGGCTGGTCTTTCCGGGCTGGTTGAGCTGGCTTGACTGTTCCTTCCAGGTGAGGTTCCAAGTGGGTCATCTTCCTCTGGTACCTTTCGGCTGCCTTCATTTTCCGGTGAGTATTGTTGGTTTCTTTTTTTATTTAGCGGTGTTTGTATTTCTGGTTCGGTTTGCGTTGGTTGGGCCCGTTCGGTTTGTCGTTGTCTTGTAGTTGTATTTTCTCTTTCTTTTTGATGATTGTTTTGGGGTTCCCTCCCCCCCTTTCTATTTTTTTTTATCAGAGTCTGTTTGCGATTTTTGTGGGTTTTTGGTGCTGTTTAAAATTATTCTTGATCGTATTTGGTCAACATGCCATTTCCAGTTTCTTCCGTCCTCTGTTTCCAGCCGGTACGACCGGGAACCTGTTACTTGGGTTATTGTAACCCCATAATGGGTCCCCTGAAAATTTTTTAGCGTAGATCGTGTCTCCTGGATTAAATGCCCGGTACTGGCTGGATGAGTCTGGTGGTTTTTCTGGGTTGTAAGTCGGGTGAAGTCTGTCTAGATGGGATTGGAGTTTTCTTCCCATCAGGAGTTCTGCCGGGCTTTTATTGGTTTTGGCACTTGGTGTTATGTGCTGTATTGTTAATAGTTTATTTATTTTGTCGTGTATATTACCAGTGTCCATCTTTTCGAAAGCGACTTTGGTGTATCTGACCATTCCTTCTGCCCACCCGTTCGGCACTGGATGAACGGGCGCTGTCAATGCGTGTCAGATTCCCCGTTCTGTGAGGAATTGCTCAAATGCCAATGCCGTAAATTGTGGCCCATTGTCAGATACTATCAAGTCAGGTAGGCCGTGGTTGGCGAAAAGTCTGTTTAATTGTTTTGTAACCGTCTCCGTTGTGGTAGATAGCATTAGGCTCACCTCCAACCAGTTGGAGTAAGCGTCTACTGCGATCAAGAAAGTGTGCCCTTTTGTGGGTCCCGCAAAGTCTGTATGGACCCTCGACCATGGTCCCCTTGGTGTTTCTCACTGGAGGGTTGGTGCATCGGGCAGATTTGGTCTGGATTGCTGACATTTGTCACATGTAGCCACCCAGGTTTCAATGGTTCTGTCTATCCCTGGCCACCATACGTAGCTTCTGGCTAGGGATTTCATTTTCACAATACCCGGGTGTCCCTCATGCAACATGTGTAATATTTTTTTTTGTAAGCTGTCTGGAACTACCACTCGATCACCCCATAGTATACATCTCTTTTGGGAGGATAATTCAGTTTGCCGGTTTTGGAAGGGTTTAAACTGGTCACTGCTTTCTATTTCCGGCCACCCTTTTACCACCCAGTTCAAAACTCATGCCAGTTTGCCATCTTTGCTCGTCTCTCTCGCAATGTCTGACGCGGTTGGTGGTAGGTTGAGCAATGTCTCTATTTGCAGGGTGGATGTGGTGGGTGCAGGGTCATCTTCATAATCTGTTAAAGGGCAATGGCTAAAGTGCGTCAGCATGTGAGATGCATTTCTCTGGGCGATATATTAGTTGGTAGGTACAGGCAGCAAGGAACTCAGACCACCTTGTCATCCGGGGAGACAGTATGTTGGGGGTGGCTTTGTTTCCCACCAGGATTCCCAGTTATGGTTTATGGTCGGTGATGAGGGTGAAGTCCCTACCGTATAAGTACTCGTGAAACAGCTTCACGCTGGTAACCGCTGCAAGTGCCTCCTTGTCAAGCTGGCTATAATTTCTTTCTGCCTTCGATAGTGTTTTCGAGAAGTAAGCAATCAGTGCTTCTCTCTCGTCTGGTAGGGTATGGCTTAGTATAGCTCTGATGCCGAATGGGGAGGCGTCGCAGGTTACCGTTAGTGGTAGGATCTTGCTGTACTGGATGAGGACTGATTGTGATGTGAGGAGGTCTTTTATGTTCCGGAAGGTGGCCTCTTCCCGCTTGCCCCAGGTCCAAATGGACGTCTTGTCGAGCAACCTATGCAGAGGTTCTGCTGTTGTTGCCTTCTGTGGCAAAAAGACATTGTAGAAATTGATTAGTCCCAGAAAGGCTTGTAATTCTGCCTTATTTTGAGGTCTCGGGGCTTCCTTTATTGCTTTTATTTTTTTGTGGGTAGGGTGGATTCTGTCTTTGTCCACCAGATATCCCAGGAACTCAACCTGAGAAAAACTGGCATTTTTCTTTTTTAACTTTAAGTCCTGCATTTTTAAATTTTTGTAGGACTTCTCTGAGTCGGCTTCTCAATTGCCTTTTATCTTTGGCTGCTACCAACACGTCATCAAAATATGACACGACTCCCTTAATTCCTTGGAGTAACTGTTCCATTAGACTCTGGAACACCCCTGGTGCCACACTGACTCCGAATTGGAGCCTTTTGCACCGGAAAGCCCCCCTGTGGGTCACGATAGTTTGCGCTTCTGCAGTCTCGGCATCGATGGGCAGCTGTTGATATGCTTGCGCCAAGTCGAGCTTTGCAAAAACTTTTCTTCCCCCGAGTGAGTGTAGGAGGTGCTGTACCACCGGGACTGGGTATGCACTTTGTTGCAGTGTGTTGTAAAGTGTCACTTTATAGTCCCCACAAATTCTCACGGAACCATCTGATTTGATTGGGGTGGCTATTGGGGTCTCCCAATGTGCATGATCTATTGGTTCCAGGACTCCTTGTGCGATGAGCTTATCTAATTGTTCATCTATTTTTGGTTTGAGGGCAAATAGAACTCGTTTTGGTTTGAGCCAATTTGGGGCAATATTGGGGTTCAAACTAAATGATATTGGGGACCCCCGGTACTTGCCTAATTGTCTGTCGAACACTTCTTGGAATTCCTTCATCAGCTCCTCTTCCCAGTCTGTTTCCTCGACATGGTTGATGCCTGTCACCTCGATCCCTAATGGCGCAAACCATTCCAGACCCAGCAGGCTTGGGCAGTCTCTGTCGACAATCGTGAGTGGAAGTACTTTTCCATGCCTTTTGAAGGTTACATGGAAGTATCCAATTTCTATTACGGGGATTCTGTTCCCCTGATAGTCTTTAATGGTGAGTCTCTGGTTCTCCAGCTCTTGTTTCTGTAAGCTGGGCACGAACCTCTTAATTGTGTCCCAGGACACCATGGAGAGGTATGATCTGGAGTCCACTTCCATTCTGCATGGCCTGCCTTCGATGCTGATCTGCACGTGTACTTTTCTTGCGTCTGAGTTGTCTGAATGGCCAATTGTGACCATTTGATGGGTTTCTTCCCATCGTCTGGTGTCGCTGAGCTGCTTGCTTCAGTTTTCACGGTTCCATCAGTTCTCTGTGAATCTGTCTCAGTTTCTGGGAGGCATGTTGTTGCATCGTCTTGGGCTGGGCTGGAGTTCCGTTTCTTTCGGCAGACCTTGGCAATATGCCCCCGTTTTTCACAGTACCTGCAAATGGCGTCTAAAAACCGCCACTCAGAACGGGGGTGGTCACCGCCGCAACCGACGCACTGGAAGCCCGACTTACGACTTCTCTACTGGTCTCGCTCCCTTGCAGTCTGTGGATCTCCTCTTCCTCATTGTCGGTGTTGGGTGATAGATCGACGTCCTTGTGGTGCACCGTTGTTGCTTTGTGACCAGTTTCAGTTCGTTTTTCGGCGGATGTATTGGTCTCCGATGTTGTTGGCCGGTCCCTTGCATTCATTAGTCACATCTTGGCCGCTGATTTCTTCGTGGCTTCGGCAACATGCCTGAGACATGACCCTGCTCTGGAGCACGGGGTCTCTGAGACCGAGAACCACGCAGTCCCTCAGAGCCTCGTCCATGTCTGAAAAGCCACACGCACCTCCTATGTTCCTCAATGCTGCCACGAAATCCCTGATGCTCTCTCCATCCTTTTGATCCCGATGGTAGAATTCGTGTCGCTGGATCAGGTTTGGCACGGCTGGGGCATAGTGGTTCCGAAGTAATCGATCTAGATCTGGCCAAGTCATCTTCTTCACGTCCTCTGGCTTGGCCAACGCCTTCGCCATCTTGATATGGCTGGTCCGCAATGGGTCAGAAACACAGCTCTCTTTCGGTGGTCGTTTGCATCCTTGAGATTGTTGCTCTCGAGGAACATGAGGAATCTGTCGATGTAAGATTCCCAGTCCTTGGTTGCCTGGTCAAATGGTGCGGGTGGCAAATTGCTGCCGGCCATCTCGTCGATTGTTCAGCTCGCTTTGCCACGTGCTCGACTGGTCTCTTTGTCTCAGAATTCCACCTTCGTTGCCAGTGTAGAAGTGCAGGAAATGAGGAGACAGGAGACCAGCGTAACTTCAGCTCTTTATTCTATGTATAGATCTGTGTAGCCTTTATTTTAGCGAGCCGCGACAGCTCTTCTTATAGAGCTAGCCGGCGGCTCTCACCCAATGACCGCTTTCTGAATCTCCCGCGATTGGTTCGTCCAATCACGGGAGATTCCTTACTAACCAATCACCGTCGTGCGTCTCGGCCAATCACAATGCAATTCGTTTCAGCCAATCAGGTTAGGGTATTACAAGTATGTTAATATGTGACACGTATATAGAATAAGAATCTAAACATCACCAGATGTGGAATTTCAAAATGTGATTTCTTTGTGTTGTAGTTGAAAATTGCATTTGGTTATTTGAAATGCATGAGTAGTTTAGAATGAATTTGATTTCATTTTTTTATTATTAGTTAATAAGCCATCTGGGATTCTAGATGAAACATTGGTGGGAATCTCTTTATGATGTGTCAGCATTTTCTGTTCTTGGCAAACATGTGGCAGCTATGGTATAACATTGTATATAACTTGTTCTTCCTGAAATTTGATTAAAATCTGGATTTTATACTTAAATAATGTACATTTTGCTTCATAATTAGAATATTTTATTGAATTCCATTCCTATTCAGAGAAAAGTCTCTAAATTTCCCTTCTGGTAGCTGCCAGGTGAATTTTGCAGTTAAATTTTAAAAACAATAAGTTTGTAATAATAATGCAATTAAAACTTAAAATACTGTCTCTACTTTGAATTCTTGAGGCAGAAATCCTAAGAATTGAAAATCACAATCTACTAAACCTGTCCTAGTAGTTTCTAGACCTACTAAAATTACAGTCTTCTCAAGAGCACCAAATTGGACGAGAATTTGTTTGGGCTATTCATTATCCATGAGAATGTTTTAGGGCTATTCATTATCCATAAGAATGATGTTAACTTTGAAAGATTTGCTTAATGATCATGAATTGCTGACTTCTGGAATAAAAGTTTTGTTATTTAGATTATAAAGTAAACCATTAGCATGATTTAGAATATTCTGCAATTTTAGGTTTAATATACTACAGTACTTTTTTTGGTGGGGCAATTTTATTCTTTGGGAGTGATATTTAAAAGATTTGTAGCATTTGAAAAACAACAGTGATTTGACTTTATATGTTGACTTTCTGCCGAACAAATACCCTGCTACTCTTAATTATGTGCTTATGAGTTATAGCACTCAATTTCTTTCAGAAATTCATGGTCTATGTACTGTATTTTAGATGCATCTTAAAAAATCTTCTGATGGTCTCAAGAGTTAGACTAAAAATTTAGTCTTAGTTGTGGATTTAGAATGTATCTAGATTTTTTTCTTCATTTGATCAGATTATAAACAGAAGGCCTGAATGCTGTAATTTACCAGATAGAATGTGATTATGCTTGAAAGCTGTTGCTTCTTGAGTATGCTTTTGTGTGTGTGTGAATGTGTCCTTAGAGAACAATCTTAAATATATTCATAGCTGTTGTACTTCTCTTGGATGCAATTATATGAGAAGAGAGCATGATCATTTGCAGACTCGAAATTCAAAGAAGATAATTCAGTAAATCTTGGTGCTTAATTTGCATATGTTTATATAGAAACAGCTCTTTTTCAATATCAAATAAATTATTTCCCAGTTTACCTTGTTGAAAATACATATCCTTTGAATGAATGTTTGAAAATCAGATTCAAATATAATTTTTCCTCAAGCCCAGATTAATGTGAATGCATGAAATACTCCACAGATGATAATTACTATGTTTTGGCCTTCTGCGCTATTCACTACTATCCAAAAGGGAAAAGAATAGTTAAATTTACAACATTTATCTGGGAGAACTGATTTTCATCTTTGAAAAATGTTGTTGACCAGACTTTGCACACTGACTGTTGCTTGCTTTTTATTTTGCAGCTGGTTTATATGGAATTGTCTGAACAATGCTGTTTTTGAATACTTTTCAAGGAGAATTCATCTAATAAAAGAAATTATATCCTGTGATTTTTCAACCTACATATGGTTGTTTTAATTTACACTTGTTATATGTCTGCCATACCAGATTGAAAAATGGGGTCATAGATTTATCATCTGAAACTTATTTCTCAAAATTTCTCAATTTTGGCTTTAAAAGCTCAACAGGCAGAAGAAGTTCTTGGATCAACATTGCTAGTTTAACAGCATGATGCATCTGTAGATTCTCTTCTTTCTGTTCGAATTTTTGCCTTTTGGCACTTGGTGATTTGTATGTGTTTAACAGACAACACTTCAAAAATACTTTTTTCCACTGGCTTGCACAGTGTTCTACATTTGTTCCAGGTAAAATCATTTTCTGTTTTTTTTTCCTTCCTCAATCTCCATTTCTTCCCTCTGGTTATTTCTATATGGAACTGTTTTAGGTGAGAGGCAACCCTGAACCTCAGATCACGTGGTACAGAAATGAGCACCTTGTCACAGGAGAACGATGTGTAGCAGATTGCAGCATCCGAGGGATTTTCAGCTTGATGATTAAAGAGGTGAAGGAGGAAGATGGTGGTCTGTATACATGTCAGGCCAGAAATGCTGGTGGGATTCGCCAGGTGACTGTGGAATTGACAGTGGAAGGTAAGAATATTAGCAGTCTACCACAGTTTCCATTCTGGAAGCTCTTTCTTTTTCTATGCAATGACTTGCCCCACCCCAATTTTGTTGATTTTTTTCCTGATTGAAAAAGCAAATGTGGAAAATTGAGGATAGAATGCCAGTTGGCTACCTTTTTTTTTTTTTTTTAATGCATTGGCTAACTCAGTGGAAGAAAGGAACGCAGCAATTGAAAATACACAAGTTGAAATGTGTACTTGCAGCACAGACTTTGAGCGACAAGGCTTTTAGCCGTGAAACACTCTGAGAATAAATCAGGAACAATAACCTATGATTTAAGAAAACTGTGTCTCTTCACATTTGGCTGTGATGACCTGGGCTATTGGGACCTGTAGATTTTCAATATCCGGAGAGCTATAGGTTACCCCATCCTAATCTAACCGATTGTCTTTGAGAGCTTGAAGGCTTTAATAGGAAACTGAATTAATTAATGGAGGATCAACTGAATACCATCTATCCTAAAAACTCAATCTTCCCTCCAAGATTTGAAAAAATATCTCTCCAAAGAGGTTTCAGTGCCTCCTGCACCCAAAGGCATTTGACTGGGAACAGAATGCTGAATTGAGCTGTGCCTAAGGCTTTGCCTTAACCTGATCCAGCACAGCTATTTTTATACAGAATTCTCATCTGCAGGATACCAAGTGGGGAAGACTACTTTAGTGTTTCAAAGCAGGTTAACCTAGGTAATTTATAACAATTACTTTTAAGGATAGAACACGGTTATCCTTCCACTTGCATAAGCATCTCTAGAAGAAACCCATGATATAGGGAGAATTTGATCTGAGAACATTTTGGTACAAATGTCAGACTTAACCCCATGATTTCTGTTGCGATAAGCATAAATGATGATTTACTAAATTTTGCATTAAATTACATTAATGTTTTTTAATATTTTATGCTGTTCCCAATATTTTACAGAAACCAATTGTACCATCCATTAAAGTTCATAAAGTTCACTTGCTCACATCCAGTAGATGGTGCTGCAGACTCACAACATAACACCTTCAACCCTGATTTAAAGTTTTGGTTGGATTGCTTCTGCATAGGAACGTGTTATAGAAATGTCTTAGATATATTAAAGTAATAGATGCAGGCAGGTGAATTTATATATGACTTCAAGCTAGTCACTTGGAATTAAATAAAAACTTCTTACTGAAAGATTATGAGCGGTTTTTGAAATAGCAAAAACAATTAAGCAGTTCTATTTGTATGTGTGGACATATTTGTATGTGTAGGACTGTAGCTTGGGCTGCTTCTCAAAGTCCTCCACAGCAAATAGCTGTTCGCGCGCTGCAATTATTCTACCTCATATGGATATAAGTAAGTAAAGCTTGATTAGATGTGTTTTTCAGGTGGAGAATGAACAGATGGAGAAGCAAATGGTGTATTTTTAAAAAAGATGTCATGAACAAATATGTTATTGCGAGATATAGAAATAGAAAAATCCATAAATTCAATTAAGGATCCCAATGATTTGCGGTCCTGATGAAGTATTTTTTATGTCTGAACATTTTTCTATTTTCTTTTAGGAAAAGTTTTGAAGAAATATAACTTGCCTTCCAGTTCCAAAAGTTCTGGGTAAGAGTTTGGGTGGCATTTATATACTTAAGAGCAGATACCTATTCCACAACATGCAGAGTTTTTGAAATATATAAAAACGGCAAGATTTTCTGTTTGGCTTTAGTCTTAATAATTATTCTACATTCAAAACATTTCATGAAATTGTATATTTATGACAATGTTAATATATTTTCTGCCTAGCCTAACTAATGGAGTTCATATTATTGATGCAAATCTGGTTGTGTGGTATTTCTTCTCCTTCTTATACTCTTGTGAATTAAGGAGACCTGTGCCTGAGCCACTTCCAAATAATCTTGTTTCTCTCAATTTAAAAAAATGGGCCCCATTTCCCTAGGTAATGGATCTTGTACATTTCTGTCAAGTTCATCTTCCTTACTTTTTACAGTATTCAGTATTGTTAAGAATTGTAAGCCATTTGGCCTCTTTTGTACTTACTCTGTTCAGCTGACAAAACTTTGAACCAAATTTATAAGTAATGTATTCCACAAATTTATTTCTTTTTAAATTTGCTGTTAGGTCTAATCTAGGTATCTCTAGTGTGGCCAATAGAAACTTGCTTTTTTGGGGTTTCATGTATTTCATTTATTTTCTAATATGACTTAACTATTATTTCACTAGGAAGTACAGATTATAATATTTATCTGCTAGGTGTTTTTTAAAGCAAGAAATAGAGAGAAGTTATTGGTGGTCCAACTTTTATAATTCCTTTGCCCTTTAATATATTTAGCTAATTGATTATCACCTAACTATAATTTACATGTTGTTTCCCTATATTACATTGTTTACAGTATAGTGTTTACTTTTTGAGCTGAAATCTCATAAGTTTATTTTAATATTGTAATACATTGCAAAAGATGAGCAAACTTGTTTGCATATGGGTAAGCATTTTGTGCAGAGCACATAACACATAAATTTGTTTGAAACTCACAGCTTCATTTTCATCACTGTTGATTATTCACTACTATGTGTGATGGTGATATTTCCCATCAAAGTGAACCAGACTTCCTGTAACCCTAACTCTAACCTTCTGTGCTTGACATTGTTTGGAATTTAGCCAACAGTATTTTGGCTTGGAAATTTATAAAAATCCAGGTCCACCAGAACTGGTGAAGAACTAGTATGAACAAGACTAAATAGGTATTGCTTAGTGTATATTAAATGTTCTATTACTGTTCCTTATTTTATGGCTTTTTATCACAGTTTTAAATGATGAACTCACTGAACTGATATTGGTTATTTGACCTTTGAATTTCTGAAATACAAGTAGAGCTTGATGAACATTGCAAAAATATATAATTAATTTAATTCATCATACATAGCAAGGGACACATTCTGATCTTTTTTTGAAAGGCCTTGTTCTGAGATATTTATGGCAACATGTTCGTCATCTTCAAAAATAGAGAAAGGATAAAAACTAATGTTGTTCCCCAGCTGCTCATTCTCAAATCACAAAATTCTTACAAGCTTCTTAGTATTACTTTTTAAATAACTTTTAGTACTTAAAATTTAAAAAGAGTGCTCATAAGGTAGTAAATGTACCAGTTAACTGAAACATCAAGAACAAGAGGGTTTCTCCTTGCACCTTTACAAATATGCCAGGAATTATTCCCAAAATTAACCAAGCCAAATAATGACAGTTTTACAGCATGTACCTAAAACAAAATATATTCCATTTATCTCTCCCCTACACCACCCTTATTTAACCCTTTTATCATCAGTCAAACGTGAGAGGACCTGAGTATCAAAAAGTATAACCTGTTTAATATTTACTTAAAATGAATGGTTATCTTACAGTTTTGCAAAACAGATTCTGATTTTTTTGTGTTATGTTGTTTCCAGATGCCTTGTTTAAACTGCATAATTAGTGCTTTTAGATGAATTGCCAGAAATCATCTGCAGTAAATAGTTCCAATTCTTCCAAAACATATGTATTAGAGTCTGCTTTACATAATCTTACAAGTTTACTTACTTGGAAAAATATTCTGTGAAAGTCAAAGCCAAGTGTGGGATATTATCAATAGAGGGGCTGTTTTTCTTTCCTTTTTGATCAGGATGGCTTCTTTCTATCACTACTTTTGCAGGTAGAAAGAGGCTTCTGGGCTAGGTATTTTTTCCAAGCCCTTCAAATGGAAATGTTTCCTACATTTTATCCTGGGGATGGAGGGATAACTCTTGATATTTTTCATCTTAATCTAATGGTAGCTTTGAGAATGTTACCTGATTTATGCTTGTACAACATTGCATAGTTCCTCCAAAGACTCACATAATTCAGTTGGACTCAGATGATGGTAAGAGAATGGGAAAGAATTCAGGAAAAATGACCAAGAAGAAAGCCTATTTGCTTCATTGCAGTTAGATCTGTCAAATAGTGTGGGGGTTTTTTTGGGGGGGAGGTGCATTTCTGTGTATATTGTATGAAATCAGTAAGCAAAATGTTATTTAAATTCAGGAGAATTGTATTGTAAAGATCATTCTTATACATCTATTGAACTTGCACTTCCATAATGCACGCACTAACATGCTTGCACAGAGTTTCCGTTCTTCTTAAGTGCAAGAGTTTTTATGGAGACCAAGTATATTCTCGTTGTGCCAAGTCTAAATCTACCATTTGTTCAAATGTGGGCATGCGTCCCTTCTCATAATACTGGAAAAAAGCAAGCTTTTGTTTTCTAATTCTTGAAGATACATGTACTCCAGGACAATATGTTTGGAATTCATTTCTAGAGTGGCACCATATTATATGTTGCCTGCAATATTCTGAAATTCAGTAAGAAGCATGATTCAGCAATAATATTTGATTACTTCATTCCAGGGATCAGTCTACTGTTCTACCTATAGAACAACGGCCAAGCATCTGGGGTGAATGTCCACCCAAGTTTGCTACAAAACCCAACCGGGTTATTGTACGAGAAGGACAAAGTGGTAAATTTTCCTGTAAGATAACAGGGCGACCTCAGCCTCGGGTCATCTGGTTCAAGGTATAGTTGTTTTCACAACTATTCAGATTTTCTGAAGAGTTGATTATACTTGTATATTGAAAGGATCTTCAATCCTGTTTCATTTTTCCTTTTCCTAGTCTAGTATTATATTTAGGGGAGAAATAGATCCTTTAGTCCCCATTTGCATCACTAGTAAAATTATGGTTTGGCATATCAGAATGTATCCTTTTAGTCACATTGAAAGACAGACTTTCATTCAAAAATGTTCTAACTTTATTCAATTTTTACTTAAGTTTTTTGCAAAGTAAAAATAATAAAGAAAAAATAAAGTAACAGAAAATTCATAAGTAAATAGAAAAGAAATAAAAGGAAAAAAGAAAGATATAAAAGAGTAGCTTCTGATCTTCACAGAAACCCTCGGAAGCTGTGGGACCGCCATCAATTGAGACCTTCAAGAAGAGATTGGACTGCCATTTGTCAGGAATGGTGTGGGGTCTCCCACTTGGGCGGGGGTTGGACTAGATGACCTATAAGGTCCCTTCCAAACTCGGATTATCCGTTATCTGTTAAATTATAAATGCATTTATATTTTATCCTCTTTCTCTCCAAGGTTTCATCATGGCTTCCTTTTTTCCCATATTCTATCCCTTTTAAGAATCAAACTATAAAATACATGTTCATTTTTTTTTCAATTTTCGCAAAACATAGGGTTTCCGGTGATTAAGAATGTCTTTTTCCCAACAAGTCAATGTTGCCATCTCAGTATTTTAATTTTAGTGGTATGTAATACTTCTGACTTCTGATGGTATAAAATGATCAGATAATTTCTTGTCTCTGTGCAACATGAAGCTAAAATTAAACCTATTAAAATTAAGAATAGTTGTCAAAATCAATTACATGTGAAAATACCAGTAAAAGAAATTTGTCTCTATAGATTTTCTGAATGCTAAGAGATTTGGGAGTCAAATTCAAGTCCTTTGAGAATGTGTGTCATAATTTTGAAGCAATACAAATGAGGAGAGAGAGTGGGGGAGAGAGTGAGAGAGAGAGAAGCACATACCAAAGTTTCATCTCTGATCTACCCCAATGTCACACTGTGAACAGATTTAGTTATAGTGACCACAAAGAATACTGTAGATTGATCACAATATAAATTATCCCAGTTTTCCCTGTCATACAGTTAGGAAAAGCTGTGTTGGCAAGTTCAATATAGATGCTTTGAGTTAAAGAAATAAGTATTATTTCTGTCTCCGCTGCAATTGAACTATTTAGATGTGCTTTGCTCACTTAATCTGACTACACCTGAGAATTTCTGTGCTCTGCTCTAATTGATGTCTTATCCACTTCATCAATGTCCATTCCCTACTATGCCATGTGACTCTATGAGAAGGAAGAGAATGTTTTGAAACAGAAGGGTAGCATCAAATACCAGTTCACTTCCATCAACAGCATTGTAAATGATGATACAGAAGCATAATCAATAAATCATTCAAATCTGTTGGGTACCTGGGTTCATGTTTGGGACCTTTACCCCTGCAGGATTTTATGGATAAAATTTTATGGATTCTGGGTAAAACTCTTGAGTATCTGCTTTGTCCACGATGATGAAGTTCCACCTGAACAGAAAGTGAAATCCAACATGTGCCATACTACAATCATAGGCCAGATCCTAGTTAAACATGGTTAATTAGATCAGAATGGGTAACCCATCTAGGGAAGAGGAAAAGGTAGCAGGATGAATGGTAGCTGACAGTAGCCGTACATATCCCACCCATCTAAACATATGCATTCCAAATTGACAGAGGATATAGGATGGAACATCTTGTTAGCAAGATGGAATTCTTATAGATCATGGCCACTCTACCCACTCATTGCCCTTCAATTCTGGCCTGCTTGTGTGTATGTGTATGTAAAATACACAGTTTTATTACATAATTTTAAGAAGATATAAACTAATACAAACTAATATAAAGTGAGAAAAAGAAGAGAATAAGAAACAGATCAAGAAAGGTAAAAGTAGCTTCTGATCTTCTTTACAAGAGTTTTAAGTACAATTATAATATAACCTCTTACTCAATGGTTAATAGCTAGCTAGCTCTCTTCTTTCTATATTCTGTCATCATCAAAAATATAAATCATAAGTTAATTTTATTCTATTTCATGCAAAAAGTCCATAAGGGGTTTTCAGTCAGCAATAAACATAGATACTGTCTTTTATCTTTTCAAAGTCAATTTAGCCATCTCTGCAAATTATGTTATCTTCAGCCATTCCCTGTTGTGGGTAGTGCCGAATCTACCCATCTTTGGGTATACAATCATCTCACTACAGTTATGTATAAAACAAAGTTCTATGAATTTTTCAACTGTTTGTCCAACAACCCCACAAGAAAAACCTCTGGTTTCCATTGTATATTAATCTTTAAAATCCTTTGAACCAATGTGTTAAATTTTCTAGCTTTTTTATATGTCTACCAAACATGGTAAAATGTCCCTTCTTGTTGCTCATATTTCCAACATAAATTTGAATTGCCTTTAAATATTCTAAGTAACCTTTCTGTTGACATACACCATTGCACCACTGGTACCTCATTTTATAGAAATTATATTTAATTTAATATTATATTTAGTATAATATAAATTTAAGTCCTTTCAACCACGTATTTTCCATTGTTCCATCTGCATATTATAATTACAATTTTGGCCCACTTTATCATATATTTTTTCACTGCCTGCTTTAATGTTGAGAAGTCCAACAGAAAGAGCTAAGAGAAGCAAAAACTTAGAAGCTACCTTCAAGGATGTCATGCTCAGACATGTCTTTTTCAAATAAAAATATCTTTTGATCCAGTGTTTAGAAGGTAAATATCTGACCTGGTTTAAAGAAACTAACTCTATAATGCTCGTATTTTGAGTATTAATGTCAGGACTCAGACATGCTAAAAAAAAATACTTCTTTGGTCTTTTTAGTTGTCAATTACTTTGTTTCTGGTGGAGTGGTTTATTTTTGAGGAGCATTTTAATATTATATGAACATGGCAAGGAAAGCACTGCATTGTGAAATAAAGAAAATAATAAAACATGAAATTAAATAATATATTTTTTTCTCTTTTCATGAATACATCTAGACATGTCATTTTATTTCTTGATGCATGCAGGATGAAATTCAGGTGCAGAAAAATGATCGCTTTAACATGTTTGAGAAAGCAGGCATCCAGTTTTTGGAAATCCAAAATGTTCAGCTGGCTGATGCTGGAATTTACACTTGTACCTTGATGAATAATGCTGGGAAGGCTTCTGTGACTGCAGAACTAATGGTTCAAGGTATGGTCAAAACAGATTAAAAGGAAAAAATGTAGACTTGCCAACTAAATGTTTTCCAAGAGTTGGGCCAGTTCTTTTATTTTTCAAAACACTTTCCATCCTCCTGTTTTTTCAGAGTGACTCCTAAATTATGGTCCAAACCTACAGATCAGGTTTAATTTTTTTTTCAAATTATTAGAAACAGATTATAGTGAATTCCAGGCTCCTTTCTCTCCCTCCTAGTCACATTTAAAAAATAGAAGACATCTTGTGAGTGAAAATGGTGGTGGTGGTGGTGGTGGTGGTGGTGATGATGATAACAATGATGTCATTCTTTTGTTGATTCTGCTCCTGTAAACTAGCTCATACTTAAAGGAGTTAAGATTCATAAGAGAGTATAGTTTTCCCTTTAATCATCATCCTAACCATGTAAAAAAGATTACATAAAAGACTGGCCCAATGTATTAACTTCATAATTGATTCCAGTGCCTGGTGTTACATCATCAGACAAACAAGCCAATAATAAACAACAGCCTAATCAAGGAACTACCAAGATTAACACCATCAATATATAAAATGAGAGCAAATCCCACTCCCTTCTAATTTTTACAGACTGTAAACTAACTGAGCATTGATTATTAAGGTTGGAACAGAAAGAAGCAGAAGCCGAAAGACAAGAGTAGATCAATCTCTGATAGGAATAAAAAAGACCAGTACATTTTTTGTAATCATAAAAGGTCTGAATCATGATCTCATGTGAGCTGAGCTTCTCAAATCTGACCAGAAGGTAATTCCTAGCCAAGGAGATTAAGGATGAAAGGCAGCAGCCAAGCAAAGTGCATTGCAGAACGCCAAAGCACATCAAATAAAAGAACATATATCTACAGAGACACTTGATTTCCTTCTCTAGTTAGCTCTATGCCAACAATTTAATTAGTGGCTTTTGTGTCGTTTCCAAGAAATTCTTGCCATTTTTATCATGGTAACACTTTTCAAGGATATTTCATTCTGTTCCCTGATCTCATTCATCTGCCTTACTGATCATCTTCCCATTCTTCTGTACACCTGAACCTTGCCAATTATATTTTTTTCTAGCCTTGATTTGCTCTCATCAAATACCTAAATCACATGAACTTCTGCTTTCTGATCTTGGCCTAAAGAATGCCATCAGTGTTTATTTCACTCAGGATCAAATGATAGGTTCTACCTGAACCTCATGGTGTTATTAGTGCAATATAATCCATAGTTCAAAGTAATCAATATTCTTTTTTTTTTCATTATTTCACAAGGGAGGAAAGGGAAGGGAAGAAAGGAAAGGAGAAATAATAAAAATATTTTTATCTTCCATATTTCTTAAGTTTATCCTTTTCGTCTTCTCTTTTTGTGGATGGAAACTACATCTGGTTTAAATTGTAATGGTGCTAAAATGATTGTGTATATATGATTTTGTTATCATACAAATGCTGCTAATTTGTACTTGTACTTGTTAAAGCTGTGCCATTTGCCCAACAAGGTCATTTGACCTGTGTTCTCTTCCCTGCAGATATCTATGTTCAGGGACAAATTACCATGAGACCAAGGATCACGAAGTATAGTTCTATCTTAAAGCAAACTGCAATTTATACTTTAGCTTGAAATGTTAGGTTTTATTTTTAATCTTTTGTCATTTCAGGTTCTCTAAAAAGGGATGCATGTTCTCAAGCTTTTTGGTATGTATTTTCCATTCCTTCTTCCGTTATCTTGGGTTTTACCTTTTAAAAACAACATAAATAACACATTTTATGTAATTAGTTATTATTGTTTAAGCCTTCAGCTTACCTGCTGTCAATTAGGTATGTCTCTGAATTTTCAATAGCCAAACATGACATATGGTTGTCATGTAATAGAGCATTTCAGCTTTTGACTCTCTGAGAGCAGAATGGGACAACCTATCACAGCCAACTCATTAGAACCAATTCACCATTGGCCAACTTGCTGCTGGCCAACTTGCCACTAGCCAACTTGCTATGGGACAGTTTAACAATTCTATTTAATTATTTAAATAAATAAAAATTAATTTTATTTTTTTCCATTTATATTTCATTCTGCCCCTCCTTTTTCATCCTTTCTTAAATGATTCTATTCCACCATTTCTTTGATATTAGTGTAACTCTTGTCCTGCAGTAAGTTGTTCTGTGGCGAGTTGTCCATGGCAAGCTGTCCCACAGTGAGTTAGCTGGAACTGAATGTTTCAAGCCTTGTTTATTGAAATTATTTTTACTGAACTTACTGAAAAAATAAATGTGGGATTTTTACTTGGTTTGCCTCATAATATATGCATTGGCCTTATAAAGAGTGGCTTGCCTTATCCACAATTGTTTTGTTTATACAGAAATAAATAGCATGTCAAAATGCAGTTATGTTCCTTTTATATAAAATATTATACACATTTGATGTGAAACAATGTCATGGAACAGAAATCAAATGATCTGCCTAAAATCAACATTCAAACATTAAGCACGTGGTTTTTAAGAAATACATTTACTTTTACAAATTGTTCTCTTGGCTTAAGAAAATATTTTCCCTTTAGTACATCAGTAAATCCCAATGCCTCTACAAAATCCAGCATTATTACCAAAGCTTTTGAAACCTCGGAGATCAGAAAACCCACTAGCAATGGGATAGTTAAAGACCTCAAATCAACTACTACAGAGCTTTTGCTAGAATCGAAAGAAAGGCCATTGGTGAAGAGAGAAATTCACCTTGCTCCACCCAAAGTAGTGAAAGAGACTCAATTACAACAAGTGAAGGAACCCATCAAAGAGCCACCTAAAGAAGATAAGAAAGGCCAACAGGTTCTGCAGAAAACATCAAGCACCATAACTCTTCGCTCTGTGAAAATACAGCCCAGACCAAAAGCAGAATTGAAGGCAGTTTCCTCTGAACAGGAAATTAATGGAGAAAAAACAAAGCAATTACTGGCAGCAGATTGGCAGGCTGCTTTGTCTACCAGGCCAGATAATCTGACCCCTGAAGAATTGGAAAATCATGCTGAGTTAAAGAAGAGTGCAGCAGAAATAAAGATTCAGAGAATCCCTCCGCAATTTGAGTTTCGGCCTCAAAGCCAAGAAGCATTAGAAGGAGAAGTGATTACATTTAGATGCAGAGGTAAGAAAGCATTTACTGATTCCTTTCTGGGATGTTTTTAAACAGAAAATGGATGGCCATCTCACCATGGATATCAAAGGAGTTTTTTTTTTAAACCATTGACAAAGGTTGAGATGTTTTCAGCCAGAGCTTTTACGTAGCATGGGCAATGTGGGTTGGCCTTTTGTTTCCCTGGACAAGCATAAACAAATAACTGCACTTACTGTAACTATAAGGTAAGTGTGATTAGTTTCTATTGTACAGCATTACCAACCCCCATTATGAGGCTTTGTCTTCAGCAAAAAGTAGATGAAATGCAAGAGGCACAGTACTCAGTCTGCCCAAAATGGTGTACAAGTTCATCTCTAGTCCCCAGCATACTGCCCCTTCTGGAGGAAACCAATGGAAGAGCTGAAAAAAACATAATCAGATCACAAAAAACATAATCAGATCACATAATCAGATCTAGTTATATGTGGCTAGATAACACTCCTGCTTTCAGCTATAGAATTTGATAACGAAAGCCAAAAGTTATATTATAAACACATGGGTACGTGTACAGAAGCATGAGTGAATAGAATAAGAAAGGATTGTATTACTTTATACTTCATTGGGGAAATCACGTGCATTGCAGTCTTTCCATGTGAAAAAAGTGGCTTATGCTAGTTTTTGATAGTTACATCCTTTGCAGCATCCTTTGCAGATCATGTGGTCAACATTCAGACACTTGGCAACTGGTTCATGTTTATTACCTCTGCATTGTCTCAGGGTCATGCGATCAACTTTTGTGACCTTTTGACAGGCAAAGCCAATGGGGAAGCCAGATTCACTTAACAACCAGGTTACTAACTTACCAACTGCAGTGATTCACTTAACAACTGAGACAAAAAAGGTGGCAAAATGGGCAAAACTCACTTAACAAATTTCTCATTTAACTACAGAAATTTTGGGCTCAATTGTAGTCATAACTGAAGGACTACTTATATAGGAATTTTGGAGAATTAGCAGAGTTGATTTAAAATTACCGTTATGTTGTACTTCTTTAACATGGAAGAGCATTCAAAAATATCTTGCTACCACATGTTGGCTAGACAGAGATGCCAAATTCACAACAGGATGATGCCTCAACTCTTTAGAACAATGAGTTTAATGTTTTTATATCATTAACTCTCTTAATTAAATTCAGGCATAGTCTAGTGGATTTTGATTTAATGTAAGTTTGTTTTAACTTTGAAAATTAAAAACTTAAAAATAATGTGACATTGATTTTTCATTTACATTCATTTAAAAAAAAAATCTGAAGGAAAATTTGGAAGATATTTCTGTACAGTATTGTCCTGTGGATCTAGTTAAAAAAATCTTTTTTAAGTCTGCTGATTAAGATTAATTGGATGAGCCAAGAAAATATTCTGCCTTGATTATTTATTGGAAAAAAATCAAATTCAACTTTCTCCAAACAACATATCACATTATAGTTTTGCAACTAAGATTATTACTCTAAATTATTATTGTAAAATTTAATCTAGATAGGCAGAATTTTATTTCGGTCATTGGCCAGTCAGAAATGAACAACACAAATCTAATCTTGAATAGTTGAGCAATTTTTTAGCAGTGTCAAAATTATGGTTACTCTTTAAAGGGCAAAGCTAGGGATTGGTGGTAACCAAGAAAAATACTGAGACATTGTGAAATTGTAAAATTTAGACCACCATCCCTATGCTTAATCCACCTGTAATAAACTAGTTTCAGGGAAACCTCAGGCAACTGTTGAATGGTTCAAAGAAGGAGCCCTCCTAGAAATGGGAGACAGAATCCTGATCTATGAAGAAGATGGAGTCCATTGTTTATGCCTGAAAAAACCTCAGCTGGAAGACAGTGGATTTTACTCTTGCAAAGCTTTCAATCCTGGAGGACAAGCTTCAACCAGGTGGCTATTAACAGTAAAAAGTAAGCATTTTTTAGTTGCAAAGTATGCTTAGGTGACTGCCTAGGTCTGTAATAGTTTCTTCACCTGGAAAAAAAAGATACTTCCTTTCATAGTACAAAACATATTAAATAATGTCAGTGCTACATCCTGTTAGACCTGACTCTTCTTCAAACTTTGGGTTTGAGTGGGATATGAGGGGTTTTTTCATGATGTGTTTTATGTCTATTTCACAAGAATATTATCTTTCTTTCTTTTCTTTTTTTCTCTGCTGCTGTTCTACTTCTTTGGTGTTAAATTTGTATGCTACCTAGAGTCACCAAGAAGTCAGCAAAATTAGAAATATAAATGAAAATAATGTATACATATTAATTTGCATTCTCATTTTAGAATGAATTCTGTTCATTCTAAATTATATCTGAAGTACTTGACTAGAAGCAACTAAACTTTGTTAATTTTGCTATGTTTCTGACACATTAGTAAAACATGTTTTTCTCTTTAAGGATTACCTTTGTCATTGGTCTAGAATATCTTATTCTGAGATCATCTCTTAGCATTGACTTTTATTAACTGCCTTTTGCTTTGATTTGTAGGGCCTAAAGTGAAGGAGATACCTCCCCATTTTCTCCGGGTCTTGAAATCCTGCCATGTGAGTGAAGGGCAGGATTTTACACTTCGGTGCTCAGTTGAGGGGATACCTGTTCCTCAGATCACCTGGCTCCTTAACGGTAAAGTCACGATCAGAAAACTTGTCCATACATATGAAGAATCAAGTAATTGGTTCCAAATTATCTAAATTTGTTCTCACATTTTACAAATGGACAATTTATTTCACTTTTATGTATGACCTGGAGCAGACAAGCAGAGAAAAGAGGTTTGCAATGCCTCATCTTTTGACAGGAACATATAAATATGGGTTTATATATCACGTTAAACTATGGTTTGCTAAATCACAAGTTATTTAATAAACTACTATCAGAGCACTTTGTACTTCCTTCCTATTAAGACATAAATGATTTATTACAAACTACAGTATCTGGTTTCACCAATATTTTAACTAAAATAAAATTCATCACAAAACAGTTTCATCCCAGGCCACTGATTGATTTTGTGTGCTCCTCTATGGTTTTCAGGTTCTGAGACTCACTAAAAGGCTATTTGATTTGTCAATGAATTTAAGAACAGCTTTGAAGAACTCAGTAGGACAAATTAATTATCTTCATTATCTTAAAATTCTCAATTTCAAGGAATCCTCATTCAACAACTTTCTTATTTAGTGACTATTTGCAATTACAGTGGTGGTGAAAAACTAATTTTACAACCTTCACAGGACTGCAAAGCAAAGGAAATCTTAGCAAGCTTTGTAAGCTTCTAAGTACAGTCTCAGTTTTCATTTAGTAAACGATTTACTTAACAACCGAATTGCTAGTCTCAGTTGTGATTGCTAAACCAGGACTACCTACATATTAATTTCTTTTCCTCTGTGAGGAGTCTAATCTACAAGAGAGAAAAGGCAGCAGCTTGTGCTCGTCTTTAAAAGCTGTCCAGCAGGGAGCATTAGTGACAAGGCTGCATTTCATACTCCTGCCTCCAAAGAATAGGCTTTATTTCAATTGAATATAGATTTCAAGTGTAAGCTTACATTTTGAACAATGTATTAATTACCAGCTGAATGAGGTTTATGCCACCTTTTTGCACTCTTCTTATTTTTTCCTGAAGGTAGAAAATGGTAATTCTTAAGCATTCAGTATTTATGAAAATGGGATTCTGTTGAAGTAAGGATAAAGGATAAATCATGTGTGATTCATCTTCAAGATTTCTGAGAATGACAGTGAAAAATTAGGGAAATACTTGTACATATTCTTCCATGATCATTTACTCAGCAAGAGTTACTGCTAGAGATGATCTGCACGTAACTCTTCATGCACATTGATTCTTTTCAGAAAGGTAAAGGTATCCTTGCAGTTTTACTCCACTAATTGTAGTCGACTTTAGGAGGCAGTGTTCACTTCCATTTCTTTCAGGCACTGATCCAGTGCTGTCTGAAGACTTGTGGCCAGCATAACATCACTCTGCAGTACAAAGTGTATGGTGAAACACAACGTTGTTACCTTTCCACCTATTTACCTATTTGCATTTACATGCTTTCAAACTGTTAGTTTGGCAGGAACAGAGGCAAGTGATGGGAGCTCATTCCATCATGTGGTGCTAGAACTCAAAGTATAGACCTTATCTGGTGTCTTTTAAGTCACTGACCAACGATGCCTACTGATTTATGCATATTGACTATGGCTTAGTTTTTTGCTCTTACTGTTCTGATTCATGCTCTATTTTGTAATAGAAACAATAGAAATCAATTTCTATATAAACTATAATAGCAACAGCTCTTAGACTTATATACCACTTCATAGTGCTTCACAGCCCTCTCTAAGCGGTTTACAGAGTCAGCATATTCCACCACGGCTCTATGGCATAGATCAGGGATGTCAAACTTAATTTCATTGAGGGCTGCATCAGGGCTGTAGTTGATCTCGGGGGGGGGGGGTTGTGGCTGATGGTGGGCGTGGCCAGCTTGACACCACTCCCAAACTGCTGGCATATTTCCTCTTTGCATTGGGTAGACTGGCTGAAGCGATGTGGGCCAACCCCTTATATTTTCCAGGATGGCCCACAGACCAGATCCAACCACATCACGGCTGGGCCTTGTGTTTAACATCCTTGGTGTAGGTGATATAAATGTTATTGTACTTTATGTTGTTGCTTTGCATTTATTATGATAAAAAAAAATTAAATCTGATTTACAGATGGCAAGGACATATGGAATTCAGAGGTGAGAACAATTGGAGCAATTATGATTGTAAATGGAGGATACCCTCTATATGCTTCAGCGCATCTCAGGGTGTCTCCCCCCTCCTGCAATGTGAATGTACATTTTTAATGGCACATTCAGAACTGGGTTCATTCAAAGGATCTGGAGGAAAAGTCAGGATTTTTTTCTTTATTAAAAAAAATTCAATCCATTTTGGGTTTTGGAACTTAAATCCTGAATCTAACCCAACAGAAGATGGTTTTGCCTAATAGAAGTGTCAGGAATTTATAATTATGAAGGAGACCTAATGTTTTATCTGCAAGGCATTAACAAGTTACTTTTGTTCCCAAGTTACAGCACTCACAAATAACTCTCTCTCACTTCTGATCATGATGCAGACCTGTTTATATATCATTTGGTACTGGCTTGGTTTAGTTTTTAAACTATAACCAAACATTACATTTTCATGTTGCTTCTCACCATATGCATTTTAGGACAATTTTATTTAAGAATCAAGTTGGGTAATTACATTATCCTTGTGAATTGAAACAATATTCAGTAAATGCTGATTACATTGCAGGAAAGGATAGTTGCCTATTACACAATAAAGGCGAGAATTGCATTCCTGATTCATGATTGCTAATACCCAACATGCTTAATTATGGTACATTGCCTAAGTGGAAACTCAGGACAGTACTGTGTTAAAATATTGTTCAGTTGGCAGGCTGTAACTTGATGTTTGGAATTTAGAATTTAGAATATTTCCATATTGGGTCAAACATGGATTTAGTGGTTTTCGAGCCTCAAATAACCTTGGGTTGCTTTTAAAGACGATTCCATAATACACAGATAGTACTTAACTATCTCTTTGAACTTAGGTCAGACAGTGTCTGTTAGAGGTTCAAGTTTAGGAGACGATTAAAAGTATATAATAAGGTGAGGGTATGCTAAATACCTGTACAGGCTTGAATTCTATAAACAAAGACAGGATTCATGAAACCAAAGGCAGGAATAGACTTTAAAAGAGGCCTGTGTATAATTAGAGACCCAGTTTGGTGAAATGGTTAAAGACAACAGGCTGGAAACCAGGACCATTCTGAGTTCCAGTTCTTCTTTAGGCTTGAAGCCATCTAGGTGACTTTTGACCTTTCACTGTCTCTCAGTTATAGTAAGAAGGCAGTGGCAAACCACTTCCAAAAATGTTGGCAAGAAAACCACTAGACAGTTGGCAAGAAAACCACTAGACAGTTGCCAGAGATCAAGTATGACTTGAAGGAACAATAGCAACAACAAAAGGATAGTCAAAATAGACTCAAGGAAATATTTAAGATTTATAATGTAATCCTATGCATTAAATTTTATTCAGTCACAGATAGGAATTTTTAGATTATTTATTTACTTATTTAAATTATTTATATAGCCCTCCCCCCATCTTATGTAACATAACCCCGGGTGGTTCACAACAGTAAAAAAAATTCACACAGAAATTTTTGGCATGCCAACATACAACACATCCTCACTCATCCACCAACAACTTGACATCTCAGGAAACAATGTTATACCCCAGACTGACTTGTAGATATTAAATGATTTGTGGTAGAACCTTCCTTGTTCAAATTCTTTCAAAGTTATGTTGACATTATACTTAAACTGTTTTTTACATTATGTCCTTAGTTATGCTTATATTTCCATATACATTTTCAAATAATAAAAACAACATGCAGCTCATGATAAACAATGTCAAGAACAATTTGTTAACCAAGTTGAGGGTTTATGGAAAGAAAGAATCATCCCTTCATGTTTTCAGCTGGCTGAGATGGTGAAACTGACTTCTTTGATTATGGAAAAGACTTTTTTTTTTCCTATTGGAGATCATTTTGGGACTTTTTGTTTGAAACTGAAATGAAACTCTAATTCTAGGATTTGACAATTAGAACTATTCATGATTATACTATTATACTGTATACTATTGTTAATCTTAGAGTAAGATGTTAATGTATTTTATATCTACAGTATATCTAGCAAAGAAGGTCTGAAATTATTCTTTTCCTACATTCCCAACTTCACCCTTTTTCTCATCCTTTCTCCCCCCCCCCATCTCATTGAAACTTTATTTTAAAGAAAGGAAAATTCTATCAACGATTCTGTTAAATTGATAAAATACAAACTGAAGTTGAACAGAAATATGTATAAGATATTGGTGTCAATCATGTGCATCAAATTGAAGAGCTGTGTTATATCTCTTTATCTTGGTGAAGTCATTTATCATCAGTATATTATTTCTATAGTTTGGTGTAGTGGTTAAATTTCTGGCCCAGAAACAGTGAGTAGTAGGTTTTCCTTAGTTTGGGTGACTTTAGGCCAGTCACTTTCTCTCAGCCAAACTGAGAGGGTTATTGTTGTTGGGAAAATAAGCAGAAGTATTATATTCATTATCTAATGAATTGACTTTTCAAAGTTGCTGTGAAGCAAAGATGGCTCCCTACATGAAGGAAAGGGGTTTTTTTTCCTAATTTTCAAATTAAATTAGATTTTACGGCATTTTGTATCTATGTCTGCTGAAATAAATGATTTTCAGAGTGATAAAGATTCGTGAGATCATTATGTAAACAGCCAGTTACAAAATTATCCATTATCACTCAAGAGACCCAATTCCTATCATATTAGAAAATAAGGTCTCTCTACAAATATATATTAGTTATGAAGAGTTTTTAAGATCCAATATACAAAACAAAGCATGAAAGACTCGTAAACCTGTTCAAAATTTGTCTATATTCATATAATTTTAAAGGTAGAAAATTTTACTTTCCCTAGATTAAAGATTAAAGTGATGGTCAACTAAAGCCAAAAGACCAATCTTTTGCTGCTTTTTACTTTAGAAGAATAGAATGTATCAAATTGATATTTGGTGTATTTGCTTTGCCATTCCAATGTTAGTTCTGCCATTCCCTGGAATTGCATTGCTTCTCCTAAAACTACTATTTTTGCCTATTTTAGGCTATTACTATCAATATAGCTGTAACTAAATTCCCCATAGAGTTAATCAAGGGCTTCAGTTAAAACTAACTGGCAATCTCTCATAGCTGGCATTTTGAACTTTGTCTTAGACTTTGGATCCTTTTCTCCCTCTCTGGGCATCAATGCTGGATAGCATGCCTCTTTTACCACCATGGCATGTCTTATTTTTTTGCACAGAGGTATCCATACTGATTTATCTTCTGTGCTCTTGAATCATCCAGAAAATTCTTTGTCTTCTTTCTAAAATTACTTGTTCCCATTTTGTCTTATTAGCTGTTTTTGTCATATTAGCCTTTTAATTTTTTGTCCCTGTTCTGTATAGAAGCCTTATCTGATTTTCCCAGCTCTTTTCTATCCTCAAGTTATCAGCTGCAAGTATTGATGGTATGTCTGGAGATTATATGACAGATGGCAGGCAGTGTTTAAATTCTGTATTCTGTCACATTGGTTTAAATGGGAAGTAGTCATTTCCTAGAGTTCTTGTAATGTCATCCTTTTTTCTCAATACAATATGTTAAAGAGAATGAGAATAATTCTCTGAAAGAATTATTTTCAGTTTTCGACATTTGCCAAAGAGTCTGTAATATGTATAAAATCACTGTGCTCTTTTGTTTTTAAATCTGCTCATCTAGTTTATAAGTGTCCATAGTAATTTATTGCTGGGGCTGTTGTAAATTCTTTATCAAATGGTGAATGTTTGTGCATGATACAGATTTATTTTAAAAGGGTCCATATTTAAGGAAAACTCTTCCATTACACATTTATGGGTGCAAACTGGGAACTTCAGCAAATTTCTTGCTTTTCCTTCTGTTTTCTGTAGATCAACCAATTCAGTATGTGTGTTCTGACTTTGAAGATGGAATTGCAAAATTGACTATTCAAGATGCTTTACCAGAAGATGATGGAGTATATACGTGTCTGGCAGAAAATGCTGCTGGAAAAGCTTCCTGCTGTGCTCAGGTTACTGTTAAAGGTAATTATGAAGATAAATGTCCAGCTGATCTGTCCTTTGAGGACTGAACTGAAAACTTTAATTACTTTATTTTCTGTTTGTTTGTTTTTTACTGTTCAGTGGAAATACAATCAGTGGTCACTGATGAACTGATCTTGTTGTATCTTTGACAGATGTATCTTCTTATATCTTAATCTACTTATTCGTTAAGAGGCATATTTGAGCTTGTGCAGAGTTTTATGCATCCTGCTGCTTTTAAAAACCCCTGCCTGTATGTTTGACCTTTACTTAGTAGCATGATGTCTTTCAATCGATTTGAAAAACATTAATGAGTTATATTTCTGTAAATTATGGTAAACTGCAGTTGTCTGAAATTGGAATTATTTCCTTCTGTACTACTACTACTATTTTGATTCCAATCTTGATTAATTTTATAGCAAACTTCCTCAATCTGCTGTCCTTCAATTATTTTGGAATTGTAAATTCCCAAATTTCCAGTCAGCTTTTGACAATGTTGGCAAAGGATTTTGAAAGCTTTAACTCCAACATATAAAAGTCTGTCTAATTGAAGAAGTCTATTCTACAAAGATAAATTAGAGAAGAGAAGAGATAGAAATAAGAATGACAATTTGAGGAACCATGAATTGCCTCCAAGTGAGAAGACTGAACTCCTTCATTACTCCACTTTTTAAATTCCTATATTCTGTGAGCTGACACAGTAAGATAAACACATTTATCTTAATCTTCAAGCATTCTTCATACAGATTCAATCTCGGCAGAAATCTGCTTAACTTCAATAGTATTTGCAAAGTAACATTTTAATTATGATTCCAAGTATCTATTGCTGTTTTGAATGAATGTACATTACATAGCTCCAGTGAAGAAACAGAACAAAATGACAGACTAGGGGTTTATTTTAGCAAAATAATAAAAGAGTTATAGTGTTGTGTTTAAAGACATTTGGGTGTAGCACCATCTTTGCAAATTCTGTGTGTGATTGATCTGAATCTGCTGTTCTCAAAACACAGATAATTGTAAGGAAATGTCATTAGACAATCACTGTATAGAGAATAAAAATTTCATTTCTTCAGTGTACTATTCCAAACTAAAAAAGAACAACAAAAATACCTTCAACTCTCCAGCGTACACACTACAGAACAACTATACCTTCAACCATCCAGTCTACACACTTCATATTTAACTGATGCAAATTAGCATGGATAAACAATTCAATGTTCTCTAGAAGTTTTGGATTTCAACCTGCATCAACCCCTTTCATCAGCCACGTTGGCTGAGGTTTACAGGAGCTGAAATCCAACAGTTCTGGAGAACACTAGGTTGTCTTCTCCAAACAAATGGATTATGATGAAGCAAATAATTTGAAGAAAGTTACCTGGCACTAAATGGCTTTGAAGTGGACCCACACAACTTTTCTCCAGAAATCCTTTGGAGCTTTTCCCTTAAAAATACATTATTGAAGAAAACAAGAAATATCGAACCCAACCAAGAGATTTTGACATTAACAGTATTGTAAAAAGATTATTGTATATAAGCAGCTTGTAAAGCAAATTGATTTTTTTTTTTTAAAGGGACAAGTGTGTCTTTATAAATTCCACTGGATTATGTGATCAGATTTGAAAACTGAAATATTACCAGCCCAAAAGGAGATATTCTGTCAACTGGATATAGAAATATCTTGAATGTAGAATATTCTCTGTTGCTGATTTGCTACTCCTGGGAATCCTCCCTACATTATAAGGGAGGATTAAGCTTGCCTTCTGTTAAACTTGCCTTCTAGAGAAGAAGGTTGATAAGGAGAAAATAGGTTCTTGGGGAGAGAAGTGAAGCCTCTTTTGAATCAAGAGGCTGTTCTCCTGCAAGATAGGTTTGCAGTTGAAGATTGTTCTTTGATCTCCAACTGCCATTGGATCTGCAGAGGCACTGGTAAAGTGCAACATATTTGTTGGAAGCAACAGCTGCAATCTTTTCTGTGCTGGTCTAATTTAACAATGGCTGCATGCCGTCTTTATGACTGCAGTGCAATTTATGTAGGGTTAAACTTGAAAAATATCTGGAAATTGCCATCATTGAGTATAGGGATCATGTGAAGCTTATTCTAAAAGACCTGCACTAGCTGATTATTGCCTCTTGGGCTCAATTTAAGGTGATGGCATTGACCTTTAACATTGTAAATAATTTTAGGTCCTTATTATCAGAAGGATTGTCTCTTCTGCTAATCTTTCCATTACTTAGATTAGCAGAGGAGTCCCTTCTGAAGACCTCCCCCCTCAAGTTTTCTACTGTGTGACTTCCCAGCTGTCAAGCTTAGTATCAGAGTTTGGCAGTAAATCTTTATTCTTCAGAAACTTAAAACCTTATTCAGGAATGGGTAGAAGACTTACAGGTATGGTGCAACTAAATTAAATTCTATGTTGAGGTTAAGAATTATGCCATGATTTTTGCTCTTCGTGGAGGTAAAAAAAAATCTCAGTCTATACAGGTCTGTAATCCAAAATATAGAGATTAGGCTTTTTGTGTTAAAAAAAAAAAGCTCTGAGTTCTGAGTTAATGGATGACATTTGCTGACATTGGGCATTTCAGACATATTTAGATAATAGTCCTCTCTACCCTGGGAACTGCTGGGTGTTGCCTTGTCAGACCTTAAGGCCCGGTCCCATTGAACTTACGGATGCAAAGAGGATATAAAAAGTTTAAAAAAGCTTGCCATCCGTTGGAAAACGCTATGCATCCATTGTGTACTCACTGCACATGTGTTTCATACGCTCTATCCATCGAGCATCTGTCCACTGCGATTTCATCCGCACAAAATGTTTTGAGCTGCACAAAACTTTTTGAATGGATAAACTTTCTGCCACGTACAATGTACATCCGCGACATATACGGGCAACCAATGTTTTATGTTGTTATCATCCGTTAAACGTCCGCTGTGTCCTCTCTGCATCCTCTGGCCATCCCCTCATCTCACATCCGCTGCAGCTGAAAATGGAAAGAGGGAGGAAACAAAAGGTACACAGAACATTGACACAGCGGAAGTAACACAGAAATAGAAAGGATGTAAGCATATGCATCTCGTATATAAAGTATTAAAAACAGACAAAACATTTGTATCTGGGATGTATCTCGTATATTTAGGATGTCTGGAGTATGTCTAGAGTATGCAGAAGGACACCTAGTGGACAACCGATATTTTCTATAACAAGGGGGAGAAAATCATCTGGATCTCAGTATGAGTCCAGCAGCCGTGGTGTAGAGACCTCATCACCCTTGGTCTTGGTCTTCAACATCATCAATTGTTCTCCACAATGGATGATCAAAGAGTCCACATGATAGCTGCACTCATTCAACAGCAGAACCACAACCTGTTCAGACTGTATCAAGTTTTTAGACAGAAGGAGAAGAAGGACACGTCCAAGAGCTGTGTGGGTCCGAGGATGGATCGTGAGAAGAATGGAATTTGGACTCTATGACCAGTTGATGACGGAGCTGAGGAATGAAGACCCTTGTGCATTCCATCTCTTCATGAGGATGCCACCAGCCATGTTTGACGAACTTGTACAGCATCTAAGACCCAGGATGACCAAGCCTAGCACCAACTTCCATCCCAACCTGGACCCTGGACTGAAGGTGGCACTGACTCTGCGGCACCTGGCCTCTGGAACCACATACAGAAATATGCAGTATGCGTGGAGGATGCCACACAACAGCATCAGCAAAGTGGTCAGAGAAGTGGTACAGGCCATCATTAAAGAATACGTGGAGGAGCTCCTCAGGGGCCCCACCACTAAACAAGGCTGGAGAAAATTTGCAGAAGAGTGGTATCAGAGGTGGAACTTTCCCCACACTATTGGAGCCATAGATGGGAAGCACATGGCCTGCAAAGCTCCAGCCAACTCAGGGTCCACTTATTACAACTACAAGGGCTTCTTCAGTATCATCCTTTTTGCCATGGTTGATGCTGACTACAAGTTCATCTACATCAATGCTTTAGGCAATGGGTCAGCTTCAGATGGCCAGGTATACAATACAAGTGACCTCAAGGATGGGCTGGAACACAACCTCATCATGGGTTTTCCAGGTCTAGACCCCCTACCCAATGACACACAAGATGTGCCCTACTTCATCGTTGGTGATGACGCGTTCTCCTTCAGAACATACCTCATGAAGCCGTACAGTTCAAGATACCTCACCCGTGAAGAGAGGATCTTCAACTACAGGTTGTCCAGGGCAAGACAGGTGGTGGAGAATGCCTTCGGCAACCTGGCCAACAGGTTCCAGATACTTCTCACCACCATGCAGCATGACCCAGAGACTGTGAGGAGCATCGTGGAAGCTTGCTGCATCCTGCACAATCTCATGCACATCCGCTACCCAGTGTTGCAGAACAGACTTGTCAACCGTCAACAAGGGAATGGGACATGGAGCCCGGTGAATGGAGGCAAGGACATAACCTGATACACACTGTGGATGTACCAGGCTCCAACAGAGCTTCACGTGAAGGGAAGAAGCAGCGCAACCTCCTGAGACACTGGTGCAACTCCCCAGCTGGAGACAGGATGATAGATGATTAATGGATGCTTCCTTGAGACTGTTGCATAACACTGATGAGGGTATTAACTACAATGAATAGGGAATTAATAAAGAGATTTGCTTATTTTAAAATGTGTTGATCAATGAATAAATTGTTATTAATAATAAAGGCCCATATGTGTGGCAGCTGGGATGGTGGACCATACAGTCCCACTATGGTTGCACTGGAGGTTTATCTATCTCACAACTATCCTTATCTATCCCACAAGCATGCAAAGGCTTAACCATTTTTTCAAAGTTTTGAACAACACTTTACTGAGAAAACAAAATGAACCAAGTAAACTTTATTCGGTGTTTTAAGCAAAGATAAACTTTATTAAACTTTGTTGCCTGACTGACGAACCATGGTGTTCCTGCAAGATGTATCTGGCAGCACGTCTTTCCCCTGTATGCTGCCTGCGTGTGTGCTGCATCCTTTTATATCCGCGGAGCGGGCGCAATTCATATTCCCCACATGCGCAGTGAACACTTTGCATCCGATATACATCCGCGCGGCATCCTCTTTGTTTCCTATAGGCATACGTGATGCATCCGCTTCATCCGCTATGCATCCGCCCCTTCCGCTATGCGTCCACTTCGAAATTCTCCCCCGGAACCCCTTCGGAGGTGTCATCCACTTCCATCCGCTTTCATCCGCTAGGCTTCTGATGAACATCCGTTTCACATCCCCACTACATACTACCCATGTCTGTTCTTTTCCGTTCTGTTTATGCAAATTTTCGCCAATTTTTGGAGCGGATGAAAACGGATGGAGCCAACCCCGAAATTTTGCTCATCCACTGTGTCCTTTATGCATACGTTTTGCGTCCATCAGCCAGTGGGACCGGGCCTTTACACAGGCTTAGGAAGATACCTTTCACAAATCTGAACTGAATAAGAGATACTTATTTTTCAAGACCTACTAGCTATGTGAATGAAAAGGAAAAAAAAATGTGTTGCTCTCTGTGCCTGAAACAAACATATTGAGGCTCAATACTTGGGCATACTGTTCCAGGTAGGTTGCAATCTAGCACAACCCAAACCTGAAACAGTTTGGTTATTCTGAATTTTGAAAGAGACAAGCTCCAGAGAAGCCTTGCAGGATGAGTAAGACAAAGAGAAGACAGCTTGCTCTTCATTCCCTTCCTCTTCTACATGACTTGTACACCAGCTGACCTTTCCAGCAAATTTCTTTCTTCCAGACCTGCTGTTTTTGAATTCAAACATGGCAAATGTAAACAAATTGCCTGCCTCTAGTCCAGCATTATCTATAACAGAATAACAGAGTTGGAAGGTACCTTGAAAGTCTCTTAGTCCAACCTCCTGCTCAGTCAGGAAACTCTACCATTTCAGACTATTGGTTGTCTGGAGTTTGGAGCACAGTGGCACAAGTCCTTTCCCTGATTAATTGTTCTCACTGTCAAGAATTTTTTCCTTAGTTCTAGGTTGGTTCTGTTCTTGATTAGTTTCTATCCATTACTTCTTGTCCTGCCTTCAGGTGCTTGGAGAATAGGTTGACTCCCCCTCTTCTTTGTGACAGTCCCTTAATTATTGGAACCCTGCCATCATGTCACCCCAATCCTTCTTTTCATTAAACTAGACATGCCCAATTCCTCCAACATTCTTCTGTTTTAGCCTCCAGTCCCCTAATCATCGTCGTTGCTCTTCTCTACACTGTTTCTAAAGTCTCAGCCTCTTTTTTAATAATATGGTGACCAAACTGGTGGCAATATTTCAAATGTGGTCTTACCAAGACATTTTAAAGTATTAACACTTCACATGATCCTGATTCTATCGTTCTGTTAATGCAGCCTAAGACTGTGTTGACTTTTTGGTAGCTGCAGCAGTTTAGTGCTGGCTCATATTTAAGTGATTGTCCATTGGGACTACAAGATCCCTCTCGCAGTTACCATTATTGAGCCAGGTTGCATTGTGTTGTATTATATTGTATTGTGTTCCATTTTATTTCACTTCACTTTACAGGTTACCCTTCGTCTATTCTGGCAGCAATTATAGCATTTCCTTTATTAAGTAGATGGATCTGAGCGAATTTCTGGTATCAAGTTCAATAATCATTCATGACTGAGAATGTATTTGAACTTGATCTCCTTGATCCTAATTCAATACTTGACTTACTGTACTACTTTGGCTCTCCAATGGGAGAGTTTTTCACAGTGGCCAATGGGATTGTTCTGGACTTTTAAAGCTATCCATGTTAATGCCCATTATATATCTTCTGATTATTAATTCCTAGGTCACCAATAATTTTTATTGTCTTCTTGTGCAATTTTATTTGTTCTACTACATTCCTCTTCAATTACATAAACATAAATCATTCTGCATAAATCAAACTGCAGATGTAGCATAGATCTATATAAGAGCATAACAATTTTGGCATTTTTATTTTAATTATTATAATGTTCCTAAGCATCGATTTTGCTTTTATGTTTTACAACCGCTACACAGAGTTTCCATCTTCATTGGGCTATGCCAGGGGCCTTCACACTTAACAGCTTTAAGACTTGTGGACTTCAACTCCCAGAATTCTTCCCTTAGTCATGTTAGCTCTGGAATTCTCAGAGTTCACGTCCACAAGTCTTAAACTTGCCAAGTTTGAAGACCCTTAGGCTATGCAGTTGGCTCTTAATGTCTTTTTCTAAGACAGTTGGTGGATATCTCAGATCCCATCAATTTATACACGAAGTTATAGGTGTCCCAGTGTGCATCTCTTTTCACTTCCTTAAATTCAGCCTGATTTGCGCCTGGGTTCTCTAATCAGCCAGTTTAGAAGTATTTTTCTGCCATTTGTTGCAATCCCTGTTTTTCCACTTCTTACATCTCTCCATTGAGAAAATGTCCCATTTATTTCTATTTTAGTATTTTTTTTGTTTTTTAGGCAATTAGTAGTCCACAAAAAGGCCACTTTTTTTTCATCCCATGTCTCCTAAATTTACTCAAAAATGTTTGATAAGAAAATTTTATTAGCATCAAACAGAAGTGTTATTTGCATCTTATAAATAACTGGATGATTTGTCATAGAGATTTCCCTATCTCCACCAGGACATCTTGGAATTCACCAGTTTTTACTAATGTGAACATCCTTTCATTTGTACTATTTTGCTTTCAGTACTTTGATTAATCTCCTTGTTTAATTATTGATGAAAAGCCAAGCAGCTGATAGCATATACTTAGGTTTTGCTTCTCCTTCAAAGAGACACTCTGGGAGCTGTACAATAAAACATCAAAATATAAAACAGTATATAAATATTAAAATGTTCAAGTTAAAATTTAGAAAATTTTCCTCATGAGAGAAATTTAATATTTTTATCTTTGTATATGGATAATTCATGTAGGCTCCTTAAGCATTAAATGTTTTTTGTTAGATAGCCATAGTTCTCATAATCTGCTTATAGCAGCCATTCATTGATCAGCAGGCTACCAGATTAGAATCATCTAAAATCTTTTTAGAACAGCTGCTCCTAACAGGCTATCTCAACCCAGAGATGCTGGCTGCAAAATACAGTTTGGGGGTCCCAGGTAGGATTCTCTAAAAGGGAATGTGTTTATTTGTTGTGGCTATTTATTTATTTATTTATTTATAAATTTTATTTGCTACCCATCTCATACCCAACAATTCTGGTGGCTTTATTTGTTGTGGTTATATATTTATAAATTCATAAACATATCTCTTTATAGATAGTAAAGTGATAGTTACACAGTAATTATTGGTTGGTAACTTTAAGCATAATTCTGCTTGATACATAAACTTCAAGGAGATGGGTGAATTTTGTCTAAATAATTAACATTTTAGAAAAAAAATATTTCAACAATCATGTATTATTTCATAACTCGGCATATTGATTTTAGTAAGCCTGCCTTATACAAATCAACTTGGTCCTGCCCATTAATTATAGTATGCAAAGTGTTTTAATAAAACCAAAATTAACAGTAACCCAAGGCTGTAACATTTATAAACATAGTAAATATTACCATAGCAACTCTGTTTTATTGCAGTGTTTAATTAATTATATCTAAACTTTGAGGATGTTGAAGACAGGGTAAATATTACTTTTGATGATTTAGGAGGTGGCTATATCAAATCACCACTGATTTTTGCAGCTACTTCTCTATTTCTGGAAATTATGTAAACTATTGATTTTCTGAAAGGGTTTAATTTTTTTTTTAAAATTAAGTATGTCTGCTTCTTTAGGTTTGTATGACCAAGGGAGATAGAGGCATGCTGTACATCCAATATGAAAGCTATTATAATTTGATATGCTACAGATATTTTGGAGCTGAGACTTTTAGAATTATCAAGCAGCATAATCAAAATTACAATCATAGCAATTTTGAAATGCTGTACCATGGAACAAAATTACAATACCTTTATGGTATGGTTCATCTAATTGTTCAGTCAATATTTATTAAGAGTTTTAAAACAAGCTCTGTACCATTTACAAACTACAGTAAGTTTTCAACTTTTGGAGGGCAGACTAGCTATAGGTGTAGGTATAGATAAATAAAAATTATAGCCTTTTAGCATTACTATTCTTTAGAAGATCCTTGAAATTGAAAATTTCCACTTCAAAATGTAGTGTTTCTAAGCCATGGCTGAATATCCTTGGCAGCAGATGCTATATCATGGAATCAGTCCACATGTTAAGGAAGAGTGATGAAGTTGCCTTGAATACAATTGCAAGAGAATGCACAAGACACTATGATTAAATGATGTCCATTTTATGCTCTTGGCCCTTCCCCCCCAAACCCAAAATGGAGCCTTCATGAGTTTTCCCTCCTTAAGGATATGACTGTTTAGGATTGCTGTTCACTTGGTATGTTCTTAAAGTATATTTCTAACATATCAGTGCATATATTTAAAGCTGTGTTACACATTTCTATTTGCCCAAAAAAAAATTTCTGGTAATTAAAATATCTCACAGTAGGGAAGTCTATCTGGAAAAATGTAATTATGTTCCTGTCGTGTGCCAATTGGCATGATCCTTTTCTAGAATATTATGATATTGGCTTGAATTTGTGGAGGTTTTCATCCATTTCCAACAATGTGTATTTTCACCATATTCATATTATCCACAAATGCTTTATCTCCTTTTTAAATTTTCATTACCATTTTCTTTTCTTTTTCCTTTCTCAATTTATATATCATTCATTTCCCAAGTTTATTTGCAAACTAAAAGTTCTTCTGTTTCAAATATTATAATTTTGCCTTTGTATCTATTAACATAGATAATTATTGTTATAGAAGTTTAATCTGATATATAATAGTGGTATCTGTCAATGACTTTTATCAATCTTTTTCTTTCTTTTTAATTTCATCCAAAGTGGTCTGCAATTTTTCTTGAGACTTCTCTTTTTAACTCTTGATTACATTGGATTAAAATAACTTTTCATAAAACCTTTACTGGTGTCCCAAATGGTCTTTAAATCTGTTCCTTTATCAAAGTTGTTACCAAAGAGTTCAGTGAGTTTCTTCCTACAGTTGTCCACTAAGTCTTTCTGTAATAAGCCTTCATTCATACATCTAAAAATTGTAAATTTTTTTCTTAGGTATCAAATTGATAGGGTTGTGATCAGAAGAAGTCTTAGGTAGGACCTCTAACTTAGAGATCTTATTTGCAAGATTCTTAGAAATCCATTTCATATCAATTCTTTAAAAGGTTCTATGTGTTTCTGAAAAATAAATATATTCCCTAGAAAGACCATACCTCTGTTTCCAATTGCCCAACAAGAACAGATTGTTCATCATATGTTAAAAAGATTTTGGTAATTTGCCTCAGTTAAATTTGATTTTCTTATCTGAAATTCTGTAAAACTACAGAGTAACTACTTCATCCAAACCCTCATCATGCACCATGTTTTCTCATATAAAAACATTGGTCCAAAAGATTATTAAAAAGCTCTGCTTTATCCTCATTTGGAAAATAGAGACCAGCAATTACAGATTTAATCCCATACTTTTTAGCCTCATTTGAGGCTATGTTCACCTGTCAATAATTTTGGTTTTAAGTCTGGATTAATATAACTACTTCATTAATCTTTTTTAAACTTGCTGATATAAAATCTTCATTCAAAGTCTTACAGATCAGATACTTCACATTTAGTTTTTTTCTTTATTAAGTGTGTTTCTTGGAAACAAATTTGTCTTGTTTTAATTTTCTCAAATAGTGAAAAGATTGGGTGGGGAATTTTTCGCTATTGTTGAAAAGTACAAATTATTCCCTGAAGCTTAACCCAGTGAAATGGAATCCCTTTCTGCTTCAAAAATATGTGTTAAGAAGAAACGTTTTTTCTCATATGGAAAATCCTAATCGGAATTGCCAAAAATAGCAGCCTTTAATTCAAAGAAGGAAGTCCTTCCTTAAAAGTTCAACCAACCGGCAAAGTAGATTTAAAAAAAACCCAAAGCCTGTTTGAAGTTCAGGCTATAATTTCACAATGCAGATTCATTAAGTATATTTTCAAATTTCAACCCTTCAAAAATAAAATTAATTCTGTTTAAATACTTTTAGTCTCTTTTATTTAAAAATTTGTGTGTCAAACAAATACCAGTACATTTTTCCAACATTTTAATTTAAATGTAACCTGAGAAATAAAGAAAAAACTCCAAAGAGAAGTACTTCTCTGTTCCAAAGAGTCTCTCTTTAGCTGCAAAGATGAATAAATATAAAAATTGGTTTAGAAATGAAAAAGATCAGTTCTAGTTCCATAAATTTGGCTGTATCACAACTGTAAACTTAATGAAAATCCCTCCCCCCTACCATCATTCATCTTAACTCATGAGAAGCAGCACTGTGTGGGCCACATGGATAAATGCCTGGTGTTCTCCTTTGATCTGGAGGAAGAAAGGCCTCCTGCTATTCAGGGAACAAAATAAGCTGCAATATTATCTTCAAGAGCATCTAAACTGCATTTTTTTCCACCAGAAGTCCCAAGACAGTAGCACTCCTTGACAATCAGAACATCCCTGTCCATCATAACATAGACCACATTCACTATGTGTCCTGCATTATATATTGACAAATCTTTGACAAATCTGGATTACCATAGCTGCTCTGTACTCCTCAGTTGCCCCAAACAAGCCACATCAAAATTAACACTGAGATCAATTAACACTAATTTTGAGGGTTTCCAGTGTCAGCATTGCCTTTTCCATGTACCATGTCTGGTTTATTGTACTATATAGTGTCCTACTGGGAAGGTAAACCTACCTCCTTTACCAGTCTCTATTACCCAAATTAAGATTTGATTGTGATTTTCACTATGTATAAAGATCCTTCAAGAAACCTGTTATTAATGCAAGAAACAATTATTATCAACCTTGGAATGTAATAACATCTTACATTAACCTTCTCCATATTGCAGTTAAGGGGGAAAAAACAATGCAGAATTTGGTTGCATTTAAGGAGATGGAATTGTTGCTGGATAGCACATTTTGTATTATTAAATATTAACACAAAGTCTTGAAAGTACTTCAGCTGAAAGAAAAGCTGCTTTATTTATGTCTAACAGAGTTGTTGCAACTGACATGACCATATCTGGGGTTAATAGCATTTTTCTTGATTTAAGCCAATAGGATGACAAGCGTGGATTGCCCAATTATTTAGATAAGCAATGTATCTATTTCTTGCTAGACTGAAAAAGTTATCTCAAAGCCATTATGACTGGGATATATATATATATATATATATATATATATATATATATATATATACACATACATACATACATACATACATACATACATACATACATACATCTTGTGTATATACAAAATTGCTGAGAAGGTTTGCTTTCTCTCAGTCTCATCCTTTTGTCCAATTCCAGACATAGCAAAAGTAGATGCTTTCCCTGATGGGAAACAAATGCATGAATGTTATGTTGATTGTAATACGACTTACACATATCACACCTTGCTAATTTCAAGCCGTGTTATGGGATTGTAGTTTTAAAACACTTTTTTGTTGCAAAAAACAGAAACCAAATCATTTTGGATTCCTGTTAAGGAGTTTTTTTGTTCCCTTTGAATTAACAGTGTTAAATCATAAGTAAGGTGTGTTTGTGTGTGTGTGTAAACCAGAATGGAGCTAAACTCTAATGTGGAACATTTTATTTGAAATATGCTGGTTGAGTGATTTGGCTTCATGGATATTTGTATGTCGATTTCAATGCACACTTCGCAAGCTAGTTCTCTGAGAGTTAAGTGTTTTTCTGCAGCTCAGTTGATTTATGAGACTGGGAGCCAACACAATATTTTAATCACCATAAATGGTCAGTATTGCTGAGCATGTGTGTCTGCAAAGGATTCAGTCTAGGCGTTATTTGGCTGCCTTATTCTAAAGTTCTGGCAAACAGACTCCTTTGGCTGATTTAAATATCTTTTCCTGAAACTAAACATTAGGGATTATGATTCCCCATTGTACTAAATTTGAATTTAGTTTATTTTTATTAGAAGTTACTGATGAGAAAATAAAGCCACTATTTGATTAGTTTTAAATTTGTGAGTTTTCTATTATAAAAAGAGAAAAGGTATTGACCTCATTCTCTAAGTGATAATAATTTGTTTGACGGACAGGCAAATAGGTAACACAGTCATTCAAGAACATTCACCAGAATAAATACAAGAAAAATGTATAGAAAGTTGTGAATAAGTATTAAGAAATGAATGCATGTGTCCCCACTCTTCCTTTTGTATTTTTAATATGTGCAGAGGTTTCTACAAAAATGTCCAAAAAAGTGGCCCAATTTCTCAGGCTTTCAGGATCTGCTTAAAGTTTTGAGAACAGAAGGACTTGTGACAGCAATATTCTTAAGAAATTTTTGAAGACTAAGAATAGAAATTTGGCCATTCTTGGGTACAACAGGGAATTCCTCAAATCTTAAAAAAAGAGATATATATATATTTTCTCTGTCTGTTCTTAGAAATCATTCCACATTTATACTATGTTATATGTCAGTGGTGGCTAATCTTTTTTGGCTCCTGTGCCAAATATTGCGTTCCCGCTCATGTGCCAGCAGCCAGAAGTCAATGCGCCTACACCCAACATGCCCCTGCGCATGCACACACATCTCCCATGCACCCCTAAGCATGTGCGCCAGATACCTGACAATCAGCTGGTGGGTGGCACACATGCATGTGCAGTGGGGCTCTTCCAGGTGACCTCTCATGTGCCACTTCCGGCATGCGTGCCATAGGTTCGCCATCACAGTTAAATGTTTATCCATACATAAGTGTGGGGAAGGAGATCTTTCTACATATATATAGCAGTTTCTCTCTCCTTTGGCCCTCTCCCCGATACTTTACATTTCTAGGCACCTAACATTACATAGCCATATGAGAAATGAATGAGATATTACTTTTAAGAAATACCCATGTAAGATGTGCTGAAAGTTGAAAAGGAGTGGGGAATAAAGAGAGCTGTGAAAATATTTACAGGTCCCTCACTTCCCGAACATAAACTGTTTCAACTCCTTCCCTCAAAATGATGCTATAGAGCACTGCACACCAGAACAACTAGACACAAGGACAGTTTCCCCCGAATGCCATCACTCTGCTAAACAAATAATTCCCTCAACACAGTTCAAGTGTTTACCAAGTCTGCACTACTATTACTGTTAATCTTCTCATCACTCCTTATCACCCATCCCCTCCCACTTGTGATTGTAGGACTGTAACTTTATCGCCTGTATCCTTACAATTTATATTGACTGTTTCCTAGTAAAGGCCTTGTCACACTGCCCAACGGATGCAAAACGTTAGTAAAAAGGACACAACGGACGAGAAAAATGTTCCATCCGTTGTTATCCGCTCTCAGAAGGGGTGAAAATTTGCATAACCGGAGCGGATAACACGGAAAGGAACGGACGCAGGGATGACGCAGGGCGGATGGAAAGCGGATGCGGAACGGAAGCCCAGCGAATGGAAGCAGATGAGAGCAGATGGCACATCCGCAAGGCTTCCGGGGGACCTCAGCAAAGCGGATGCGGAATGGATACAGCGGATGCTGAGCGGATGAAGCGGATGCAGAGCGGAAGCCTAGCGGATGCACAGCGGAAGCCTAACGGATGCCTAGCGTTAATTGCGCATGTGGGGAGGATGCATTGCGTAAGCCCCATGGATATAAGGGAAGCAGCTCGGAAGCAGGTCACCATTCAGAGGAAAGACCTGCTGCCGGACGGATTGACAGCCTTGCCTGCCCTGCCTGCATGCTGCCTGCAAGCCTTGCTGCCAGCCTTGCTGTCTGCCTGCCTGCCAGCCTCCCTGCCAGCCTTGCTGTCTGCCTGCCTGCCAGCCTTGCTGCCAGCCAGTCTGCCTGCCAGCCTTGGTGCCTGCCTTCCTGCCAGCCTTGGTTCATGCCTGCCTGCCAGCCTTGGTGCCTGCCTTCCTGCCAGCCTTGGTGCCTGCCTTCCTGCCAGCCTTGGTTCATACCTGCCTGCAAGCCTTGGTGCCTGCCTGCCAGCCTTCCTGCCAGCCTTGGTGCCTGCCTTCCTGCCAGCCTTGGTGCCTGCCTCCCTGCCTGCCTCCCTGCCAGCCTTGGTTCCTGCCAGCCTCCCTGCCAGCCAGCAACCCCACAACCATGGGGAAGAACAGAAAGCCTCAGCCATCTGCTGCCAGCCCTGGCAAGAGGGACAGGGCTACCATCCCGCCCCCTGGCCCTCACTCTGGTTCTGCTGGGGCTTCTGCAGCATGGGCTCGCTCTTCTGGGGCTGGGGCTTCTGCTGCTTCTGCTTCTGGAGGAACTGATGACGTGGGGGATCAGACAAGCACTCCAGCACCAGCCACCTCCACAGCACCTGGACCCTTCACCCCTGAGACTGAGCGACCAAGAGGAGTGCCAGAGACTCATTTTTGTTTTATAGCTTGTTGTTAATAAAGTCTATTTTTGATTCACACACTTGCTTCATTTCTTTTTTTGAATAAAGTCTTGGTGGAAACTTTTAGAAATGGTTTAAGCCTTTGCATGCTTGTGGGATGGGTTGAGATAGCAGTGGGATGGGCAGGGATACCTTTGGGATGGGTAATAGCTGTGGAATGGGCAGGGATACCTTTGGGATGGGTAATATTTTTGGGATGGGTAATAGCTGTGGGATAGATAAACCTCCAGTGCAAGCATAGTGGGACTGGATGGTCCACCCTCACAGGTGCCACACCTATGGCCCTTTATTATCAATAATAATGTAATCAATCATCCACACATGTCAACATAAACACAACTCTTTATTAAATGCCCTGTTCATTGTAGGCTCACCCAACATACATGGCCCAATCTCATCCGTGTGATGAGACAGGCTGAAGGAAGCATCCATTAATCATCTGTCATCCTGTCTTGCCACTCCACTGCTCCAGCTGGGAAGTTGCACCAGTGTCTCAGGAGGTTGCGCTGCTTCTTCCCTTCACTTGAGGCTCTGTTGGGGCCTTGCATATCCTCAGTGTCGATCAGGTTTTGCCCTTGCCTCCATTCCCCAGGCTCCATGTCCCCATTGCCTTGCTGGAAGTCCACGAGCCTGTTCTGCAACACTGGGTAGTGGGTGCGCATGAGATTGTGCAGGATGCAGCAAGCTTCCGCGATCCTCCTCACGGTCTCTGGGCGATGCTGCATGGTGGTGAGGAGTACCTGGAACCTGTTGGCCAGGATGCCAAAGGCGTTCTCCACCACCCGCCTTGCCCTGGACAGCCTGTAGTTGAAGATCCCCTCTTCACGGGTGAGGTATTTGGAGGTGTAGGGCTTCATGAGGTAGGTTGTGAGGGAGAAGGCGTCATCCCCCACGATGAAGTAGGGCACATCTTGTGTGTCGTTTGGCAGGGGGTCTGGATCTGGGAAGCCCATGATGAGGTTGCGTTCCAGCCCCTCCTTGAGGTGACTGGCGTTGTATACCTGGGCATCTGAAGATGAGCCGTTGCCTGAAGCATCGATGTACATGAACTTGTAGTCAGCATCGACCATTGTGAAGAGGATGATGCTGAAGAAGCCCTTGTAGTTGTGATAAGAGGACCCTGAGTTGGCTGGAGCTTTGCAGGCCACGTGCTTGCCATCTATGGCTCCAACGGTGTGGGGGAAGTTCCACCTCTGATACCACTGCTCTGCAAGTTTCTTCCATCCTTCTTCAGTGGAGGGGCACTGGAGGAGCTCCTCCATGTATTCTTCGATGATGGCCTGCACCACTTCTCTGACCACAATGCTGATGGTGTTGTGTGGCACCCTCAGCCGTACTGCATGCTCGTGTATGTGGTCCCTGAGGCCAGGTAGTGCAGAGTGAGTGCCACCTTGAGCCCAGGTTCCAGGCTCGGCCAAAAGTTGGTGTTTGCCTTGGTCAACCTGGGTGTCAGCCGCTGCACAACTTCATCAAACATGGCTGGAGGCATCCTCATGAAGTTCTGGAATGCCCGAGTGTCTTCGTTCCTGAGCTCCACCATCAGCTTGTTGTACAGTCCGTCCTCTGCTCTTCTGGCGAACCATCTTTGTACCCAGACGCTTCTTGGCCGCCTCTTTTTCTTCCCATAGTAGAGTTCACAGAGCCTGTAGATGGCTTCGCACTGTTGCAGAAGGATGGTGGCTGCCAAAAGGACTTTGTTACGATCCACGGTGGACATGACTGGATGCTGTGGAAGAGCAAGAGTCAGATGAAGGCTGCAGAGGTCTGCACCACAGCGCTGCTGTTCTGAAAGTGAGATCCAGATGAGTTGCTCCCCCTTTTTATAGGCAGTATAGGTTTTCCCCTATGTGTCCCTTTGCATCCTCTAGGCATCCTCTAGACATCCTTAATATCCGAGATAGGTCCCCTCTGCGAACGTTTTTTCCGTTTTACATGCTTTGTTTCCATGCTGCATCCGCTAGGCATCCGTTCTGCATCCGTTCCGCTTCCTCCCTGTGTCCATTTACCTCTGGAGCGGATGGAGTTGCGCGGATGCGCAGCGGATGCCTAGCGGATATAGCAGATGCGTAACGGATGCAGAACGGATGCGTAGCGGATACAGAATGGACGAATTGGATACATTTTCCACTCAAAAGTTTTGAGTAGCTCAAAACTTTCTGAGCGGATGAAACGTCAATAAATGGATGCTGGACGGATAGAGAGGAAGCAAAACGTATGCAGTGAGTACAGAACGGATGCATCGCGTTAATCAACGGATGGCAAGTGTTTCTCTCCGTTTTACATCCTCTTTCCATCCGTTGGTGCAGTGTGACAGGGGCTTAAGATTTGATTGTTGATTGTACCCTATGACTATCATTAAGTGTTGCATGTTATGATTCTTGATTCTTAACAAATGTATCTTTTCTTTATGTATACTGAGAGTATTTACAGCAAGACAAATTCCTTGTGTGTTCAATCACACTTGGCCAATAAAGTATTCTGTGCTATATTCTATATTCTATTCTATTCTATTCTATTCTATTCGAACCAAACCATGGGTATTTGAGATCTTAACTCTTTGGTGAGATAGCGTAATGTTAAAAACACTAGAAGTTCATTGATTGGCTAAGAGATGCTAGCAGCAATGATCGGTGGCTTCGCTATATGTATTGCTGAATGAATCAGATTGTTGGCCAGTCAGATACTAATTTGAGTCCTTGAAGTATGTTGTTAAGCAAATGAAGAAACATTAGGAAAGTACTTGAATGCATTCTTCCCATTTTAGTACATCAGTCCCCAGAAGGGGGAATGTAGAATCTTGAAATTGGCATGTGAATTAATACCCTTTCAATTTCCTGATAATTTTGGCTGTGATCATGGGAAACTGTCATGTGGGCAGAAGAAAGTAAAGCAGAGCAGAGGACACTTTCTACATTCTGAAAAAAAATATTTCTCTGGAAGAAGCACTTGAACCTAAATCTCTGGGGAGCTGACTCAAGCAGCATTGTATGCCACTCACAGTCAGGATGCTAATAAAAGATGGCCCTTTTCATTCATGAACAAGCTGCTGTATTAAGTAAGAAGGAGTGCTGTGGGAAAGTTGTTTGTGAACTTTATGTGGAATAAAAATGCTTTTCATTATTTAGAAGTTTCCTTTTCCATTTCTAACCATTCAAACTAAGCATGGCCATTTTTAGATTAGTAATTGGAGAAGCTGCTTTTTGGTTTCTCATCGGAATCTGCATCCTGTGTCATTATAGCTTCCTAAGGTTGGAGTGCAAAGTATTAAAACTGAAAGGAAGAGACACATATATAAATGGGGCAAGGGGGAGTGGGCAAATTTGATAACACATTGACAGGTACAATTTAAAAAAAGAATTAGGATTAATCTTTCCTGTTCTGTTGTTAAAACTGTATTCTATTAATGTTGTTCCTTTATTCTCAGAAGTAAATTGTACTTAGTTCAAAAGCAAAATATATAGATTTTAGTGTCAGTTCTCAATGTCTATTAGTGAGTTATTACTGAATAACTCACTTATTCTTAAGCAATGGGTTTTGGAATAAAGATTGTATCATTGTCATGGCACATTTATAATTGCCTTGCTCATTTCAATATGGTAAGAATATATAGAATACCCACTGACCAAAACAGAAGATTTAATGACAACATTCATCAATTCTTTGATGCAAAGAATTTTCTACAAAGAACAGAACAAAAATATTTAGTTAAGAAATTTAGATGGAAATGATTAATTAAAGCCTGTTACAATATAAATTTGAAAGGAGTCATGTCTGTTACTAGCTATAGCAGTAGCTATACCAAAGATATCTTTGGTATCTATACCAAAGATATCTTCGGTATCTTAAAAAAACAACATATTTATGTTGTTGGCTTCATGAAGATTGGCTTCATGAAGATTGGCTTCATTTATTATTTATTAAAAATAATTATAATTCTTGCTACCCAATTTACTCAATTATATTGCCACCCATTTCCAAGCAGCTTACAAAAATAAAACCCCAATACAAAAACCAAAACCCCCTATTCCCCTTAGATAAAGATTTGCTCAATTGGATGCATAAAGAGAAAATAAATATTCTCAGATGCAGATTTGACATTCTCATATACCAAGGGAGATAGATATAAATATAAATATATAAAAGCATCATTTAACACTGTTCATTTATATGTCCATATCATATTTAAAGCTTTAAAAATGTTTGGAAAGCTTCATTGCTTAAGTGTTTTTACGTGCTCATGAAATAAATGTAAAGTACTCATATTTTTTCTTCCTGAATATCATAAAGATTATAACCCAATTAATTCTATTAATAGTTTATGGATGTTGAGAGCCATAGTTTCTAAGATAGAGATGGCAGTTATGTCAACACAATACTAATCATCTAGTTCCAAAGCTAAGTAGTACTGGGCAGAAAAATTCATTAAACAATAGGAAAGCTAAGAGAAAGAACTATTGGAATCAAATTATAGTGTGTATAAAGAGAATTGTACCTCCATCTTGACAAAGGACAGTGAATTGTTTAAGTTTCTTCTTGTAGTATGCAAGTAAAAATTCTTAGCTAGACATGCCATAAAGGCTGAATCTGGGCCAAGAGCCCAGTTAAGCCATACTGACTGAAGCTTCCAGGAAATTCTAGGAAGACATACCAGTCAGCCTAACATGCATTATGTGTGCCAGTTTTAAATACTAGCTAAGTGTTAAATGAGAACAGTATAAAATAATTACATGGATGTTTTTATTTGCGTGAAGTTATATTCCGGAATTTTGAGGTCAGGTTATTCCTTCTGCTGTATTCCTTCCTGAAAATATGAGGAGAAAAAGCAGCTTGTTAAACCATTTCCTTTCATTAAACAAAAACTTCCAATTTCAGTCTACACAAGAATCAGATAAATGGTTGTATCCTAAAAATACATGAGATTAAAACAGGTCTTGAGCCTTAAGTGGACATAAGGCTTATTTGCAAGTTGGAAGGATTATTTGTTCCTGAATTCATAACCATGATAATAGGAGTGCTCTGGAGGCCCAGAAGAGATGCCAATGACCTGCATGTGGTTCGAAGGTGACACTGTTTCCATCCTGATCTAAAGTCAATTTGGCTGCCTGAAGATGATTTCCCCAAACTTGATGGGATTTAATCACCAATTGCAACAATCATGGAATTGTGTTTTTCCTAACAATAAAATATCTATCTTTATTGAATTCTTTTAACAACATATATTTCTTCCATGTAAATATAGTATAAGCTACATTGTATGTATGTATGTATTTATTTATTTATTTTGTCAAGCGATTTTAAGGTAACAGGTATAAATATAAACATAGTTATGAATACATGCAATGAATACACATTAGAAAAATAAAAAGAAACAATAGGACAGGGATGGAAGACACATTGTTGCGCTTATACATACCCTCTACAGACCTCTTAGGAAAGGGGTGAGGTCAAAAGTAGAAAGTCTAAGTTTAAAGTTTTTGGGGTTTGGAGAAGAAACCACAGAGTCAGGTGGAATATTCCAGACATTGACCACTCTGTTGCTGAAGTTGTATTTCCTGCAATCAAGTTTGGTGCGATTAACCTTGAGTTTGCATCTATTGTGTGCTCTTGTATTGTTATGGTTGAAGCTGAAGTATTCATTGATAGGTAGGACATTGCAATATATAATTTTATGTACTATACTTAGATCTGACCGAAGGCAACATTGTACTAGGTTTTCTAGGTCTAGAATTTCAAGTCTGATGGCATAAGGTATTCTGCAAAGAGTAGAGGAGTGGAGAACTCTTCTTGTGAAATATTTCTGGACTTTCTCCACTGTGTTAATATCAGATACATAATGCAGGTTCCAGACTGATGAGCTGTATTCAAGTATTGGTCTAGGAAATGTTTTATATGCTCTAGTTTGTAATGTGATATTACCAGAGAAAAAGCTACACAGGATTAGGCTAACAACTCTTAATGCCTTTTTGGCTATGTAGTTACAGTGGGCTTTAGCACTTAGATCGTTAGAGATGAGTACTTGGCTTTGAACCTGCTGTCTTGTCTATCCAGTTATGCAGGTGTCCAGAGATACCATAAGATTTTAATTTTAGGAGTAGCTTGTCTATGTACCATATACTATAATTATATTGTATAAATATAATATATAATCCTCACCTTTCTAAAAAAAATTGCTTCTTGGTGCTCTAATCTATGAATCATTTCCCAGTCTCCCATTCTACCCCCACTCCAATTTTCATTTTCTTTATTATTTCTTACATTTTTTTTCTTTTTACAACTCTTTATTTGGGGTGGAGTTATGGCGACTGAATGGAGCTGAGTCCTTCCTGATGCCTATGCAGAATTTGCAGCAGATATTTTCTCTTTGCGCCCCGAGAAAAAAAACACCTGCTGCTACCTAGGACTAAACTCTTAACCTTCCAAGTGGGAGGCGAGCACCTTCACCTCCAGACCACCGCATTGCTCTTATTATTTCTTATTCTAATAGCTATTAAAAATCTATTCAATATCCTGGACATTTTTTTTCAGTACACTTCCGAAGATAGCTGCTCAATAAAAACAATTTGCCATTAGTTACATTTGAGCCAAATAGCATACTTTAGGCAATAATAATTGTTCTCATTATTTATATAACCTTTCTCGGGAAATAAATGAATGACAAAGATCTTTTAGAAAATTTCTCAACAGAGTAATCCAAAATTAGGATGTGATTTAATATTATTTTTTCTTGCATCTTTAGCGAAGATATATAAATAATGAAATTGGTGTTATGTGTTTTATAAATATTTCAGAAGTTTTTGCATGACAATTAATTAAATTAAAATGTTTGATTAATAATAATCCGTAAATGTGGAGTTATACTTGTTTGTGTAGATTTGTGATGAAGTGTTGAGTCTTTCTACATTGGAAATGGAGCTGTCCTGTTAAGTTGTGTTCTGATAAGTGTAATTGAATTTTTTTACAAGAGTTCCTTATGGAAACCATTATGTCTCTTATTTAAGCAGAAAAGAGGAGCAGAATTAAATTAGAAAGTGCACAGACAGTTGCAGCCAATAAAGCCTTTCCTCCAATCCTCCTGAGAGGCCTAAGTGATCTCAAGGTAATGGATGGGAGCCAAGTGATTATGACAGTAGAGATTTCAGGTAAATATTCATGTTTTCTAGTGGGAAAACTTGGGAAAAAGGCATATAGAAATAGAACTAAATAAGAAATAATAAATTGCTCATAATTTTAACAAGGGTATTCTGTTTTGTAATTGAGCAGTTCTTTGCCTTTGGTTCATGTTGACTCCCTTTTTTCTTTTTTTAATTTTTTATCATTAGAGAAGCAAGGGAAACCAGTAAAATCTAAGGTAAATAGATGGCTCCACTGTCATTGTAGAATAAAGAAGTGCCTTCTTTTTATAGGATATGCTTATGTTAACTTTAACACGTTAATTATATTATATGATTTTTGTGCATTTCTTTGGGCTTTGTTGTAGTTTGTCCAGAACCTGTTTGGGTTAGGCTATAAAACTAGTACAAACAAATAAATAGAACTCTTTATCTAGATCTATGGAAGAGTGAGAAATGATTTGTGAAAACTCAGTTTTTCTATTAAATAATAGGATTAAATGGGGTGCAAAACAATAAAACACACAATGAGAAAAGTGCCAAGAGCACATGTGAAGAAACTATTATTTCTGGTTTTTGCAAAAGACATTTTCAGAAGATTAGAAAAAAGAATGGGGTAGGACAGTTCCATTAATTCTAGAACATAATATGTATGTTTGAACACATGTTTTGTTTTTGATAGGAAGCCATAATATAATAGTTGATCAAACACAGGTGCATTGATGTGACTAAAGCCAAAGAATTGGTCTATGTGTGCATGTATGTATGTGCAGATAAGAATTCACTAATATTCTATAATGTTCTATATTATATCCCTGTATTTTACTGAGAATAGGGCTTTTTTGTTATGGCAGCAGGAAGTCCATGTGAGTTTCTTGTTCTGCCTTATCTTATAGTTGCAGTTGGCCTAATAGAATAGTTCATGACTTCCCATGCTGCCTTTGTTTTATCTCAAAGACTTCTGTTTTATTTGTGGCTCAGCTAATCCACCTCCTGAAATAATTTGGCTTCACAATGGTAAAGAGATCCAGGAAACAGAGGATTTTCACTTTGAGAAGAAGAGCAATGTGTATCGCCTCTGTATCCAAGAGGTATTTCCTGAGGACACAGGAGAATACACCTGTGAGGCCTGGAATGACTTGGGAGGAATTCATACTGAAGCAACCCTGACTGTACAAGGTAAAGATTTTATATCTATATGCCGACAGGTGTGCATGCATGCTTACAGACACAGACACACACACACACACACACACACACACTTACTGCATTGTTTAATAGCTGCACAGGAAAGTATTCAAAAAGTTGAGAACCTCCCTGTCTCTCTGAAACTCCATAGTTTCCCTTTAGATACAATTTTAATGGATATTGCCATTCTGCTTCACTCAGAAAAATGTACTCTAATTTCTATAACCAGAAAAGAAAGTATTAAATGAGAATACTTGGTTTTATAAAAAGTTGTGATGTGTTTCTGTAGTGTAGAGAGTAGAAACTTAGGGATGTGATTATTTGACTGAATAGTTAATTCAGAAACTTGATTATGAATACATTTTAAGTTCAAGTTACACTGAAGTATATTCTATCTATTGTTTTCTAATTTATGGGTGAAACTATATATGAGCTTGTGTGTGTGTATGTGTGTATAATTACAAGCATTTACATTTGTTTGTTCAAGCACCTGATGGAATGGAATATTTAAAGATAGAAATTATGTATATTAATTACCAGAATAGCAATAATATACTGCCATGTACTTAATGACCTAATTTAGACATTTCATGTATTTCGAAAACTACAAGGCCATAAAATAATAGCTCTGAGTAATCTAAACAAGCAAAGAGGGAGGAAGCCCATATGTTGCATGCATGGACACAGACATAGTGTCTGTCAGCAATTCCAGAAACTAAATATGTCTTCTCCCAGAATTACACCATAGCAGTTCTGGGAAAAGTTGCTGCTTCTGCCACTTTAAAGGGTTACCAGAGGGTGCTGTACAGCTGACCCCTGAAGCATCATTTTTACTCTTCAGATCTGAAGTAATGCATGGGCCTATTCATGGTGTAGCACTTCCAAAAAGAGACTTAAGGTTACAATAGCTAAGGCCATGGTACTAAAGCTAAAGGATGCGCAGCCCAGTCTTTGTGAGTATAGTGAATGATGGCAGTGAATTTTTGTGAAGAGAGTAAAGCAAAACACACAATGAAAGCAAATGTTATTTAGCCAAAATGAGACACCCAGCTGCATGAATATGCTTATGGGAATATGAAAAGGGAAAAGTTATATACAAATGCTTTATTCGAGCATGCACGCATGTATATTACATATTAGGGCAGGGATGGAAAATTTCTATTTAATTATTTTATCAAGGCCCAGATTCTTTTTGGAATATTCTACTGTGGCTCACATGCATGGGAATGGAGTTCCAAAGCAAAGTGAATGAAGCCACTCCTTTCTTCCCACTCTCCCTCATTTTCTTCTATAGCCCATTTCTCAGTTTCTCTACTTCTGGCTGCACAGTCTCCCTGCAGAGAATATTGATGGAGTAAATAATAATGAAACAGTGAAGATAGTTTATGGAACATACCCCAAGATTCGCAGTAGATGAGAAAGGGTTAATCATTAAACTCTTGCATAAACATTCTTATAAGTATATAATTATCTGCAAATGGGCTATCATTAAATATGTTGTGTAAAGGTTCAGAGCTTGATAATGACATTGTACACTATTTTTTTCCCACCTCAGATATAATAGACAAATCCCAGTCTTCAGTCCATACAGGTATAGAATTCTAATCTAATGCATCTTGAGGGCACTAGGTGAAAGAAGGCTGCTCTTGGGTTTTGAAAAAATTGCATTTTTAAAAAATTTATTTATTACTGAGACTATAAAAATAGCAAATGAACAGCTACAAAGTTAACTGTCTTCTCCTGAGATAATTCTATAAAAGGGAATAACTCTCAAGTTGAGATCCCTTGTGTGTTCATTCTAGAGTATGTGAAGCAATCTCAATTTTATTTAATAATATATTATTGTAAATTTCACATCAGAATTTTAGGATGCCAGGTACTGATTTTTTTAAGACATTTCATGGCTTCATTTTTCATTTGTCTAGATATTTAAAACAACAGTGGACTGTATTTATCTTTCTTCTATTTATTTACTTAAACATTCTCTCCAGCCCACAGCAGACCATTTTTTTTAAAGAAATACACAAAGTACCATCTGGGTTGTTGCTTTTTGTTTTAAAGACTTCAGATTTTTGGAAGCAAAAGAAACATGGAGATCCTCCGGGAAACATCTTATAAAGTCAAACACATCTGAAATGACTGAGCTACCATCTCTTTACCTAGACACAATAATGTGTTCACTCATCTTTTTTTCCTCAAAATGTTTCCTTCTGTATTTATAGATCACCTTGTTTGTTTGGTTCCCCCCCTTTTTTATTTTTTCTTTGTAATCATATTAGACATGCTGTCGCTGTAGCTATTATGGAAACTTTTGGTTAAAGCAAACACTTAACTGTTCAGATGGAAATTATTTGAGTATTGTTAGCTTCCTCAGGAAAAGGGATGGATGGATATGTACATAACATGCAAGTTTTCTGCATGTTGTGCAAAGTGACTTATGATAAAGTCTGAATTTAAACTTTTAGTATTCTGAAGAATGACCTATTAACTTGTGATGAAAAAAAAGTGAAAGAAAACTTAAAAGGAAGTGACATGATCCCTTATTTCAAAACATAGCATTTGATAAGTTTGTTTGCACTTTCACAAATGGCTGCTGTGGTAAGCATGGCCATTGAGGAAAGTATCTTCCTTATGCTATATAGAGAATTGCTAAAGATTATTACCTCTGCTGCCGCACTAGACAGAATATTGTGAGTAGGTTCTCAATTCAGAATATGCATCCAAAGTAAAATATCTATAAAATGGTTTGTCAGAAGCTAAATGAAATCCAGCACACATGATTCCACCAGTGCTATTAAATTTTCTCCCTGCCCGTCTTAACATTTTTTTTTCTTTGTGTTCCAGAACCTCAGGATGGTATTCAGCCATGGTTTATTAGCAAACCACAGTCAGTGAGAGCACTAGTAGGGCAGAACATTATTATTTCCTGTGCCATTGCTGGAGATCCATTCCCCACAGTTCATTGGTTCAAAGATGGAGAGCAACTAACAACAGAAGCAGGCTATGAATTCCTACAAAATGAAGATATCTTTACCTTGATTATTAGGAATATTGAACCTTGTCATGCTGGCCAGTATGAAATACAACTCAGGTATGTTGAGGGAAGTATATATTTATAGGAACAGTCACTTTTTCAGTTGTCTAAACATGAATAAGGCATTTTATTTCTATTGGGCTTTGCTTTCAAGAAAGTGTTCATTATATATTTTGCCTGTGGGTTCCTAGGATATAAATGCCTACATTAGTTGCCATATGGATTTCATATTAAACTACTGAAACAGTCAATATTCTCCTCACTACAAGCAGTTGCTCTCCTGGCCTATTCTTAATTTCTTTATTTATTTGCTTACCTCAAATAATTTTTTTAACATTCAATCTGCAATTCACATGTGATCCTGTGTGTTTATTTGTTCTTTCTTTTCTCATATAACGGTCAATTAGAATCAAAGGCTTATATTAAAATGAATGCTTTCATTTTATGCAACTCAAATCTTGAAAGAAACAGGCACACCTAGTGGGTTCTAGAGTCAAGGTCCCACAACCAAGAAATCCTTCACTCAGGAGAATGCTTCGAAACATTGTCCATTGGAAGCAATTGTGATGCACAAAACATCATATTTGAACAAAACTTTGCATGGTAGAAGTACGGTCTGCTTGTTATGAATGAACACAATTTGTTCAGAAATATTTTTTTTAATGTTTTGGTTATTCTACATTTTTGCTAAAACAACCCTGGTATTTCTGCCATGGGAACAGTGGGATTCAGGATTTGAGTTGCAAAAAATCTGGACCAGCTAAAAGTAATATAGGAGTAATCTGTTTGCTACCCCCTCACTGATTGGCTGGAGATCTGCAAGGTAACCTTATCTCTCACTTACCTGGAACTTGGAAGTGTTGAAACTGAAAGGAATGGGAATACAGAAGTGCCTTACCAAGTCTTGCAGAGAGCCAGGAATGTTAGTTAACTTTCTCCCTCTTCCCCAGTATTTAAATGGTTACTTTTCCCCCTCTCCCCACTGGTTGTACACACAAAAACTTCTTAATCTGATAAATTAAAACAATACCTTTTAATTTGATAAACAAGCATTAGTGAAAGAAAAGCAAAAGAGGGATTTCTCCCCCAATACATACACACACATACATAAACACACACACACACACACACACACAGAGGGAGGGAGGGAGAGAAGAAGAGCCCTCCCTGGCTATTCTCATTTGCATCTGAAATGGACATTCTCAGTAGCATTCAGAATAAAAGAATAGCCAGGAGTCATAATTCATGCATATATCCTTGCTCAGCAAAACCTCTTTTGTTTTCAGGCTTAAAGCACTAAAGTCCAAAATTGTAAGAAACATGTCAAATCAACTAGTTAAAACTAGCTTTTATAAGCCATACTATGGATTTCATCAACGGCGTGCTCTCATTTAATATATATTTAAGCTAAATAGCCAACCATAGAGAGTATTTTTATATTCTTAAGCGCACTTTGAAGTCTCCATAAACAAAAAGGGCATGAGAGAATGTAGGGGGCAGAATGGGCAGACACCAAATTTTAAAAAAAGAAAGAAAACCAAGAGCCAAAATTACTCTTTGCTTTTCAAATGGACTCAAAGTCAAAAACTTCAAAATGAGTTGACCAGGTTAAATAAGCCACTTATGTAGACATTTTGAAAAGCAGTCAAGTCAAATTCTGTTGATGATGGCTTGCTGAGTTTAGCTGCTCATGTATCGTACTCACTCTTTTGTCCTGTTTTATGGAGCCTGCAGGGTGCCTTTGAGGATGAAGATACTTTATACTGTATATAAAGACTAACAGCGTGCCATATTTGGATCTGTAGATCTGGCATAAGTACTCTTGCTGCATCATTTGGCTTCTTCATGAAGCTGATGTTTTTCCTGGCTCCCATGGTGGGCTACTTTGGGTCAGGAAATATGCAGTTGATTAGGAAAGCAGTGGAAGAAATCCCCTCATTCTCACCACTGTCCCATCAGTGCATATTGTGAGAAAGGAAAGAGTAGCGCACACTCAGTTGAACCAAATGTTTGAAGGGACATGGATGTAAGTTAGGACCTGATGCTCTTAGCAATTCTGACACATCACTACATCACTGAAAGTTAACTTAATTGAGCTGAAGAGTTTGGAGAGCTAAACTTTTTGGGGATTACCAGATAAAACCTGGCAATCAGAGGAAATCAGATACAAATGGTGATAGAATTCCGATCCTCCATCATATTGAATGGCTGATTTTCTAAAATCGTTAATTGCATGATTGCACTTATCAGGTTCCATCCATTCTACCATTTGTACAGTCAACCTCCCCCCTCACTCTAGTGTAACTTCCTACATCAGCATAATCACTCCATGTATTGGATGAAATGAACTGCAATTCACAAAAGCCTCTGCCTTTTAATAAAAGGTGTTACCAGTATCCTGACTTTTTTGCCACCAGAAAGTAACATGGTGGCTCTCTTCTTATGTATCTTTTTATCATAAAAGCTAAAATCCAATGAAACATCTAACATGCTGCGACCGAGAACAATTGTATTATGAACAGAAGATGTCTCCATTCAGGTTGCTTCTAGAGCGAAACATCTGAAAAATATGTTTAAGTCCAGTCTAGTCCCCTGTGAAATTAGCTGGTCTGTACCAGCTGAGATTTTGGATCCTCAAACTCTTCAGCTCATTTTATATTTATTTATTTATGTTTATTTTATTTTTGTCAAAAGCTTACAATATAACAGAAACAAGAATAAACATAAGTTTAAATACAAAAAATAGGAACTAATAATTGAGGACAATAGGACAGGGACATTAACCCTTTCATGAAGTTTTTGATTGTTCATCAAACACCCCCCCCATAAAAATTATTGTATGAAAATATTTTAATACTACTTTAATAGTATAACAACTAATAATAATAATACTTACCAAGGTGGTCTACAAGAAAGACCAAATGATTATACATAAAGTACTTTATAGGAGTTCAATGCAAAGTTACTAAGCTTAGAGTCACTTGGATTTATCGTAGTCCAGAAAGGGTTGGAGCTGAAAGAAAGTAGGATGTAAGAATACCTTCAAGTTATGTATTTATTTTATTGGGGGCCTATGGTGTAGTGGTTAAGGCATCAGGCTAAAAAATCAGACCACCATAAATTCTAGCACTGTCTTAGGCACAAAGCCTGTTGAGTGACCTTGGGCCAGTTTCTTTCAGCCATAGGAAGGAGGCAATGGCAAACCACCTCTGAAAAACCTTGCCAAGGAATTTGTGAATGAACAGGGGGAAAAGGCAGCTGAGGACAGTTTGTTGTCTCATCTGCCAAATATATAACATGCATTGTGTTAAATAGACTTCCACTCAGGTATTTTGTACAATATTCTTACAAGGAGCCTTATCAAGCAGTTACACTGCAATTATCTGTAGAGTTTGAATTTAGATCCTTTTAAAAAAGTGTTTAAAAACACTTTAAAAATATGAAATGTTTTAACTGACTTTAAAAAAAACCCGTTTAACCAAGACTAATTAGCTGGTATGGTCTTAAAAATATAATAAAAATATATTTATAAAAATATAAAATATAATATGTATCATCTGGTATGGTCTTAAAAATATAATTGCATATCTTTTTACTGATAATATTATTACATATTATTTAATGCACTGAGATGTATTCCCTTATTTGGGTAATTATTTTTATTTTGTTTAATCTACACGGCTGTTTTGGTCTGGGATCATATGCTGCCTTTTTTATTTGATTAGAAAAATGTTCAGATTGGGGGGAAAAAATCACATTTTTTCCATCTCTGAATGGAACATTAAAAGTGTTCCACTATATTTGGTAGGCTTTACTCTAGAATAAGGGTGCCTCTTTTTGCAAACTTCAGAGTAATCTTTAAATTTTACTCTTCACAGTTATGTGTTCTCTTTATTGAAATTAATATTCAAATAATTGTTAATTCTGCTGTTGTTACTGTGTTTCTCACAAAATAAGGCCAGGCCTTTTTTTTTTTTTGACCCCCGAAAAAATGGCTAGGCCGTCTTTTCGGGGGTGATTTAATTTCCTCCCCCCACCTAGAGCAGCATATGTGCATGTACCTCTCCACGAGCCCGTTTTTATCAGCCGATGAAAGCTCCCCGAAGGCAGAGTCCCCAGCCGCTTCAGGACGAGGCGTGGCTGCCCATGTCCCCTCGCCATTAGGCACTGTCTTTCAGGCGATGGAAGCTCCCCAAGGGCAATCACCAGCCACTTCGATTGGCCAGTAGAAGCGGCCTCTGGGCAAGCGCACACGCATACTCCCCTTGTCGCAAGGCCACTTCTATCGGCTGACAAAAACTCCCCGAAGGCAGAGTTCCCAGCCGCTTCGGGGTGATGCCCGTGTCCCCTCGCCATTAGGCAGTGTCTTTTGGGTGATGGAAGCTTCCTGATGGTGAGGGGACATGGGCAGCCACGCCTTGCCCCAAAGCGGCTGGGGACTCTGCCTTTGGGGAGATTTCGTTGGCCAATAGAAATGGCCTCATGTAGAGGGGATTGTGCATGGGCACTCGCCCTGAGGCAACTTCTACTGGCAGATCGAAGCAGTTGGTGACTGCCTTCGGGGAGCTTCTATCGGCTGATGTTCTATTGGTAGTAGATCGGGGTATTGTAGCCTAGGCTACCTGCAGGGCACTCCTAAAGGCAAGTTTTCTCCCCCCCTCCCTGCCCTTCCCCCCCTCATTTCTCTAAACCTCGTGTAGTTCTAACGAACGAAGTGAGAAATGGCGGGGAAACGCATGGTTTAAATAAGCTTAAATTTTGGTGGTGGGGCTTAATTTCACCTCATGCCTAGAAATCATGCTGGGCCTTCCTATTGGTGGAGGCCGTATTGTTGGAGAAACACGGTACTAGTGATGATAAATGGGATCAAAGTTTATCCTTCGATGCCAGGGAGTTTGTGTTTGGGTGAGTTTCTCACTCAAAGTTACTTATGTGAGATGTATGGGTATATAAATTATAGATATAAAGAGATAAGGTTATTTTTATATTTGATGTTTATTTTGAATAAAAATGAGATTGTGTGGGCAAGAGGCTTTTACTGTGCTTGTGGTTTAAACATAAAATGCAGATGTATGGATTAATATCAGTATGTTTCAAATTGATTATAGTTTGTGGGCTTCAGCATCATAAGAAATGAAAACAGTCCCTCCTGGGAAGAAGGTGGGACCAGCAAGCTCTACCTTACATTCTTAGTGGTTCTTATAACTAATATGAAAAGATATTTTTAGATTATATGGGTATTCGACACCTATATTACTACTTTGCTTAATATTTACCATGTAGTTGATGGACTCTGCTAGCCACCAATTTGTATAATTGTAACATTGCTTAATTTTAAGGATCCATTTCTTGTGGATCCCTCTTTTGCAATATACTCACTGAACGATTTCATTGCAAGCACAGATACTTCGCTTGTAATATATGATTGTCCTAGTACAGGGGTGTCAAACTCAATGCCTGTGGACATTGAGATCCAGCCCATGGGGTGCTTAAATCTGGCCTACAGGGCTGGCCTGGAAATATCAAAGGACTGGTCCACGATTCCTCTCCTGGCCAAAAACGGGCCACACCTCAGTGTGCACAACACTCATTTTTGCTGGCAGGATGTTGCAGGAAGCATCCGTCCTGTCTCCTCCTCCCCCGTTCCCTGCCTCCCCACCCCCGGCCAATACATTGTGATAGGATATAAAGTTGTTTGTTTGGCTTGATTTTGGTGTCTTTTCTGAATCTAAATATTGCTATTTGTGAGTCACCCTTAGCAATTTGCAGCGTTGCATGTACAAAGCTGCTTGTGGTTTATTCAAACAATGATTAAACTCCCTATGGTTAGCATAGTATGTGGATCTCTTCATAGCAGCTGATATGTAACAAAAGCTTGAATCAAAATTAAAAGCCACAGCTTCAAAGTTTAAGAATAGGGATAATTGTGGGATAATTGTTGATTACTAAACTTGATAATTCGTTATGTCACAGTGTCAACTGTGCTAAACCCTTTCAGAATAAAGTAATTAATGTAACTAGTACCAGTTAATACCTGCTTCACAACAGCTTTTCTCCCAATATTGTAATAAATACCTATGGGTTAAAAATGATGAGAAGTCTTTTTATTAAGAGTGTAAAGAGTGTTGGGTCCTTTTTTTAGGGCTAAAGGCTAAGTTCTCTTGGACAATGAAGTAGTTGTGTGGAGTTCAATTTTGTCCCAAACCCCAGATGGACAAATTATACATTTTTTCTTCCTTTCTGTCTCTCATCTATTGATTATCCTATTGATAATTTCATTCTCAAATTAAGCTAAAGTTAATCTACAAGTAGTTACATTTTTAGTTTTATTGTTTTTATTCACATTTATATAAGCTTGTACCACCTATCTTCCAGCATGCAAACTCTGGTAGCATTCAGTTGGAAATAAGTAAATTTCATATAAGTAAATTTCTCATTCCTAGTTAGAAATTATGCTCTTAACTGTATGGATCAAGCAAACTATAGTTTATTCAGTCATTTTAAGATTTTTTTTTTAGCCTTGTATTTTATTTTGACAAGGTTGTTGAAGTACAGCAAGCCTGAAAGTAGAACCAGCATTTCTCTTAAAACAGTTTTAAAAACTGTTAAAAACAGTTTTTTTTAAAAGTGTTTTAAAAACACTTTTAGATTCTAGTTTGGGATAGCAAAATCTTGAAAATCCATCTGATATACTGTCTACCTCTTCTTCAGCAGTTGGCAGAGAAAGCCCTTTTTTTCATAAAATGGCAAGCTGCTTAGGATGTGATAGCAATGTTTACACAATCTGAATTACATTCCCCCCCCCTTTTTTTTTTTTTACATCTCTTGGGGAGATGAACCATTTGAAGATGTATCTGCTGTGAAGCATAACATGGTACTGAGGGCAGGCGGGAAGAGGGGAAAGTATTTTAATGACTTTAATGGGAGTCATTTTCTGCAGGCATCTCTGGCATTCCTCTGCAAAAGGAAGAATAAGGGCTCAGCACCATATATGGTGACACTTTTATTATTATTTTTAAATATAAACATGCACAGGCTGAAACAATCTGTGAGGGTTGATTATACTGTTTGATGGGGGAGGGAAAAGGAGGAGCAGGGAAAGGAGACCCTATTTTTAATGTCTTAGTGCAAGGAAAGTTGAAAGCTTGGTCTTGTATAAACAAAGACTGGGACAAGAATTAGAAAGAGTGTAGATGCTGTAAAGCGGCTCTTTTCCTTCCCACCCAACCCCTTTGGCTAATTTTCTTCAAGTTACTTGTTTAGAGGATATGTTCTCTTCTGATTTCCACCTGTGGCTTTATTTTGAGGAAAAAAGTTTGGAGTGGGTGGGATGAGGAATAATGTTTCTTTCTGGCCAATGATGAAGTAACTATCTACTACTGGGATGCTTGGCTGGGGAACAAAAAAAAAAAAATCAGCATAGTGAAGGATTGATCTCTTCTGTGCACTATCTAACGGATAGCAATCTTTTTTTTTTTTTTTTTTGGCTGAGTCTCACTTTGTTGTACTTTTTCAGAAACCCAGTTGGAGAATGCAATTGTCAGGTATCTTTGACGCTGGGAAAAAATTCATTTTCCAAAGAAGGAATGCAAAAAAAGTGAGTACAGTTCCCAGGGACTTATGTGGGTGGGTTTTTTGCTCAGCTAATTCTCTTTCCTTGTAGACTTGGGTTGGCTGCTGTTCAATCTAATCCCCAAATGTGACCCAACAAGCTGTTTTTATCATACAGCTGACAATGTGGAGCACTTTTTAAAAAATTTAGTTCCCTTATATGGTTCCTGAAGTCATCATTGATGCAATAAACTATTCCTCTAATCAGCTTTCCCTTCTATAAACATATTTTGTCCTTTCTCTGAGGGGGTGATTCCTGAATTCATTAAACCAGTTCTTTGCTCCCCCTCTTTCTCTTTTCCCCGCCCCTTCCTCTCTCCCTCTCAAACCCTTCTCTGCTTACAGTGGGAGGCAGAAAGTACGACAAGAGGCTGATTGTGGAGAGGATGCACTGACATTCAGAAACATCAGTGGCTCCTTCAAGAGGAATACTGGGGAAGACCAGCAAGTTGAGGAAGAGCAGGAAAGTGTCTGTGGAGTTCTTAAAAGACGAGTAGAAACCCGAGAGAGAACAGAGGAGAAGCTAAGGCAACAGGAGGCTGAGCAGATTGACTTCCGGGACATTTTGGCAAAGAAAGTTAACACCAAAACTTTTTCTGAGGAGGAGTTGAAGGATATCCCAGCCAAACAAATGGACTTCCGTGGTACCCTGCAACGGCAGGTCAAGCCGAAAACCTTGTCAGAAGAAGAAAGGAAGGTCCATGCTCCACAACAGGTAGACTTTCGTGGAGTATTGGCAAAAAAGGGCACTCCCAAACCTTCCTTACCAGACAAGACAGCAGGTTCAAAGCCAAGCACTCCAGATTTTAGATCTGTGCTTGCTGCAAAGAAAAAAACACCAACTGAAAATGGTGGCCCTGGGACTCAAATCCAGAATGCCAACTCTGAAGTGCAGAAATCTAGTGCCACCAATAAAGTGCCAGATATCAGCATCACCTCTAAAAATCCTGTGATATCCAAGAAGTTGGACGCTGTCAATGCTACTTCTAAACTGCCAGAGACCAGCATTGTTTTGGAGTCCCAGGATACCAGCTCTAGACATAAAATACAGAATGCTAGCACCAAGAATGAAAACCAGGTTACTAACTCCAGCTCTGAAATGTCACATGTTAAATCAAGGGAGAAAGTGAATAAGAATGACAGTAATTGCAAAGGTGACTACCTACCAGAAGTAGATGGACGGATAACTGAAGATAAAGGAAAAGATAACAAAATAGAGCCTGAGGGAATAGCACCATCCTTTATTGAAAAGCTACAGGATACCAAAGTATTAGAAGGTGAAAAACTGGTCTTGCAATGTCAGGTATCCTCAGATCCACTTGCTACTATCATCTGGACTCTGGATGGCAAAGTCATCAAATCATCAAAGTTTATTGTTCTCTCCCGAGAAGGTAAATTGATGTAAACAGCAAGGAAACCCCATTGCATGCTGCTGGTTACAACATACTTTGATTTCATTATTTTTAACTGATATCTCACTCTAATTTTGTTTACTTCTATCCCTTTAATTGATTCAAAATTTGTCAGGATTTTGATTTTCTGCAAGGAGCAAAAAATAGTCTTTTTAAAACGTTTTCTTCAACTTAAGAAACATCAGGCAAATCTGTATTACAACAGTGCGTTTAAATTCAGATTTATGTTTTATATAAATATAAACTTCAGGTGAAGAACTCCTTCATAGCAATTGGCTCCTTTCATTTTCAGTATCTAAATCCTGGCATAATTATCATATTAAATGAACATTTTGCTTTGTGTTGAAATTGAAACAGCAGTAACTAATTGCTTTGGGATTTATATTGTTTAAACATGTTCTTTAATCCAGAATGAAACAAAATATAGGAAAATTAATTCCCAATTTGCTCTAGTTAAATATTTACGCTGATATTATTTATAATGTAGCTTCTACTATTCTACAAGGATATGAGAAGTCAATTATAATGTAAAAGTTATCTAACTAAGTTCTAACTTCAGAAGTCAGAACATTCTTTGCCAAATATTAGACTAATCTTTATTGGTCTATTGGGGAGATCCCGGGATTGCTAAAGAGCATGGTGGTTGGGAATTTTGGAAGTTATAGTCCCAACCATTTGAAAGGCCCAGGTTGAAGGAGGCTGAATTAAGACTCCCTTTTACATATACATTTTTCATACATTTTAAGATGAAAGTGAATGCTCATGATGTAAAATAATTCTAGTTGTATTTATTTGTCTTGTGTTCTCTTAACTATTTTGTTTAACTATATGTTGCTCTTTTTCTGGTCTTTACATAACATGATCAACTGAAAGAAAGTAGTATCAAGGCTTTGTTTATATCTTGGAAGGTGGGGGGAGAGAAATGATTGTATATTGTCTCAAAAGGCATTGGAGCACAAAAGAGATGTTATATACTGAAATACTTGAAGTGATAAGCCATGAACTAATAACAATATATTTTATAAGGTTTATCTTATATCTTACTTGAATTCTGCAATCGATATTTAAAATTGTCACTCACTACTGATATTGTGAGCTTGTGGCAAATAAAGGTATAAGGGATAAATTGTAATAATAACTTTGCTATTATTTTAACAAAAATCAAAAATGCATACATGGTTTTGAAGATAGCTTTTTCTTCCCTGGACTCTGTTGCACTATATTTGTTGCTGAGTTGCAATACTTTTGTCATTCCTCAACATTGGGTATGCTGGCTGCTGGGAATTATACTTCAATATCATTGAAGAATCACAGATTCTCCATATTAGCCACAGTTCCAGCTTAATGATTGGAGTAATTTTGGGGAAAAGTAAGATCAAGAGGGGATGGTTCCTTTTTCCATGGGTCTCTGTCCTCCCATTATCATCACAGTTAGCTGGTTGTCAGAGAAGTTGTAGTCAGATGAACAGCACTGGCTTTGATTCATCCTCCTGAGTACCACTGTTAGTGCCACTCATGGGCCCATCCATTCTGTACCAATAACACAGGTGAACAAGTACATAGGCAGAAACCTTGACGAGGAGGAGGAGAAATAGAGCTACAGCCAAAGCAGAGTTGGGGTATTTAGAGGGTATGAATCTTCAAGACTACTTAGACCACTTGTTGATTTCAACATTTCACTGTACTTGTGTTTCTGTTAGTTAACAGGAGGCAGAGAGTCTATCTAAAGGGCATATAGCAATAAGCTAGTTCTCATTCATCTATGCATGGTTTGGTGATAACAGATCTCTAAAAATATCATTGTCCTTGGCTCTCTTATGCTCCCAAACATGTCTTCAAGTCAATTTTGATTCCGAGAAATGGAAGACGACTAGAATTCAGTCTCCTCCTTTCTATCCTGGAGCCTTTAACAACTACTATACCCCCAATTGACCCTCCCTTGGGTTATTTTATCATATAAGTGAAAGATATAGGAAGGACTAGGCCTTGGTTTTTTCTAGGTAGCTCTGAACCTATATTACTTCATTCAGTGTGCACCAAATTACCAAGCCGTTGGCTATGATATTTCTAGGCTATCTTTCAAGGAACCTTTGAATATATTACAAAAACCAATGCAAAAAAATTGATAGAAATCATGGATTCCAGCATCTTAAACACCCAATCTTCCTAAAATTAAAATACAGATGGAGCAGAACCCAGAATAGTCCAGTCAAAGAAGGTGGAGGAAATTTTCTCCTGGTGTGCAATTGCAGTGCTTGAAGGCTTCAATGACTGAAAGTGAATCTATTGCCTAGACAATCAGTTAGTGAATTGCACTTGACTGACATACATATGGCAATGGGATTTGAGGTACTGCCATTCCTGAAAACTGATGTGGAAATAAATAAATGTTAATGATTGCTATTTGTGTTGTTCTGCCCTGCATTTTAGGGGCATTGTTTATAACATACATAAAAATATACTGTGAACAGATTTATCTAACTTGAATTTCCATACTGGTTTACAACAGCTTGGTTTTAAAAATCCTGATTTGTTAGTCCTAAAAGCTTGATATTCTTTAAAAATAAATAAACTTAAACTTAAAATAATGACTAAATTAATTTTTATAACTAGATTTTTACATGTGTCCTTTACCTGTTCTTGCATATGTACTTTGAAGTAATCAATTAATTTTACAGTTAACATTAATTTTAATTCCTATGAAGAACAGAGAATCTATCCAGTGAGGGATATAATCCCATATTCTTAAACTTTCTGTTAATCAATTTCTATTAATAGCAATTTAATTTTTTTATTGAAACATTGTTTCCTGTCATTATAAACTAAGTTAAATTTCTCCTGCTCAAATTTCTGAAGAATATATCTTCTTCTAATCTGATTTAAATAAAATATCAGTATGTAGCTCTAGAGTAAAGAGATTCATATTTATTTTTCTCTATATATTATCATCAATATATTAATCCCTCTGTCAGGATTCCGGCAGTTACTCCAATTAAATCATGAGTCTTGAGCCACACTCCCAAAACTTCAAAGGATTTACTGGAAGTCAACAGGTCGGCATGACCTGGGCGTAGCTGACTCTGAGACATGTAATTCACTGTCACCTTTGACTCTACTTTTCACCCCATCCCTTTGGGTGTATCATAATTCATATTCTCCAATGAAACATGTCGATAGCCAAGAGTCATCAATCATGCTTTCCAATTAGATTTTTACATGATGGAAGCTTCAGTCATCTAATCAGTCTCTGAAAAAAATATGAATGGAATGTACTTTCGATTCCACATTGCTGCCTGTTCTTTGAAACTCCACCCCCCTTCTTTCTGTTGACAACTATAAAATGTGTATAGAAAATGTTTTGTGTGTTGACATTCGGCTCCCCTCACTTCTTGAAGGTGACCTGTATGACACACACACAAAAAAAATTGATTGCAGGTATAGAAACTTATGCTCATTACCCCCCCATGACCTATTTAATAAGTCCCTTAACAAAAGGCAACTTTTGAATATTTTGAATGTATAGTATAGGGAGAGCAAATGAGATCTAGATCAATTATTCCTTAAATAATACTTCAGTTTAGAGCCATTCCTCTTGGTTTTAAGTATGCAGAGGTTATCCTAATTTTGTACATTTGATGCAATCTATGTAATATCATTGTCCACTGTTTCAGCTATGTTATTCTTAGAAACTATAAATTTGCTTAGGATGAATTGGGATTCACTTCATGCAATGGCAACATTAGAAAAAAGCAGTAAAATATTTATTTGACCAAATCAGGAAGTCATCATTCTTTCACTGGTTTTAACTATTTACTTACCATATGCATGTGTGGATATTTAAAAAGCACTAATTGAGTTTGTTTTAATAACTGTATTAATCTCTTAAAATATATTCTCACTATAATTTTTTTCTTATCCCAGAGTTATTCATTTGGCTTTGTTACTCTAATTTTTGCTCTGTTACAGATCGGAGTACAAAAAGGATTAGTTTCTACTTAGATGACCTTTGTAGTTTAAATAAGTACTGTCCCCGAAGCAAGAGTATAATTTAGTAACTTTAAGACATCAGTCATAGAATAAGGAATCCTGATTAAATGCTAAGCATTTACCCCATTCTTTAGCCAAAAAAGGCTGTCAGCATTCTAACTAACCAACTCCAAACCAATAAACTCCGAGACAAACATTTCCTCAAAGTTCCATTTTATTAGAGTTGTCATATTGGCACATCTGGGAAAATCTGAATCTGAAAGTTCCGGGTTTTCCCTTTCCAAAAGAAAATCAAAGATCCATCTCCTGCAATCCATCAGTCCATCGCATGGCCCAATCAAATCTTCGTTCCAAGTCACTCCCTTCCAAGTGCAGGGCAACATGTCCTTGAATCTCTGGGAAAGAATATTGTGTTTAATCTTCTACCTCACTATTAATTTCCCCCTCCCAAATTCCCAGGCACTGAATATGGCAGTCTCAAAACTTCCAAGTAAAAAATGGCTTCCAAGGCTGATAAAGGCAGTTTATGAAAATTTAGCTAATGATAAGAAAAATAAGGAACATGGAACAAGATGGTAAGGGATGGACTGGATGGTAATTTCATGAACTACATAGCAAATTTCTGATTCTGAGCATTGATCCAGCCTGCTCTTTACTGATTAACAGTGGCTGCCCATGACAGGACTGCTTCCCAGTTCCTATACAGAATTGTCGGAATTTGAATCTGATAGAGTAGTGCAAGTAAACCAACATCTCTTATTTCCATCCCATTAGATTTGGTATAGGAGGGAAAAAATTACAAGTAGTCCTTGATTTATGACCACAATTGGGACTGGAAATCCAATTGTAAGTCATTGAGGTCATACGTCAAGGCACATACTCAGATTCATTTTTTCAATGTTTTTGCTGTGATTGTTAAGCGAATCACCATGGTCATTAAGCAAAAACATTTTTCAGAATTAGTCTTTTCCTTTCTTTTCTTTTGCTGGAAATCAGCAAAAAAGAGAGCAAGACAAGTACCCGAAATGCAATCACATGACTTCAGGAGGAGCCCACAACATTTATGATGGACAGAAGTGCTTTATGAGCTGTAAAGTACCTGCTTTGAGGCCATTGTAACTCCAAATATAAAACAACCAGTTATAAGTTGAGGATTTCCTATACACTCAATGTTATGTAACTATTCTTTCAATTTGTCTGTAGCAACTCTCAATAAGCTTTGCATTTCATACTGATCTCAACTATTGAAAAGTCTGGCGCAGCAGGGAGAGTATGAATTTATGTTACTTGGAACCAACTTACCTGAATGGGTTTAATTTCTACAAAGCTCTTTTTGAATTGCTAATGCGTTATCCATAGCAGAAAGAGAATAATGAGAATTAAGCTTCAGGCCTACTGTTTGCTGTAACATTATCACAGACTTGCTTTCATTTTTAATATTGCTTTCCAGTAATTAGTCCAATTTTATATATAGTTTGATTAGACAGTTCTAATTTTATGTTTTATGTCTAATTTTATGACAGTTTATGTTTAAAACAAGATTGATAAAACATCAGATAGTAATTATTTTACTATGCTTGTCCTCTTAAGAGTAGTTATGGATAGATGTTGTAAATAGTAATTGATTAAAATTATCTGTAAAATATAGCATCCTGTATGGTTGTCTGATTCTACCAACTGTATTTGGCAACCTTTCTATCTCACATAACAAACCTCTCTCTCATACATACACATAGAGTTCCCCTCCTATCTTCCAGCAGTAGAAAGCATGGTAGAAATGAGTTAAAGTAACAAGGTAGCCACCAGAAGATCTAAACAGTAAGTGGGGGAGCAGAACTAGATAGAAATGAAGACCAAGGAATACATTATTGAATAGGGAAGGAGAGGAAAAGAGCAAGTAGTCCTGTTTAGATGTCACAAAATGAGTTAAATTTATTGGAAAAGTACTTCTTCTCAATGACTAATGTTCAAAGAAATGCATATTTTTCAGTACAGTAGTCATTACTAAAGTTGTTCAGAGTTGTCTGTCCAGTTCTTTCATCATCTTATTCTATTCTTATCAGGTCGTGTTCACTTCAACCATTGTTGTACAACCATTGTACAACCATTGTAGCCTTGTGAGAAACAGTTGCAAGAGGTTAAAAACAGTGCTGTGTTGCAGCAACCTTACTTCTGATGTTTCTGAAAGGGGAGTAAACCCTTTGGTACTTGGTTATGGGTGCTGCAATGCATACCCCTTCTCCTCTTTCAGCTTAACATACACAAAGCCACTAGGAAAGGTCTTTGGATGAAATATCATCAATGTTGTTTCATATCATAGAGGAGGTACAGTGAAAGTCTTGGTGCCTGAAAGCTGCTAAGGGGGAAATAGGCTTTGGTCCAAAGCAAGATCTCCAAGCAAGATGGATTGCCTGTGGATTTGAAGCTAACAGATTCTGGTTTTAGCCTCAGTTTTGTTCTGCATAGGGATATGTTCACCCTAGACAGAGTTGACTTGAGATCTCTTGGACTCATACTTACTGCGAGAACAATCAGTTGGAGGCCTCGTCCAAAAGCTTTTTGCACAATTACATGGCCAGTTGCAGCTGTTTACAGGGCATGAAGTTTTGCCTGATAGTTACTCATGCTCATCTGTGGATTATTGCAATTTGTACTATATAGAGCAATCGCTCAGAAACTGCAACTAGTACAGTGTGCAAAGGTCATACTGTTATTGGTGTGCATTGGCTGCTAGATAAGCTTCTGGGTTCAATTCAAGGTCCTATCTTCTTTATAGCCCTTCATGACTTAAGGCATGGGTACTTCTGAGGCTGCCTCCTCTTAAGTGGCATGATCTTATCTAGTGACATCTGCCACTAGAGGAATGCCATCTTCATTGTTGAGTGTTCTCAAAGGTGTCTCCCATTCAACTGGAATAATCTCCCTGCAACATTCAAACTATTCTCTATTAAGTTGTCAATAACTGAAAATTACAGCTCTTCTGGAGGACATTTGGGGAAAAATGCCTGAAGTGTAAGAAGTAGTTACAAGTATTAGTCATTGTTTGTTCCTAGTTATTACTATTTTTAAACTTACTCCTGTATTCAGGATTACATAAGACCCTCAGGGTTTTCAGATTGGAGTGACAAATAGAATAGAGAAGTTTAAAAAAGAAATGCTATTGTGCTCCTTTGGTTTGGGCTTGTTACTTTAATTTTTAGTTGAGAGAATTTACATGTTGAGTAAATTAGAGCATTTCTGGAATATAGGCTGCAAAATATGACACAGCTCTGTTCATTTCCCCTGTTTAGGGGAAGTTTTGTGGAAACGTCATGGATTCTGCTTTGCCAATTTATCTGGAAGCCTAAAATGGAAAGAGCTTATCTTTATCTATAAAAGAAGATATTCTAATAACTAAGTAAAATATTCAATTTATACCAGAGCCCATACTACTTACCCACATTATTTGATCCAATTCTGATCATAATGCCAATTTTTTAAAGGAAAAATATAAATCAAAGGTTTTGCTATCAATTTTCATCTGCCAGTCTTTCCTTAGCCAGATGTCTTCTATACATAATTGTTCTAGTAATCAGTAACTGCAGAATGATTGCTGGGGAAAATGAATTATAATTATAATTTCTATTCTGCCATGATTATTCATCTTTTCTGAGAGTATCTGCCTGTTCTAACAGATTGATAGAATAGGCATGCTCCAGTCCCTTTCCTGAAATGTTCCCATTAAGTGAGACCTCAGAATTGTGCCTTTTTTGTGCGTGGCTACCTCTACCTTTTGGAATATCCTCCCCCTGGTGATCTGGCAGGCCTCCTCCCCCTTAACCTTCCAGAAGATCATCTAGACTTAGCTTTTTACCCAGGTAAAAGGCAGGGGTACAGAGAAAATGTTTTGGATTGGCTGTTGGGGCATCTCAAGGGAATATCTGAGATTTTTGTTGTATATTATGGTTTTTTTTGTGTATTATGGTTTTTATTGTCATGAGCCATCCAAAGTTGTGTTTTAAGATGGGCAGCCTTACAAATCTTTTAAAGAAATAAAAGTAAATTATTCATACCATTTAGTAGCTTTAAAGATTACCTGAGGGATGTTTCTTATTCAAAAATGATATGGGAATATTCCAGCATTGCCTTGCCTTTTTGAAGGAGTGTGTGTGTGGAATAATCCCAATATGTATCTGTTCCAGTACAATACTTGTATTTCCAAAGCTGATAATCTCTTACAGAAACTGTTAGATGTGTGAACTTTGTGTTCTGTATATTTATATATTGTGTACACCATTTTATCTAAAACCATATACAAGAAATGGCTAGTAGACTTAAAAATAGCATGTAGAATTTTGTTCTGCATTTATGCATCAATTTTACCCTAGCACTTACTGTAAAAGAGCAAATGAATCTTAATGGTAAGATTTTTTAAAACACATTTGGAAACTCATATTTTTTTTTTAGAAAAACTGGATGTCACATATAATGATGAATTGCCCATTCTCAGAATCTTGCTTGCATTGCCAGATGCTTTCTTAGTGGGAATTAGGGTAGCTCTGGTTCCTGACCAGCTGGGACCATAATTTTCTAAATTCTTTGATGTTTCTAGTTTTACTGAACAGATGTTTCTGTCCTTCATCTGAAGTATTTTAGAATTAGCAAAAAAAAAAAAAAAGCATAAAAGTTTCTTTAGAGTTCCTCCCAATAATCTGTGGGTGAGTAGATCTGGGAATAGTCCTTGTGGAAAAAGAAACATCGCAGCTGATTCCAATGTTATAGCAGAAATCAGTATATAGAACAAATAAGCTACACTTCTAAGATGACCAAATTGTAATTTGGAGAATAGGGAACTGTGTCTCAGTGCATCAATAATGTACAAAATGAGAGTGCTCATATGCTGCTTCTTTTTCTTTAGTTTTATAACCAGTCTTTTGTAACAAGTAGAACTCTTGATGCTTTATCCACTGAAAATACCATCAAAAGCCAAGAAAAAAATGGCAGAAGGAACATTTGACCTTTGAAAACACAACTATATTTAGGGTCCAGACCTGGAACCTTATTTGTGAAAAATATTGTTCTTTATTAATTCATGGAACAGTATATTGTGGTGGCCTTAATACGTTAATGTGTTTTTGCAGAATACAAAATGGGTATTGTAAAACTAGTATATCAGATACTTACTATTAGTAGGAGGTAAAAATAAGGTGGCATACTCCAGCAAGAATGCATAATATGAAAAGATAGCTGAACTTAAATTCCCAACTTTGGTTACTTTTATGCCTCAGCCTTGATTGTTTTTTCAGATTTCACCATCCCAATAATTTTTTATATTTCTTGAGGTACATAGCAGGAGTTATTACAGCTGGAAGAGGGAACATGTTTTGCTGACCATGGTAGGAAAGTAAAACACAAGAGCTACCCTGTTTTGATGGTTTGCATATTTGTTTTGAATACAACTGACTATCAAGCTGACAAGAACTAGAAATCTTTTGCCAAGTTTGCATTATTTCCATTAAACTAAACATCACCTTCAAATAAGTCCAAAACTCAAGAGTGTCTTAAGAGTGTTTGAATCTATAACCTATGCTATAAAGTCTATGAAAGATTGGGTCCTTCCCACAGCATTGGGAAACATGTTCTGTTAAAATCCCAGCTATAAACATTTTGACCATGTTGTCTAATGCACTGAAGTTGAAGTTCAAAATATTGCAGTGTTCATTTTAGACGTATAACTTTCATAACACACTATTAGTCGACAGCTATATAAACAGGTCAGGGAAGGGATAGATCAGCTTTTGCAGTAATGCTGTTGTTCTCTCTTGGGATTTTATTTTGTAAGGTGCCAAGAAATTCAGAATTCTGTACTGGAGTCACCAGACAGAGTTTTCTCAGAACTATGAGAAAAGAATCTCATCTCTGGAGGTCAACAAAGGGCTTTTGTGGAGGAAATACCAAATGTTTCATTGACAGACATATGTTCTCCCAGCCCAGGGAATGAAGCAATTGCGTAGGTCACAGACTTTTTAGAAAATGTTGTGTCCTTAGTAAACATAGCTAGCTTTGCTTTTTGTTTGTACATTTATTTGAAGTACTTTAAGGAAAACACTTATGCATGATTAAAGCTTGGAACATCAGATATTTTTAATTCTAAAGTGAACATCCTCTGCTCTGACTTTTGAAGAGAGAGAGAAATTGGTATTTTGTAATGTAGTGAGCAATCAGAATTGATTTGACTATTAATTTCTGAACTAGATTGAGTGGTGATGGTGGTAATAGTGGATTTTTTTAATCAAAGTATATATAATATACTTTTTATAATATATATACAAGGTATATATAATATGACATAATGACATATTGTTCACATGAATTTTCGAGAGTAGAGATGCAAAGCATATGGACCTCCAGATTGTCTTAATCTATAATTCCTAGCAATCCTAAAAACATAGTTAATGTTGAGAGATGCTCCCACAAATCTGAAGGCTATTAGGTTTTGGAACACTGGTGAAAACACAGTAGGATTTGTAAATTTTGATTTCCAAAATCAAAAACTTGATCAAATTGAAGGAAGCAAAATCTATAGGAATAGTTTCATGGTCAACAGTCATGTTATTTGGATTTTCTGGGTGCTATAATTCCAACCAGAGCAAAAGATATTATTTGAATTGTTTATATTTTTCTGTGTTCTGACTGAACATCTATAGTTTTAAACCCAAGTTGTTTGACTTGAAATTGCACTGGAAAAAGGCAGGAATTTTAATTTTTGATGTCCTAATCATAGCATCATTATTAATTTCTGAAAACCTATTTCCATGCAATTTAAATTTCACTGAATCAAAAGTAAGACCAACCTTTTGGCATACTCTCATGTTGGAAACTATGGTTAGATTATGATTTTGGTCATCAATTCTTCATTGGGTAGAGTTCTTTTTCATTTAATTCATTACACTTCTGTGACTTTCTCTCATTTTCCTTTAGGCTCATTGTGCTCCCTGACCATTGACAAGGCCTTTCCTGAGGATGAGGGCCAGTACAAATGCATAGCTGAGAATACTGCAGGAAAATCAGAATGCATTTGCAGCGTCTTAGTGGAAGGTAAGTAAGTTGACCCTAGACTCAGAACTGTTCTTAAGAGGCTTAGGTAGTACTATTCCAATTCTGTTTATGTCAAAATTCCAATTCCTTCCTGTCTGATTCTCATTCCTAAAACTATGCAAAAAGGGGAGGGGGGTTATTTTTATTTTCTTCCTGGTCCATATGCCTTTCATAGTAAACTGGCTCTTGAATGGGACATTAAACCAGATTATCATGTGTCTGTATTGTGCCTCAATTAAAGGCCCTCCATGCTGCCAAAATTTTGCCAAATTTGAATTTACTTCAGTATTATTTCAGAAATACAATTATGGAATACTATTTCTGTATCAAAGAAACATCTATATTTGAACCATTTTAACCAAATGATGAGTTACTGCACACAAGATGAGATTTAATATTAACAAACTAATAGCACAGGTGATGTGAAGAACAAACAAATCTAATGTTTCTTGTTTTAGTGCTTTGTTGTTGAATTGGAACTATGATAGAAATTTATCAACCAAGAAAATAATGAATAGAGCCTGTGCTTTTGTTGTTGTTCTGGGCACGCCTGTTTCTTTTCTAGTTTTCATCCGCCACTCCTAATGCAAGCAGACAAAACCAACTCAAGCTTAAATCAAAGCACATGTAACTTTTGTGGCAGTGTAGATTATCCCTAAGACTTTTTATTTAGTCAGTATATTAATTTTATTTTACTTAAATCCAGCCTTTTTTCCAGTTCATTGAGGGAAATTTATATTATTGTGTTCCATAAAGTAATTTGGAGATGACCCTGCGGAAGTAATTCATATAAACCTCAACTTAGCCCAGATAAGCAAAAGGAGGTGGGGAAGGAAAGCACTTAAGATTGCCTTGCCTTGATTCCCTTTAGTATATGTGGGAAGAGGGACAATCTATGTCAGTTTTCAAGATTCTTTTACCATAACCTAAAACAATAAGAGTTTCAGTTGTTCATGTGGTGTCTGTCTCCTGACCTGATCTAGGTCAAAAGGTTGACATTTTCACTCATCTTCTCTTTTGGGGTTTATTAGACTGACTGTTTGGCGGTGGCTACTCTGTCAATTACAAAACTAATATTTGGACTCTTGATACATCACACTAGGATATTGTTTGTTTCAAATAGGACAGTTTGCTGGAATTCAGATATCATACACTGCTCATAAAGTAAAAGATATAACAAATTAATGTAAAACCAAGTAAATCCCAATATGAAATCATGCTCCAGATTTGTTCTTAGCAACTCATTTTTCCAAATCTGATTGTTCCATATAATCATCATCATAATTAATGATAGGCATTTCATTAATTAGTTATCTAATTAGTTTTTAAACCCCTTATCACATCCAATGGCACTGTACTTTGTAGATTAATTACACATTTTAGATTTCCTCTTATCTGAGAATAAGACTTCCTCTTATCTGACAATGAGCAGCCACATGCTAAATTCCAAAAATATTGATAGAACATCAGTTCTCAATATCTAGTTATTAGCCACAGATATATTGTTTGTCCCCATTGTTCCTTAGTTTCCCCAATTCATCTTTCTTTCTTTCTGTTCACATGTAACTCTTAAGCCATTTGAGGATAATTTAAAATCTTGGCAGGGAGCATTGGATAAAAGCCTAGCTTTTGCATGGTATGTTGCAAGATCTTCAGTGTCTTTTTAAGGTTATGTTGCATCATTAGAACAAATTAGCTCTTGCAGTTTAAATGCAAATTTATTTTGAACATCGCCCACCTTTACTCACAATGAAATTAGAACAGTAGTGTTAAATGGGTGCACAGATTGAAGAGGCAGGACACGGCAGGAACAGGTAACAGCGTTATTTGTGTAGTTTAAGTAATAGCTGCCCAGCCGTGGCTAGCGCCGGCTTATATCACCGGCACTGTCCAAAGTTTCAGCCACTGACAGGACTTCATTTCTCCTGCCAGTGGCTGGTCCAGTGAGTGGAGTCTGACATCAGACCCCACTCTTGTGACTGTATAAGGTAATACTTAACAAGTACCATAGCACTTCACTCTTCAGTTTTCATTATTTTATTAAAAGGTGATTAGGTAGTCACTTACCATACAAAGAAGCAAAGATTCATATTTATAGATGACTACTGCAGCCAGTATATTGAAGTGCTGCTAATAGTAGGAGTTTTTTTGCTACCCTAGTACATTCTGCCAAATTCAATCCTGCCATAATATTTGAAATAGAAACTTGAGAAGTTAACAGTAACTCATACCCAGAATAATCACCATTTTTGTTTAAACTTAGACTACAAGTATCAGTATTTTGTTACGGATTTTGTTTGTAAAGTTGTACTGTAAATAAAGGCAGCTATTGTTTTGCAAAGAGACACCACTTTTTGAAATTATAAATATCAGACATAGTGTTTCCAGTCAGCACTTACCAGACCTAGATCAGTTCATGTTCATCAAAATTATTATACCATGTGCCCTTGTTAGTAACTTGCTTGACCAGACCTATATATTATTAGATTAGTCATTTCCATCCAGTAAAATGTTGTGTTGTGTTTTTGCTTTGCTTTGTTTTGTTTTAAATGTTTTAAATTGATTTTTATGTAAGCACACCGGTGATTATTATGAGAAATCAAAGATGCAATATTACCTCAAAAGGCAAAAGACATAGTGGATACCAAAATAATTTTGTTTTTCTTGAATACAGTATAACTTCCAATAGTATATGTACAAACTCTGTTGGTTTCACTATTGCTTTTGGTTAAATACGTTTTTACAATGGTACAGAGATACAAACATCTGTTTTTGGGTAGAGCATACACAATGTGTATCTTCATGCAAATAGTCTTAATTTTCCTGAAGTTTTTAGCATAAAACCCTAATTTCAGCTTATGTGGCTCTATTCAAAAACTGAAACTTGATCAGTTCTTCCAGCATTAACCCAATAGACTTTTTTTCCTTACTCCCTTTATTTTAGTCCTCTTCAGCAGATTCCGATGTTTTCATAGCAAACAACCTTCCACATAGGACATAACCCAAATAACCTGCATGCACACTTTGAGTAAAGTAATAAGATAGATGTTTAAAATTTAGAGATTTAAAGAGTTCTAATTGTAACATTTCCTGGGGAGCAAAGAAAACTATTTTCATTCTGTTCTTCAAAATGTAGCTTGTCCAAGTCCTCTTTGTTATCATAACAGCCAACAAGCTCCATTTGCTTTCTAGCCCAGTCGGAATCAAATGAAACACAAACCAGAATTCTTTTTTCATTTCAATTATTGCTCTTTAAGTCAAAATGGAGATTTGATTCTTAATTATTCTAACCTCCCCCTGCAATCTGTTTCCAATTTTAGAGTCTTTAAAGTCAACGGAAAAGAAGACCAAAAAGCCAAAGACTTCACTGGGTTCTGTGCATGGAACAGAAAGTATGTATCTTCTTTTTTCTTCATTTTTTGTGAAATTATGTAGGTGCTTTGAAGTTGTTTTCTGTAATAATTTCACCATGTAAGTAGGTGGTTTGAGAGAATCTCAGAATACTTGGCACCTACTTAAGTTGCCTCAGTATCAATTTTTCTATACTGAACTTGGAAACCTGATAAAAATACTGGAGTTACTCAGATATAGCTCAGATACTGTGATGAATGAATTCCATGTCCATCCCTTTATTTTTATTTCTTCCATTACCTCTCTCCATTCTGTGAAACATCCAGAGATAAGCCATAGGTGTAACCCATCTAAAGGGTCCTTTCCATTAAAAAAAAAAAAAGATACCTTCCAATTATAGCAAATAACTTTCACAGGTTCCCCTTGCAGCCTCATAACCACCCCTAATCCTACTTTTACCTTTAATCTTACTCTGACCTTAATCCTAATCCTGGGCAACCTTTTGACAATTTGAGCTTCTCTTCTGTTTTGAGGAAGATATCTGTGATATCCTGACATTGTACCAGTGGGCAAGGAGAGATTATGTGATCGATTATTTTAGAGAGGCAGAGACGATAGCTAGTGTTTATTTTGTTGTTGTTGTTGGTATATAAATTCAATCTGAAGCTCATATACTCAGCCTCCCATCCTTCCGAGGTCGGTAAAATAAGGACCCAGATAGTTGAGGGGCAATATGCTGACTCTGTAAACTGCTTAAGAGTGGACTGTAAAGCACTAAGAAATGGTGTGTGTGTGTGTGTGTGTGTGTGTGTATTATTCAAAGTAACAGATTAATAGTAAATCAGGGTCCTGTAATTTGGCAATTTTTGGCTAATTTTAGCAGTTTGAACCTTGTGTGCTCAGAAATCCATGACAAGAGAATGTTGGGGGCTATACGATGAACAAAAACATGTGATATATTACCTGATATTTTTTAGATGCTTAAGGAATAAAGTGCAAGGAAAAAATTAATGAAATTGCTTTTTATCTTCTGCTGATGTAATTATTGTACATGTAGCCGCTAGTTCTTGGATATCCTTGCTTTTCTGAACAACTTCAGTGCCTGTCAATTTCTTGTGACTTTCATTGATGACATTGACTAGCTGTGATAGTTATGATGCAAACAAGCTTTGACATGCATATGTTTTGGAGGACAATCCAATGTAATTGTGAACCATTGCACATAAATGTTCCACCATAATATAAGCAGGGGTTTACAAATAAACTTCGGTGATGGCTTTTTTCTCTTTCCAATTTGCAATTATGTTACAGGCTGATTATTTTTCTCCCTTACAAAAATGTAAATGCTTGCTTGGGGTTTGGGAGTTGGCTGAGGAAAACCAAACTTCTGATTTGCTGAATAAGTATGTAGCTTTATTCCTAAATTAATATTGAGAAAAGACCGTAAGGAGAGGAGTTTAGTACTGGCATAAAATTGTTAATAAGGAGTTTCACAGGTATTGTGATCCCTATAGTAAGGCATTGATCCTTCCCTTTAAAAAAAGAGGGGGGAGGGAGGGAGAGAGAGACAGAGATTAGGCAAGTTTCTCGGCTTCTCACAGCTAAGACACTGTAACATTAAGCCACCTAACTTCATTGTACCTGTACTCCATAGGAATCATAGGATGGAAGGGACCTTCACTGTCTTTTGTCCAATGCCCTTCCCTGATGCCCAAGGCAGGAGTCCTTATACCATCTCAGACAAATGATTCTCCAATCTTTCTTTGAAAACCTCCAGCAATGGAACACCTGCAACTCTGGGAGGCAAGCTATTCTACTTAATAAACTATCCCAGACAAATTATTGTTTAGTCTTATCGTGAAAACATCCAGCAGTGGAGCACACACAACTATGGGAGGCAAGCTGTTTCATTGATCAATTATTTTCACAGTCAAGAAATTCCTTCTTATTTCCAGGCTAGATCTCCCTTTGCAAAGTCCAGGACAAAACCTTGATTAACCCCACTGCATACTTCTCTCCACATTTTTCTATTGAGGACCACATGCTGAGTGTGGTTAGTCAGCCAACTACAAATCCATCTAGAAGTGGTACCATCTATCCCACATGATTTTATCTTACCAAGCAGGCTCTGGTCTGCTTTATCAAATGTCTTACTGAAATCTAATAAGTATATTACATTCACAACATTTCCTTGGTCCAATAATTTAATCACTTTGTTAAAAAAAGGCAATAACATTTGTTTGGCATGACCTGTTCTTAATAAATCCACGCTGGCTTCTAGGAATAACCCTGTATTTTTAGGTGCTCATAAATCCGCTTCTTGAATATCTTTTCCAGAGATATTCTCTGCAAAAGACAGATGGAAGGAAGGAATTAAGCAGTTCTGCCTTCTCCCTGCTGCCCATCTCCTTCTTGCCATTGTTTCTCACTAGTGGACTAACCATTTACTTGTAGTTAGTGTCTTATGTTGTCCTTATAACAGGTTTTGTTTTGGAAGGAGAAAGAAAAACATTTTTTTCACACCAGAGCAACTAAAGAGGAAATATTTATGTAGAAGGCTAGGGAGGAGACAGTGGACATCATGACAACTTGTCCTTTAAATATGCTTATTGTCGCATGTTTCAGCAGTAGTAAGCAGGATGAGCTCATAGTCATGAGTGTAATACATACAACATGCTAGCTACTGACTTGTAGGTTACTATTTCGAATAAATGCAGATGTGTTATACAGAAAATATAAGATACAGCCATTAATCTAGTACTTTGATCAGCTTCTCACAGATAGTTTTGATTAAAGTTAATTTAAATTTGACTTCTTTGATTTGGGAAGGTGCAATAGCTATTTTTAGAAAAGACTGGAAGCTCCTTGTGGATTTTTTTCTGAAAATGAACAAAAATGAACTGGTGATCTCTGGATTTACTGATTAAAAAGGGCTGTATGCACTCACATTAAGTGTTATTAAATGTTATTCTTCAGTTTGGTATGAGTGGAGATTTTTATGCTGATGATAATATTTATGCTATTTTGCTAATAATATTCTTCAAGATATGTCTTCTAGAGTTTGTATAAATATAAAACCTCATTTTCCAGTCTGCTTTCTCAGTAAATTTTTTAATGCATTTCAGGTTGTTATATGAAATATTCCTTACAATGTTTAGGCAAAAGCCTGATGAAATCAATTCACTTCACACACCTTGAAATTGTTGTTTCCTTTATAAAATCCTGGACATTATAAGGAATTAGCAAAAATGAAAGAACTGATTCTGTCTCCAAATATTTTAGGGAAAGTTCATGTTTTATGGAAAAATCAGCATGTTGTCCTTACTGATTTATGTTCTCCCTTTTCTCATGATTTTCCCATGAAAAAGAGTATTACAATATGTCGATGGAGATTCTCAGTTATCCAGTCACAGTTCTCCCAAATATGCTTTTTTTCAAGGGGCAACTGAACTTTCTGGTTTTTCTTTTCACTTCTCATCCAAGAAGCTTCTTCAGTTCTGACTGGATGGTGGGGAGTCAGAGCTGAAGAAGCTTCTTGGATGAGAAGCAAAACATCTTCAAAGAAAAACCAGAAAGTCCAGTTGCCTCTTGAGAAAAGCATCTTTGGGAGTATTGCAATTGCTCCAAAAGCATGGACACAACAATGATGATTAGAATCTAGAATGAAAATTAGTATGGAAAGAAAATGCATCTTTTAATAGAGATACTTGATTATTTTTGACCATTTCCTTTTGAAAATCGGTTCTGTTCCATTCAAGGATTTTCCTGCTACCCTTAACTTTTGCAAACTATTTGTAAAGGTCATTTTTTAAAATATAAAACAAGTTGTTGGGTTTTTTTAACATACTTTTCAAACATTGCGAGCCACTTATTTAATTCTTTATAGGTTTTTTTTGTGTGTTTCCTGAACAAGTTATTTTAACTCAGTGTTTACATTGCTAATATGTAGACTTTTTTCTTTAGACTTCTAAGGGACCCTAGAAAACATTAGGGAAGTTACCCAGCTTGTTGATTACAGGTACCCCCCACCATTCCTCAGAACAGCTGCTGCTATGATTTTTAACTTATGGAAAGCAGCAGGACTCCTTTTATTACTGATATAGCTCACAAATCCACCAAGATAGCTTTAAAAAACCATTTATCTATCAAACACACTGACCAAAGGAATAACTTGGTACCTTTAAAAGGTTTTATCCAATAATGGAATGTAGCCAGAATAATTCTCTTTTTTGCAACATTGTTGATCAGGAGTCTTTTATTTCTGTTATCCTCTAACTCTACTTATTAACTGCCTCAGTCTCATTACTTTGTTGCCCATTAATTTGTCTATTTATTGTTCTATTATACTTCCACTCATCTTTTCCTAAAATAGCATTTCATAAATCCACAAATGCTAAGTTCCATAGAAAATGTGTCCCTTCTGTGCTGAGTGAAAAATTCAGCTGCTTCAGAGTTTATGGTGTATTTCTTTCTGTATTTCTTCCAGCATCTTTAAAAAGCACACACAGTGTTTTTGTGGTACCCGAATCCCTGAGGAAATAGATCCTCATGCCTGCTATTGCATACAATCTGTCTTGATTTTTAGACCAAACAAGTGTGTTCCTTGATTGATCTACTTTTCTGGAGAAAGAGGTTAATAAATATCATTCCTGATACAGTATGTTGACTTAAATTCATCAAAAAAGAAGAAGATGGAACCTTGCGCAGTGTCTGGATTTCTAAATTAGAGTTACCTCTAAGAAAATTATATTATGGCATAGCATTCTATTCAAAATATCAAATGGACAATATCAGGTTTTTGAGGACTTACTGCTTGGCATAACACTAATTCACCTTGCATTTAGAAATAAACCTATCCCCACCCCCATCAAATGCTTGTGTGTTTGTTTTTGAATGTACTCATTCCCCAGAACTTAATAATCTCCAATTTATGAAGAATGGGAGGTTTTGTGCCCAACTAAACTCCTATCATTTGGACTAGAATATTACAGCTATAATTTTATTTTGTCATCAAAATAAATATGACCAGTGTTTTGTATCTTCCCCCCCCCCCCAAAGTGGAAATGATATAGAGCACTTTTTAGTAGGGAAAGAGGGAAATTATTTATCTATTAATTGTATTAAAATATTTTACATTTTATAAAAATATTGATATTACAATCTAGATAGCATACAACCAAGGCATCAAGTGTCTAAATGTATTTTTCATTTCTTTTGTCAGGAAAAAAAAGTAGCATTGGTACAATTCCAAAACCTGATATAGTAAAGCTTACATATTTGGAGAAATTGCTACTAAATTCAGGCACACAGAAACACACACTGTGGAAAAGAGCCTAGGAGGTAGCTCTAAGAAGGTCTGACTTCAACAGTACCCACAGCTTGAAAAGATTAATTTCAATTACAGTGTAATAATTTAAAGGCGTTGGAGAAAAAAATGATTTTGGCAGATAAATCATTTTCTCTTTTACATTCTGGAAGATATATACTTATGATTTTTCCTTATAGCTAGGCATTTTCTTGAGGTTAGTGTTGTGCAACTGTGGAATCCAATTGTTATGTGTAGAGCAATGGGGAGAATGTTCTAGTTGAATAAATCATTCCTTCTTGGCACCCAGTTAAAGCTTCTGCAAGGTATGCTTTTGAGATTCAGCCAGATTATTATGCTTTATAGTTTATGCCATCCGGACACAAGCTGTGACTTAGTTAATACTGGCAAAGAGCAGAATTTTCCATGCAAGTTTATTTACAGTTTATTTTCTGTACTGCTATCTGGGGGCAGGTAGAAGGAAAGCATGATTGTTACTGATTGCCACTACAGAAGTAGATTATGAAAGCTTATATGTGCTGTACACAAAAACACATAACTTTTTTTGCAGTTGCACTAACAAGTTTATCCTTTTTTTCATTTGCAATGCAACAGCCACTTTAAAAATTATTCATAATTCTGTAAACCTTTCTAAAATGAACTGTGATGTTGTTTCGTTGGCAAATATTCTTTCAATTATATCAGCAGATATCTTAATCTGATTTAATTTTTTCATTTATTTATTTTATTTATTTATTTATTTTGTCAAGCGATTATAAATTAACAGGTATAAGTATAAACATACTTATGAATACATGAAATGGATACATGTAAGAAAAATAAAAAGAAACAATAGGACAGGGATGGTAGGTACATTGGTACACTTATACGCGCCCCCTACAGACCTCTTAGGAAAGGGGTGAGGTCAAAAGTAGAAAGTCTAAGTTTAAAGTTTTTGGGGTTTGGAGAAGAAACCACAGAGTCAGGTGGAATATTCCAGACATTGACCACTCTGTTGCTGAAGTTGTATTTCCTGCAATCAAGTTTGGTGCGATTAACCTTGAGTTTGTATCTATTGTGTGCTCTTGTATTGTTATGGTTGAAGCTGAAGTATTCATTCACAGGTAAGACATTGCAATATATAATTTTATGTACTATACTTAGATCTGACCGAAGGCGACGTAGTTCTAGGTTTTCTAGGTCTAGAATTTCAAGTCTGGTAGCATAAGGTATTCTGCAAAGAGTAGAGGAATGGAGAGCTCTTCTTGTGAAATATTTCTGGACTTTCTCAACTGTATTAATATCAGATACATAATGCAGGTTCCAAATAATGAGCTGTATTCATGTATTGGTCTAGCAAATGTTTTGTATGCTCTAGTTAGTAGTGTGATATTACCAGAGAAAATGCTACGTAGGATTAGGTTAACAACTCTTAATGCCTTTTTTGCTATGCAGTTACAGTTGGCTCTAGTACTTAGATCATTAGAGATGAGTACTTGAAGGTCCTTGGCAGAGTTTAGATCATCAACAAGGTCTTGACTATTCAGCTTGTATTTATTTTCTGATTTTTTTTGCCAATATGTAAGACAGCATTTATTTGTTGAGATTTGAAGCTGCCATTTGTATGACCATTCTGATACATAGTCGAGGTCTTTTTGAAGGGTAGCAGTATTGTCGGTGTTGAATGCAGGTTCCAGACTGATGAGCTGTCTTCAAGTATTGGTCTAGCAAATGTTTTGTATGCTCTACTTAGTTACATCATCAGCGAAGGGAACACAGTTGCTCTTAATATGATCACAGAGGTCATTTATGTAGAGTATGAAAGGAGTTGGTCCAAGAACACTGCCTTGGGGGACACCACTGTTGACAGGTACAGAATTTGATAGGACGCTCCCAATTTTGACCATTTGTTGTCTCTTTGACAGGAATGCTTCTATCCAGTTATGTTGGTGTCCAGAGATACCATAAGATTTTAGTTTTAGAAGTAGTTTGTCGTGTACCACTGAATCAAAGGCTTCACAGAAGTCTATGTAAATTGCGTCTATTTCTTTGCCCTGATCGAGTTGTGTAGTCCATATGTTTTTGCAGTGTTAAGAGTTGCAAATTACAGGATAGTTTTTTTCTGAAACCAAATTGTTTACTAGAGAGTAGGTTGTTTGTCTCTAAGTGGAGGATAATGAATTGGTTAATAATTGATTCCATGACTTTACAGTTGATGCAGCATAAAGAGATTGGTCTATAATTTTCAACTAGGCTGGGTCTCCCTTTTTGAAGATGGGGATGACCGTGGCTTATGACCATAGTTTTGGCAAGGAGCTGGTCCTGAAAGATTTTTCAAAGATTATGCTTTGAGGTTCGGCTATGGCAATGGATAGCTTTTTTAAGAAGTAGGCACATATTCTCTCCAGTTCAATACATAGAGATGGTTTTCGATTGTGTAGTGCTTTTTCAACATTGTTTCCTGTAAAATCGATATGTTTTAGATCATAGTAGTTGTCTGTGGTTGAACTGGGAAATACTGGACATGATCCATTGCTGTTTACAAATACTGAGTCAAAGAATGTGTTAAAGAGGTTGGCTTTAATGGTGTCATTGTTGCAGCTTTTACCATTAGGTCCTTTAAGGGGTGAGATGAACCTTGAGTCTTTTAGTTTGTTGTTTACAAAATTGTAGAAAGTGTGGTTGGAATTGGTGTGTAGAAGGTTTTCCTCTTGTTTAATGTGATAATTTGGTGCATTCAGTTTTTATCTGGTGGCATAAATTTTTGTATCGGCTTTTGAAGTTAGCAACATGACCAGATTTGTTTTTCCACCAAAGTGATTTCTTTTTGGATTGAAGCTTCCTTATTATTATGGGTAATTTGTTTTTCCTGGTTTTGGCAGTTGTTATTGGTACATATAGTTTGATGATTCTTTTGACTTCAAGTAAAAATATGTTGTAATGATCTTCAACAGTATTGCATCCAGTGAATAGAAATTGCCAATCAAGAGATGAGAGATAGTTGTCTATAAGATCATAGTTGCCTCTTTTGAAGTTATAATTGAGGATCCCATCGTTATGATGATTTTTGTGTGGATGTATGTTGAGACAAAAGTCAATCATGTTGTGGTCACTGTTGGAAAAGGGTTCTTTAATTTGTATTCCGTAAATTGAATTCAAACTATTGCAGAAGATGAGATCGAGGCAGTTGTTAAGTCTAGTATTGTTGGCTACTAGTTGTTCCAGTCCCAGATTTGTTACAGCATTGTAGAAGGTTGCATGTATGGGTTCAGTTTTACATTGTTTAGGGTCCAATTAATATGAGGTAGATTGAAGTCACAAAAAAGATAAAAGCATGTGGGCAGGATGTTGCCCATGTTAGTAGTGAATTTAACTTGTTTACATGTTCAATGTCATAATCAGGGGCTCTGTAACATAATAAGAATCGAAATGGGATATTTAAAGACAGTTCACAGATGATGGTCTCAGGAATAGCAAGCAACTTGGTATAAAAAACTTGGATTTTTTTTAGATGTAGGGACTTTTTGTAGAAGATAACAACACCACCTCCTCTACGGATTTTGCGATCTGATCAGTAAACATGACAGTCTCTTACTGTGGTAATGGAGTCAAGGAGAGATGTGTTGAGCCATGTTTCACAGACAAATATGATGTCAAATTTAGGCGTATTTAGTAAGAGAAGAAATTCAGGTATTTTATTTACAAGCCTTCTTGCATTGAGTCGTTTTCATTTAAGGCCAGTTGTAGTTGAAATTGAGGTAGTTAAGAGCATGCGTGCCTAATTTTGAGTGATGGTGGTTTGGATGAGGTAAGGTTGGATGTGGAGTTGTGGGTTTTGTGACTTAATTTTGATACAATCAGCACGGTAGTCAATGTACATGTCCTTCTCTCCATTGTCTAGATGTTTTTTGAGTTCTGTGCTTAAAAAGTTCACGGGAGCAGATTTTTTGCAGTATGGATAAGTCTGGTCTTGAGCAAAGTTTGTTATGGTTGGGATTTGTTTTTGCAATGGTGTTTATTGTATGAATGAATATGTTTTCTGGACTCATTTTTGCAAACAACTCTACAAAATCTTGGGGCTACCGAGCCATCATTGTATTTGAACTCACGGCCATCTCTGGTTATTTCAGTGATATCTTCAGGAGTGATGTTTGTTGTATTTGAGTTCCTTATGATATGACGAACTTTGGTGATATCATTTGATTCGTTGGTGTCTTCAAGACCAAATAATTTGGCATTTGGACGTTTCTGATCATGTTCCATGATGTCTCTGATGAGTAACAGGTTAACATTTGTGGAATTATTTGATGGGATAGTGATTATTTGTGGCTGTAGTTTGGTGGTTATTTTTGGTTGTAGTTGTGGTAGTGGTTATTGAGTTGGGATTTGATTTTGAACTGATAGGTATTCACTGATCTGTGCTGTATTTTTTTTCAAGACAGATTAGGCTTGCTTGTATAGTTGTTTCAAAACATGTTAGCAAGCGTTCTTTTATTGAGTGAATGAATGATTCTATGTTTTCAACTCTGTCAGGCAGGGTAATTAGTTTGTTTAGCTTAGGTAATCATGATGGACATAGACAAGGGAATGTATCTGATGTTTTTAGGAGATCAGCTAGGTTTTTGTTTATGTTTAAGCAGACAAGGTGGGCTTGATTGTCACATAGGTGGCATTTAATGTTATTTTTGTTTTCATTGATGGTTTCAAGACATTTGAAGCATGTGCAGGAGTCTGGGAGGTCACTGGTAGAGATATTATTCTTTTGTTGTTTGGTAGTTGAGGTTTGGAGTTTTGGGCTGGCATGTTCAATGACAGCAATGCTATACAGCAGTTTCGTATATATAGATTATAAATTGTTCTGTATCACTTTATTTATGTCCCATTGCCTATTAATGCAAGCTCAGCAGAGGTTTTCAATGTTGCATAGGATTTTCAATGTTTTTATCCATACTAATGACCTTCTGGTGTTCATCAGATGATCTTGTATACAACCTATAGACTTATCTCAAAACCAAAACTTGATAGTGATTGGAAAAAGTGATTAGGACCCTTGTATCTAAGTTTCCAAGGACATCAGCAAAATCTTACATCAGTACATCTGCAGCCGTTATTCTGAATCTAGTATACTGTTCCAGAACATCTGAGATGGTGTTTGTGGCAGATTTAAATAGCAAATGGTTCCTGGATTCGATTTAGGAGGAGGACTGTGTAATCTCTATTAAGAGAGATTAATCTCTAACTGATTTAAGCAACTGAGTTTTCTTAATATAGGGGGTAAATATTCCCTGTCTCTGCTATGGAGTTTGGAACAGCAATAACTGAGGAATAGAGGGTGGGGGTTCTTTTTTTCTTCTCTATCTTTTTTTTTTTTTTTTTTTGAGAATTGGTTGTCCCAGGGCTGTGTTTTAAACTTGGAATTTAGGTCTTTCATTAAGGAATGGTTGGTTTTTCATGAAGGAATCATGCCATCACAAACCTTGATAAGTGATTTGCATATGGTTGACAAAAGAAAATATAAAGACATGGGGCTTTTTATGTCATTTCCTCTTTCACTATTCTACATGCCTATTTTCAGTGGTGGAAGAAGCAGTCTGAATAAGCCCTTTCCTTTTTAACCTTCTCCCTCTCATTCCTCTTTCTTTTTCACACTCATTTTTCTATGCAAGGTTGGGCAGTGGAATCTGGATCTTGGCTAATGTCTGTCCACCCCCCCTCACCTGATTTTTAATTAAAGTGTTTTTTTCTTTTATGATATTGACTTTTTTACCTGCAGCAAGATTCATAATCATTATTCAGAACTAATTTCCTGTACAAAATTGAATAGCTGCCTTGAATACAGCCTTGCATCCTATAATGTAAGGTAAAACAAGGTTACAGAAGCAAATAGGAGGACTCACAGGACAATCCAAAAAGGCATGTTGGCAAGTTAGTTGGAAGGCAGAGGTTATCGAGTATGTTTTGTGCTGTCATGTTGGGATCAGAAAGAAAGAAAGAATGTCAAAGCAGGATTCATGAAAATTCTTTTGCTAATTTAACCAGAAGATTTTGCCCTTCCTTGATTTATGTAACACAGCAATATGTTCATCTGTTCTAGGAGGTGGAGACCCACAATATATTGTATATGAATATGGGGAGTAATTCGTGGGGAGACTAACGACTTAGAAAGCAACAAATCTTGGCTAGTCTCAGTTAAGGATATTACAATCGGAGTTCATTTAGAGATATAGCCTCCCACAACAGCAGTTATTTCATTTGAAAACTGAAGAAACCCTTAAGTAAATAGTTCCTTACATGCTTTCTAAAGTAGATTTTTGGTAAAGATACAAAATATTTAATCAAATTCTTGAACACAGTTGTTTTTCATGCTTAAATTAGCTTTTCCCTTGTTTTTAACTCCTCCATTCCCTTCTCTCTCAATGCTTTGGGAGATGTTTTTGAATTTTGAATCTGATAAACATTACATTGAGTGAGGCAGCTTGGATGTCTCAGATGGAGGAGCAGCTCTATGTCCCAATTGATTTCACTGAAATTCTTGATGGCATGAAGGTAAATGGGAGAGGCTCGAAGCTGATTGGTTAAGCACAACCTCCACCCCATGTATTCATTGTGGTATGATTTCCAGTGGCTCTTTATGTTGTTTTCAAAACAACACAAACATAAACTACTCCACTTTGCAATAGTAAATATGACAGGAAGAAATCCACAGTGAACAACATAATTGCCTTGGCTCTACCAGGTTCCTTGAATCACATTTAATTTTTAAAAAAACCTGTTTTAAACTAATTATTTTTTAAAATGAAGTTAACATGCTGCAGAACAATTAATGATATGTAATATCTTTAGTGTATAAGAAAACCTCTACAGCTTTCTTAAGAAATAAAATATTGCAGGCATTTCTATCCCAGGGTTTTGTTTGAAAAAGTGCCCAAAGACAAAAAGAAACACAAAGAAAAATAAGAAGACTAGAAGGCAGATTGTAGATGTATTTTGGATTTGTATTGTTTATTTCTGTGGCAGAGGTAGATTTATACTGGCCAGTGTTTGCTTGGCAATAAGTCTTACTGAACATCATAGGACTTAGATCTGAATTGTCAGAGATAGGAACTCATTGTACAAGACAGAGGTGTGACAGAGGGGATGACCAACACATTATTAATAGGAGTATAATCATACTGAAGACTACCACAAAACCGTGGGCTAGGCTTAAACTGAAGAATTGAAAAAAAAAAAAAACTTCCGGGAAAATGGTAGTGGAAGACCACCTCCATATTTTTGTTTGATAAAGTAATAGACATGATCACGTGGTCACAAGGAATAGAGCTCATCCCAATGGAGTCTTCATCTGATATTAGAATTTTTAACCCAATTGATGGTAACTGAAATATTAAATTCTTTGGGGCATTTTAAAATCTCTCTCTGTGTTATTCACTCTCATTTTGTTTTGATTATTTTCACTTTATGTAATGGGGAGAGGAGTAATAATATAGCAGCATACTAAAAAGCAGAAACATTCAAAATGAAATATGTGTGTTTGTGTGTATTAGGGAGAATTGCCTTGATAAAAATAATAAGAATTGTACAATTATTAGAATTTTATGATTTCCAATCAGACACTTTGTGGAATGTGTTTTGTTCAGAAAACACACAAGGTAGACCGGGTTCCAACAACAAATGCTTTATTCTTTAACTAGTCAGTAATAGGAACACTTGGCTGAAGCCGAGGCCAGCCTTTTATACAGGCTGGCTTGCCTGCTTGTAGCCAATGGCAGTTGCTTAAATTTGCCGCCTTTCAGCAACTCTTTGGATTGGTTCCTAGTGAACCAATCCAATGCTTAGTTTATTTGACCAATCAGGTTTGCAGATTTGGAGTCACCCAATTTACATACAGAACACCCCTCCCCTCTTAGTTCAGTCCTACGTGGTGACGTAGTCTCGGAGGTAGGTGGGGTTTTTCCGGACTCAACTTGACTTGCGCGGTTCATTCTTAGTGAAGACTTCGACCGGTTCGGATGGGGCTGCTGTGTCTTCCGTTCTTCTCCCTGGAACCGTCTGGAAGGGTGAGTCAGCCATTTTACCGCCGCCTGAGTTTCTTAGGCTGGCGGTTTTGCTGCTCCCTCCCGTTTCCTCCGGGCAGGTCGAGCTGGCCTGGCTGGCCCCTTCCGATGGGCTCTTCACGCAAGTCTCTCCAAAGAGTGAGTCTTTTATTTGCTCTTTTTGTTCATATGTTTCATTGATTTTATTTTTTAATGGTTCTTTATTTAATTCTCGCATTTCCCCCCCACACCTTAGTTGGCAATTCGTCGGTTTTTTCGACGAGTGGTTGTATGTCTGTGGTTCTTTCTATATTTTGGGATCGAAGCTGGTCTATGTGCCGCTTCCATTCCCTGCCATCATCTACTGTTAACCGGTAGGATTTGGGGCCTGTTATTTGGGTAATTTGTCCTGGTAGCCATACTGGGTCCCCAGTGAAGTTTTTGGCGTAGACTAAATCGCCAATTCCAAATTTTCTAAACTGTGTAGAGGAGTCGGGGGGGGGGGTTTCTGGCGTGAATTCTGGGTGCAATCTATCAAGGTGTGACCTTAGTTTTCTCCCCATGAGTAGCTCTGCTGGGGACTTGTTGGTTGTGGTACTGGGTGTTATGTACTGGAGCGTGAGCAATTGGTTTATTTTATGCTGTACATCTCCAGTGTCCATTTTTTCTAACCCTTCCTTTGTAAATCGGACCATTCTCTCTGCCCTACCGTTTGCAGCTGGATGAGCCGGCGCGGTTAGGGCATGTCTAATACCTAGGGAGGCTAGGTATTGTTCAAAGTGTAGGCTGGTGAGTTGTGGTCCATTATCGGACACGAGGACGTCCGGAATGCCATGGGTGGCAAAAAGGCTGTCCAGTTGTTTTATTACTGATTCAATTGTTGTTGATGGCATAATTTTTACTTCTAACCAGTTAGAATAGGCATCCACAACAATCAGAAAGGTATGTCCTTTAGTTGGACCAGCGAAATCGATGTGGATTCGTGACCAGGGGCCCCGTGGGATTTCCCAATCTCTAATGGGTGCTTTGGGTGGGGATGGTCCAATTGCTTGACATTTGTTACACGAGGTTACCCAGTATTCTATGTCCCTATCAATACCCGGCCACCAGACATAACTTCTAGCAAGGCTTTTCATTTTTACAATCCCCGGGTGACCTTCGTGTAGCATACTAAGTACCCTAGGTTGTAGTTTGTTAGGAATAACCACCCGATCACCCCACAGTAAACAACCTTTTTGAATAGAAAGTTCGGTTTGTCTGGTCCGGAAAGGTTTAAAGTTTTCAGTTTTTTGATTTTCCGGCCAGCCTTTACCTACCCAGTTAAGGACACGGGCAGTCAAAGAGTCTTTTGCGGTGGCTCTGGCGACATCATAAGCTGATATGGGTAGATCGGGGCAAGTCTCTATTTGTAATGCTGTCATCGCTGGTGGCGGGTCTTCTTCAGTCGTTGGCAAGGGTGCTCTGCTTAAAGCGTCCGCATGTGAAATCTGTTTCCCTGGTTGGTATGTCAGAGTGTATGAGTAGGCTGCTAGGAACTCTAACCATCTAATCATTCTTGGGGAGAGGATATTTGGTGTAGGTTTGTTTCCCGCCAAAATTCCTATTAGCGGTTTGTGGTCTGTTATAATTTGAAAAGTCCGCCCGTATAGGTACTCGTGGAAACGTTTCACTCCTGCGACAATTGCTAGTGCCTCTCTGTCCAATTGGCTGTAATTCCGCTCGGTTTTGGATAAAGTCCTTGAATAATATGCGATGGGCGCTTCTCTGCCATCAGGTAGTTGGTGGCTTAGGATGGCACCTACTCCGAATGGGGAGGCGTCGCAGGTCACTCTTAAGGGCAGTGTGTTGCTAAATTGAATGAGAACGTTTGAGGATGTTAGCAAGCTTTTAATTTTTTGGAAGGCTTGCTTTTCTCTGTAACCCCAAGGCCAAATTGCTTTCTTGTCTAAAAGACGGTGCAATGGTTCTGCTATAGTGGCCTTATTTGGCAGGAATACATTATAGAAGTTAATTAGTCCTAAAAAGGCGTGTAGTTCGGTCTTGTTTTTTGGTTCTGGTGCGTCTTTAATCGCTTTAATCTTTTTGTCTATAGGGTGTATACCCTCTCCGTCTATTAAATAGCCCAGGAATTCGACGCTATTCTTAATTAGGCAACACTTTTCTCTTTTCACTTTGAGGCCAGATTCTCTGAACTTAGTTAGTACTTCTTTGAGTCTTTTTTTTAATTGGGTTTCATCTTTGGCTGAGATCAGGACGTCGTCAAAATATGTTACGACTCCTTGTATGCCATTTAGGAGGCGTTCCATTAGACTCTGGAAAACGCCTGGGGCCACACTCACTCCAAATTGGAGTCGGTGACACTTGAATGCGCCCTTATCTGTGACTATAGTCTGTGCTTCAGCAGTTTCTGGGTCCACTGGGAGTTGTTGATAGGCTTGTGCTAAGTCAAGTTTAGCAAAAACTTTTCCTTTTCCCAGGGAGTGAAGCAAATGCTGGACTACAGGCACCGGGTATGCGCTTGGTTGTAATGCGTGGTTCAGGGTAGCCTTATAGTCACCACAGATTCTAACGGACCCGTCGGGTTTGACCGGTGTGACTATAGGTGTTTCCCACTTGGCATGGTCCACAGGTTCTAACACCCCTTGGGCTATTAATTTGTCCAGCTGTTCCTCTATTTTTGCCTTTAGTGCAAAAGGAACTCGCCTGGCTTTTATTCTTCGTGGGGCTATTTGGGGGTTTAGACTGAAAGAAATGGGATTTCCCCGATACTTGCCAAGTGAGCTGTCAAAAACGTCCTGGAATTCTCGGATGAGGTCGTCTTCCCAGCCGGTTGTAGTCACTCGATCGATCCCGGTCATCCCGATGCCCAATGGCGCGAACCATTCGATGCCCAGGAGGCTTGGTCTGTCTCGGTCGACTATGGTCAGCGGTAGCACCTTGACGTGTTGTTTATAGGCGACTCGGAAATGTCCCATGCCGACTACAGGGATTTGGTTTCCCTGGTAGTCCTTGAGAGTTAAGTGCTGCTTCTGTAATTCTTTGGGTTTGATACCTGGGACTAGCTGTTTTATTGTGTCCCACGATACCATGGAGAGGAAGGACCCCGAGTCCACTTCCATCTTGCAGTGCCTTCCTTCGATTTTTACAATGACTTTAACTTTCTTCCCGCTTTCCATCTGAGCGCTCTTTATAGTGACGGTTTGGTGTGTATTGGCTCGCTTCTCTTGTTGCCACTTTCTCTCAGCTCGTTTAGGCTCAGCTTGTGTTGGGGAATTTCTGCGTCTCGTTGGGCTGTAGCTTTTTTTGTTCCTGCAGACTTTCTCGATATGCCCTCGTTTCTTTCAATGCCTGCAGATGGCATCGAGAAATCTGCATTCGGCTCGGGAATGGTTTCCTCCATAGCCAGCGCACTCCTGCCAATTCCTTCTTTCGCGCTCTTTTCTGTTCGTGAGCAAACGGTGGACCTCGTCATCTTCGCTTGATTCGAATGTTTCGCCAGACTCTTCGTAGTGGGTTGCGGTGGCAGGCTGCTTTCTGTCTTTGGTTGGGTTTGTTTCTTCGCTGTATGTGTTCATCTTTTTCATTGTGACAGCCAATTTTTTTGCGGCTTCAGCAGCTGTGGCTTCCGCGATGGCTTCAGTCACGGTGATGTTGGGCTTGTTGAGTAATTTACTCTGTGCAGTCGAGTCTCTCAGACCCGACACCACGCTATCCCTCATCGCTTCGTCAAAGTTCAGGAAATCACACTCACCCCCTATTTGTCTAAGGGCAGCAATGAAATCGGCGACGGTCTCTCCCTCTCTCTGGTCCCTGCGGTAAAATTCATGTCGTTTTATTAAGTTTGACACCATCGGAGCGTAGTGTGCTTTGAGAATTCTTTGTAATTCTGGCCACGTTAGTTGTTTAACATCTCGGGGCTTCTCAAGGGCCTTTGCCATCTTGAAAACCGTTGGCCCGCAGTGAGTCAGGAACACAGCTCTCTTGCGTTGCTCTGAAATGTCTTCCATTTCATTGCTCTCCAAATACATCTGGAAGCGATCTGCATAGGAATCCCAATCCTCTTCGTTGGGATTGAAGGGTGCGGGCGGTGCGTTGTTTCCAGGCATCTTGGTTGTCATCTGGACTTTTTATCACCGCGTGCAGGTTTTTTCGTTTAGGACGATCCCACCTTCGTCGCCAGTGTTTTGTTCAGAAAACACACGAGGTAGACCGGGTTCCAACAACAAATGCTTTATTCTTTAACTAGTCAGTAAATAGGAACACTTGGCTGAAGCCGAGGCCAGCCTTTTATACAGGCTGGCTTTCCTGCTTGTAGCCAGTGGCAGTTGCTTAAATTTGCCGCCTTTCAGCAGCTCTTTGGATTGGTTCCTAGTGAACCAATCCAATGCTTAGTTTATTTGACCAATCAGGTTTGCAGATTTGGAGTCACCCAATTTGCATATAGAACAGTTTCTCTTACTACCTGGCAGAATAAGACAGATGGCCAAGCATCAGCAACATGATTATTCTTTTAAGGAGGGTAATCTGGTTGTTTATATGTTCACTTCAATCTGGCTTATAAACACACATTTTCTTACAAGGCAATAAAATTTCAAGAACTACTTTTTCAAGAAAAAAAATTGCAGGAGTCTGATAATATCTATAAGTGGCTAGATGGGAAAAATAAGGAAAATACCATTTGCACCTCCAGGATTTTGGCCTTTTTTTTGACAGCAGCTTTTTCACACTATAGCAGTAAGGCTTATATACCACTTCACAGTGTTTTAGAGCCCTCTCTAATTTTACAGATTCAGCATATTGCACCCAACAATCTGGTTCCTCATTTTATTGACCTCAGAAGGATGGAAGGCTTGAGCCTGTTAGGATTGAACTGCTGGGAGTTGGCAGAATTAGCCTGCTATACTGCATTCTAACCACTGCGCTACTGGGGCTCTACCAGTGTTCAAGAACCCTCTTATTTTTACTGTTATGCTAATATCTCATATTACTAGCCAAATGCTGCCTTCATCTATCTCAATTTTCACTTCAGTCTTGTTTTGGATGGTAAATCTTGTCAGAAATTTACTCTGGCGCTCTGTGAACAAACAACTTGAATTACCTTTGAACCAGAGGTGGTATTCAGCAGATTCTGACCAGTTCTGTAGAACTGGTAGCAGAAATTTTGAGTAGTTCAGAGAACCGGCAAATACCACCTCTGACTGGAGATTTTACAGTGTCCTTCCCCTGCCATGCCCACCAAGCCATGCCCACAGAATCGGTAGTAAAAAAAAATTGAATCCCACCACTGCTTTGAACTATCTGTTTGCCTTTTTTCTGCATGAAATAGAAATGGTTAGTAAAAAAATACATTTGCAGGTACATAGGGCCAAATACATTCGTGGCACAGACTTCCCATTGGGGAACCTGTGTCTGGGTAAAGCAATCTTGGTGGAACAGATTTTTAAGGATATGTGGAGGAGAAGGTCACTGTGCAGTTGCATGCATTTCCCCCCGTTTTTGTGGATTTGCTCTGACCGGAATTGCACAAAGAGCTATTCATTGAGAGGTTAGAGGAGTTGAGAGTTCTGCATTTCTATTTTTAGTAAAATGCCTGAAAAGGGAAACAGAAGAAAGAGACTGGGACAGGAACAAACAAAGTTCTTCTGAACATCTCTTCTTATGGGATTGTAGCAAATGGCATGACAAAAGTTTCATTAGCTGCAGGCCCAGGAGGTAGATTTTTCTCCCATGTGGTATGCACTTTTCTTCAGGTTAAAGCTACAGTCTTTTAATGACATGAAGTTTCATTTTCATCCTGTTTATTGATGGAAAAAAGACAAATACTAAGTCAGGTTACTCTATGCTATTTAATTTGTAGGATTTTTTCATTTTTAATAATGACTTTTTATATGTTTATATGATATTTTTTTATATTTACTGATGTCACTTTTTGTGAGATGGGAGGCCATATAATAAAGACTAAAGGCTAAATAAAGAAAGGAAGTTTTTCTTCAATCTTGTTCTGATATCCCATGAGTATTTGATCACTAAAGACACTCCTGTATTCTTTAAAAGAGGGATGGATTTTGTGCATATGTGAGACAGAAAGAAAAATATATTTACCAAATTAATTATTACCCTGCATAAGCCTAAGATTCATTCAATGTGATCATTGGAGTGTGGTCCATCCTTCCACAATTTTTATATCCTTTCTGTGCTTTCACAAACTTCCAGGTATACTGGACATTAGCACAAAATATAGAAAAGAAAATGAATTAGGACAATTTTCAGTTTTTAATTTGGGTATTTTGGTCAGCCTGCTCAATTTATTGATAGCAGAAATGTGTTTAAGCACAATATTTATGGAGGTAATTTTCTCTTTTTTATTTTATTATTACACTATGCACTGAAAATATTTATTGTCATGGCTCCAGTTTCTATGAATTCGTGCTATCTTTCCCTGTTATCTTAAGCTGAAAACTTCCATGTTTGAAATTCCTATTTTGTTTTTTGTTTGGTGTTGTAAAAAAGTAAACATATCTCCTTCACTTAGTTTGAACAGGAGACAAACCACAGGTAAAAGGATAGAAATATTTCTATTAATGCCTCAAGGCCATGGTCAGAATTCTATTTGCTGCAGATGTGCTGAGGAAAGTATTGAACTTTCAACACTTGTTGAATGTTTTATATGCATAAGCTTCACCTTTGGGTTAAAAAGTGTGGATTTAAAGGTCCTCAAGAAGAGATATGTTAGAGCAAGGGTGTCAAACTTGCATCATCACAGCAGCGCTATGTAACGTAAAAGGACTTTTCCCCCTTCGCTAAACTGGGTAGGGGTGGGGCCAGCACAAGATGCATCCAGCTCACTGGCCGCGAGTTTGACACCTCTGTGTTAGAGCTTACTTTTCCCTTGAACCCTACCCAAATAAAGAACTTAGAAAGCTGTGAGAGCTTTTGGGAGTTTCATCATAAACTTTGTTATGCAATTTACCTTTGGTACCTCATACAGTGACCTGTGTACACATTTATTTCCCACTAGGAAACTCTTCTTGGGTAGAGATTACTAGTGTCTCATCCTTAAAGCATAATTTATAAGCAGATGTTGTCTACAATAAGATATGATAATATTTGTAGGAAAAGTAAGAGTTTCAACATTCCACAACTGAACTAGCTGCACTTTTTTTCCTTACTAGGTGAGGCAACTGTAAAGAAGAAACCTGCTCCAAAAACTCCACCCAAAGCAGGTATTAATTGCTCATTAATTGCTATTAGTATGGAAAAGACTGCGAGCCATGAGTAGGTAGTTCAGGACAGTATGTATTGACTGAAAATGTTTAACCCTGTATTTTGCTGAAAAGTTTGAATGTGATCCTATTATTCTACTAAAACAATTGGAAAAGGAATAAATGAACTACTCCAAGACCTGGGTTAATTTAAAACAGATTTGTTCCCCTAAAATCTGAAACAGGGAATACAAAACATTCTCCAAGTCTAAACCAAAAAGATCCCAAGATCAAGAGGACTTTCTATGGAAGTAGGAGGCCTCCGCATCTTTATTTTGTATAGGATGATTGCTAGAATAGCCAGCATAACCTTGGGACACTTTTTCCCCTGTAAAGAATCTCTGAATTTGGACTGGGCTTAAAGCGTTAGTTTCTACAGTCTGGGAAAGTTGTTAGTGCATTTTATAGTGGATTATCATTCTCACCATGACTATCCAAAGTGAGCTTTGGATAAGCGAGAAGGATCTGGATGGTCAATTGTAGAAAGAACACTGGCAGATTTCTTTTCCAGGATTGTTTTATCCACACAGATTAATAAAGCTTCTTCCGTCCTTTGAGGTTTGACTAATGATCATTCATGAATTTGACTCAAAAGAGGTTTATCGATTCCTTAATTTGGATACATATTTTGCTAGCAGGCATTGAGCCATTAAATAGAAGTTGAAATTATATTATGGTTATATTATCATAACGATAAACCAGATCTTTATTTTTGTTAGATCTAGCTTTGGGACTGGATAAACAATTGGTTTCTATTGTATATATCCGCTTCATTATTTTTGTAATTTTTACCACTGAAAAAAAAAAACTCAAAAGTGTTTCCTCTTTTTATCAGCTCTTCCTCCTCAAATTGTTCAGTTCCCAGAAGACCAGAAAGTAAGGTCTGGTGAATCAGTAGAGCTGTTGTGCAAAGTAGCAGGAACCCTACCTTTAATATGTACTTGGATGAAATTTCGGAAGCAGGTAATAGAATTGTTGCTGCTATTCTTTTAATCATAAATTGTATGATAGAAAAGGGAATCTAAAAAAAGATGTTTACATTTATGGAATTTTCCTCAAGATTGAAAATAATTTCTTGCTTGTGGTATGTGAATAACCAAAAGCTGCTTTGTAAACAAATATACATTGGAGAGGGCAAAATGGTTTAAAGCTATGAAATTCTGGTAAGACTAACTCTCTAGCCTGGTGTTTCTTAACCTTGACAATTTGAAAATATGTAGACCTCAATTTCCAGAATTCCTCAGCCAAATCCCTCAGCTGAATGCATTTGTGGTAAAGGAAGCCCTTGTGATATATGTTTAATTAATTAATATAAGCCCTGGTGACACAGTGATTAGAGTGCAGTACTGCAGGCTATTTCTGCTGCCTGCCAGCTGCCTGCAAGTCAAGGTTGACTCAGCCTTTAATCTTTCCAAGGTGGCCAAAATGAGGACCCAAATTTTGGGGGACAATATGCTGATTCTGTAAACTGCTTAGAGAGGGCTGTAAAGCACTGTAAAGCAGTATATAAATAAGTGCTAGCGCTATCTCTGGTTTTGGGGCACAGAAATGGACATATTAATTGAGCACTAAATATGCTGCTGGCCTTATGTGGATACTTTCTAGTTTTTTAAAAAATGAGATTTTTTTAAAAAAGAAAAATAGGCACAACAATCCCATTCTCAAGGATTGAAAATTGAATATGCTGGTAGAAAGATTAAATTTTTTTACACTGCTGCAAGATGTAGTTTGAACAAAAAAAACCCTCTACAACTGTGAGAAAATGTTAAATTTCTTGACCTATATCCCAATCCTTTTTAATCACCTTATTATTTAAATAATATTCATTGAACTATAAATAACACAGTTAACTTTATCCAAAACAGATCAATATTTGTCCCTCTTTACAACAATTGAAAAACCTTTTTTATTTTTGCTATACATTAAATATAATGTATAGTTGAACTGACAGTATTGTACACTATTAGAGGTAAATATATAATATTAACCCAAATATATAACAGCTGAGCACCCTGTCTCAACTTCTTCTGATATTTCTCACAAAGCACAGTGTATATTACTTAGTCTGAACTTAGCCTGCTATGGAGACAGTAGAATACAGCTACTGATATTTTATTATTGTCTCAGGCTATAAGTCCCAAACTGAAATATAACCTTGGTGAATGTTGAGGCTTATGCATCGTTATTTTATATTCACAATTCCATACCTTAGAGCCAAGATTATTAATAGAAATAGATAGTTTTTTTAAACTAAAATAATCTTTAGGTGAAGAAAGCGATATTCTTCATCATACTGATGTAAAATGACCTGTTAGATAATATTGAACTTCAGATGTTTAGAGACTGTGGTTTAGACAATAATTTCCTGATGTTTCACGAGCAATTTTGGCTGGCATCTTCAGAGATTCAGGCCAAAGAAACTGAGCAAAACTTACCATTTTTTATCACCAGGTGACCTGTCTTTTGATTGGTCTTTAGCCAAAAGGATTTCTAATTGGTGCAGGTAGGGGCTTATCTCTGATTGGTTCTTGGCTTGTGCTTGATCAGAATTGTTTGGGTGGACTAAAAAAATCCAGGAAAGCCAAGGACAACAGAGACTCTACTCACAGCATCCTAAGTCTACCTCTTGGCAGTTGTATATCGGTATCACAAAACAGTTTCCGCACTTAACCGAAATAACACAAGAAAAAAAAACACAACTAAAAGAATCATCTGTAGTGGAAAATGCTGCACCATAATCATGAAATTCAATTCAGGGACACACAATAACATCAAACTATTACATGCATTAACAGAGAACAGTTGTTGCCAAACTTGCAATGTTGAATGTTTTTTAAAAATCAATATCTTTTTCAAGGAATTCCAGAATTTGGCAGTATCATCATAACACACCATTATTATTAATTTCATTGATCAGAAGATCCCTAATACAGGAATTGTATTAATGCACAATTGCAAATGAAATACTGCTAATATGGGTACTTAGTTCTTTGGTTACATGGAACATCTGGATTCCATATCTGGAACACTTGCTGAGCACTAATAAAAGAAATGAAGGGACTTGAAGAAAAGACAAAACAATGCAAATTGAAAATACTGCCTTCTCTGACGATAATTATGAATATACGACTTATTCTGTAGGATCAACTTGGTGTTTAACCAATACACGATTTACAATGTTCATGATTTTTTAAAAAAAATCTCAAAAATTATGGAAAGAAAAGCCAAACTAAATAGCCTTTACTTCTTATGAAACTCTACGGATGAACTGGAAAAACTATTCTCTTACAGGAAATTAATGGAATGACATAAAAGTCATTGACCCAAGTATTTTCACATCTAGAATAAACTGTGCTTTTCTTTAAATGCTTATAATTAAATAATATTTTTACTGACTCCAATTTATGCATATCAATTTCTCACTGATACTTCCCAATCTAAAGTAATGGAATCCAGAGTAAGATTTGGGAAGACCAACAGTTCCAACTGGGAAAACTCAAGAGCTTATTTTCAAAACGCTACTTGGGAGGTAATGGATGAAGTAAATGCTACTTGTGTAAGCTGCCAATGATGTCTCTTCCCAATACGATAAGAGTTGCATAGTCTCTAGTATGATTTCAGTTACTAGTGGAAAGAAGCCTGTGTGCATATAAGTAGATATGGAATTCTCACTAGATATTTCCAAAGTTAGAAGACAAACAAATATAGATGCTCCAAGTTCTTCTGTTAATGTTGATCTAGAAAAAGAAATGAAGTAATAAAATCCACAATAAATCTTTTAAGGACTTGTTGAATATTTTCTTGTAATTTGGTTAAAAATCAGAAAATTGAAATGAGCAAAGTATTAAATGTTAACATTAATTTTATGTGTATGCAATTTAAAACTGCCTTTCTAGCATATAATATTAAATATTATTTAATACATTGTTTGTACTTACAGCCACTTGCTCTTCCTGAGTATAATTAATTAAGTTAAAAATGTAATACTGAAGCAAATCCAAATGGTAGAACTACTACCTAAGGAAAGCAATATTTATTTGATTGTCTCCAAGAAAATTTATGTTTAGGACTATTAACAACTTTAGGTTAGGGATATGACTTACTTTGACAACAACAAAAAATCCCCTATGTCATAGCTTTAATTTTTTAAAACATATTTTTATAAAAAGTGTTTTCTTAATATAAAATGCAAATGGAAATAAAAGTAATAGAAAAAAAGGGAAAAGAAAGGGGATAGAGGAGATAAAGTGAGGGGAGAGGAAAAAGAAATAAAAGAAACAAGCAGTAACTTCAGACAATTTTTGGTGCAGTAAGAAACATAATAAAGTTACAGTATCAACTTTTTAGTTGTACAAAATAGTACCCACTAGTCATTTCTATAATAATAATTCATTTTAATTGTTAAAACACAAAATCAAATGTCATTTTCTCTTTCCCACCAAAGGTGCAATTTTAAATTTAAATTTTGATTGTGTTGGGTGAGATGTTCATAATTTCTTCATTCTAAGCATTCTTAGATGAGATTGGGTTGAAATCAAGTCTATCAGTGAGATAGGAACATCTTCTCTAAGGCTTTTCTTGACTAAAAATGAGATTAATATCACATGAAAGTATATACAGGGGTGATCTCAAGAAAAGACAGAATATTATAATCAGCCAAACACACTTCTTTTATCATTTCATATTAATATTGGTATATTTCGCCTATGAAATCCTAGTTTACTATATTTTTAGAATATCTATATTAATCTACCTGTTGTAATTTGGCAGCTCCAGGAAAATGAACACATCAAAATTGAGAATGCTGAGAATAGCAGTTTGCTGACCATCTCCTCCACAAAGCAGGAACATTGTGGATGTTATACTTTAGTTGTGGAAAACAAGCTGGGGAGTAAGCAAGCCCAAGTTAATCTTACAGTTGTAGGTAAGTACAAAAAATGTTGGTTTTATTTTTGTTTTTCATGTTTCTAGAATCAGGTTGTGTTTTCATTTGGAGTACTTGAGTTATTTATCTAATTAGCTATATAATTAGATGTTGTAAAATAAATTAACTTGAAAAAGCAATACTAATTCAAAGGGCAATTATTAATACATAACAAATAAGAAGAATTGTTGCAATAAGAAGTTGAAGTCCTGTCTTCTACTGTCAATATACAGATTGAGATTGTAGAATGAAATTGTCCTGATATTAACTAGATTTAACTTCTGTAAGGTTGTTAAAGGTTAGTTCCAACATGCTTTTAAGTGTGAATGATGAACCAAGGCTGCTATTATAATGTTTTAGTACTGATCCAATTCTCAAAAACACCCATGCTTTTCAGCAGCAGTAGGTTTGCACTTTCATTTTCATCTTTCTTCTGTCTTTAACAGTAGCTTCTGTTCTGGGCAATCTTCCCTCAATTCACTTTGAATAGCTTCCTCCTGCACTGAGTAAACATGAATGAGATCACCTTCTATGATCAAAACTTTGCACTACTTTGTTATTAGAAGCAGATTAAAGTGTAAGTGCTATAACTGGCATATCAGAATGGAAAACCCCAAACCAAAAGCCTGACTCTCAAGTCACCTCATCTATTTTGTATCCTACATTCCACTCCAAAAATGTCGTGTTTTTTCCTAGGCCACCTATATGTTACTCGACCTCCCTTAGTAATTTTATTTGTCTCTAGAAGTGTACCATAGAAAGATTTAACATAGCAATCTCCTGTATTTTGCTCTCCCACAATGATAAATGTAATGTGAGCAGCTAATGCTATGACACAAAACAGGATAAATGGAAGCCCAACTACTACACTGTTTATTTCTGCACTTCTTTGTCTTGATTGGCAGGACTATCCCTGTGTCAGAATCTTGTTCATAGCTAGAATGGTGTGCAATACTATTGGCTGAGAATGCCCAGATAACAAAAGGGGAATCACCATTCTCATTTTGCACAGGGTATCTAAGAAGGTATGAGATGTTGAGGAACACCTTTCATGAGGATGCCAAGATATTTAAGCCATTGAGGGTGGACGTTTAGCCAGAAGCACAACAACAGATAGCATTATTTCCCTTAGCAACAATTCTCTGTTATATCTGTATCTCTTTAATAAGAATGTGTAAATTTGTATCTTATTTCCAACAACCATCTACCATCATTTTAAACATGACTATAATTTATGGTAGAACATATTTTCTTAGCTAGGTCAGGTTGTTGCAGGGAGGTTTTTTATTATTGTACTGGGAAAATTTGCGTGAGCTGTCAAAATAGTTAAATTTCAGGAAGTAGTTCAAGATATAAAATGCCTGTTTATAATAACCATTGGTGTGAGTTATGATCATCTTTTTTTTCAAATGTGAAATTGAAAGCAGTGTGCATTAATGGCAGCTTTACTAGGCTAGATGATTTGATTGATTGACTAAAGGTATTGGATAACTTCCTCTTTTTGTTCCCTATAGTTGAGCATATTTCAGGCTATTCCAGAACCGAAAAACTGTATTGATGGAAAAATCAGCAAGCAAAATAGTAGAGTTGGGATATTCCAGGTTACATGTGAAAGAACTACAAAGATAGAGAAACAAAACATAAATATTGAGTGATTTAGATTGTTTAAGAGAAAAGCAAATTGTTTGTTAAATTTGGAAATTGACACCTTTTACTCAAGTTAAAAAAATGTTTCCCTGGAAAAATATTAATCTTAAATTCATAAAGTTTGATCCTTGTTATCTGATAGCATAAAGACATGCGTAAATTCACAAAATATTGAAAGTTCATTAAATTTTCAGGAATTTTTGGCTTGGAGATGGTAACTTCAAAGGAGTCAATAAAAGATTTTAGAAACCTTCCTTTCCAAAATTTATTAATATAGCTGCCACTATCTATTTCATGGTTCTGATACTAACATTTTTTGCAAAAACAATGCATTTTTTTACATTGAGGTTTGGTTTTTTTAATTACCCAGTATTTAGCTCATTTTCCTTATACCTTTTTATCTTTATGAGTCTTGATGAAAGTCTCTCAACTCTGCAGAAAAAATTGGAAACATTACATAATTCAGTGTTTAAAATTTTCTAAATATTATCAAAGCAAGTTATATAGGAATGTATGAAGATGAAAAGACACTTTCCAAGATTTTCATAAATGCATAAGAAATCATTGGAATTCAATATTGTCATTCAATAATTATTTATTTTAGCTATAAGATTTAACTAGAGAAAGTGTAAAATAGCATCAAGGACACCACATTAGATAATTTGTCTACTCAACTGACACCTTTTAGGAAGCAAAGAAGCTCTCATAGAGAATTAAAGTTCACTGTAGCTTCAGTGTTGAAAAAGATAGTTTTATGAGAAAGTTCTGTTTATTATGGAACTTAATGACTACATGAAGATTTTTTAAATAAAACTTACCCATTTCTTGTCTAAATCCAATTTTTTTCTAAAAATAGAATTCATTAACATCTATGTATTGTGGAATAATGCCTTTAAATTACAGTTCTTTCCTCCCTTGAAAATATAAGCTACACAATGTTTTTTTTTTCCAATGAAAGCAGAGACGTTTACAGTGACCCCAAGCCCTGGGAGCAGTAACTTAGAATTCAGTTATGGCCTTTTATGGTTTCATTTTTCTCCCACAAATGAATCTCAAGTGCAGCCTTTGCCAGTAATGTCGGCATGGACATCATCCAGCTAGCTTTAGCAGTATATTAAATACCTTCTCTGGCTAAACAGACGAGCCCATGGAAAAGAATTAATTGTTGCTTTATGCCTGCTCTCTATCTGGCTGGCAAGTTTCTCAATAGCTAATAATAGTGTGGAATGGTAATATGATCACTCAAAAAGGAGCCAAGGTATCTAAAGAGAACTTTCTTGAGAAGCTGCTTCCATCCTGAATGGAGGACAGTCTGTGAGTAAACTGTTGGAATTGTGAAGCTAGAATTTTGAAATGAATGCTAATGCCTCTGGATAACTGATTTTGAGAATATGCACAAGGAAGAACCCACATCCCATATTACTATTGTCCACTCAGAGTTATTTGATTTTTATTTTATTTATGTTTGCCTTTACACCAGCAATTGGTGTTCAAGATTTTGACAAAAGATCAATTACTTTTGAAAAAACTCTTACTGTTTCAAGGATAATGAAAACATTATTGAAAACACAATTACAACACAAACAGCACCACCTAGCAAATTATCTTAGATAATAGAGATTTGCCTTGATAACAATATTTTTCAAACTGATTAAAAAATAAAAGGAGGCTTGTGTGAGCATCCTTAGCAAAGCATTTCAAAATCTGAAAGCAGTCACCCTCACACATTTTAATTATGACAAAAGGGATTTTCTCAAAGATCTTAGCCTCCCCTATAAAAGCCCAATGAGCAGCATTTCCATTTATTTGAACCAGTTTTAATAAAGTTAAATACACCAGTTGTGCAATAATAGTCATGTGCCACTGCATGTTGTAATATTAATATCTAAAAGCCAGCATATTGAAGCTTTGAAGCTTCCTCTTCTTCCTGATGTAATTCAAGATTTCAGTGATAAGATGCATTCATAATTGTCCTCCTACACGTTTGTTAGGCCATACTACATCCTTTATGAATGTAGAAATGAACCAAATAAACACAACTAACTTTAAAACTGCTGGATAAGCTCAATTGTTGGTCCCTTCTGTTTCATACTCTGGCTGTATCTCAGAAACCACCATAGAAAATTAATTATGACAGATTGTGAAAGCATGGGAATATTTATTTAGAAAAATGAAATTCAAGAAGCATAGGATTGGCATGATATGAGCATCTAAGTGTGAAGTCCAGTGTGAATGTTTCCTTAACCTTTCTAGGCCATGGTGTCTGTTTTAAATTGTTGAAATTACTGGCAATATTTTAAATATTTCCAATACTTAGTAGACTAAAATTAATACAGCATTTTTGTCTGGGCCCAGGTTTTACTCATCTACCCTGGGTGCACCCTGCTTCTATAATGGGACATTGTGTTCCTATGGGCAAAAATGTGGGATATAAATAGAAATAAATGCATAAGTGGCAATAAAAATACACAGGCTGTAATTACATACAATGAGGGATGGCATAGCAAAACTAGCTCTTGTACTTCCAAGAAGATGAACCAGTTAAGAGTTTGGAAGGCTGTAGAATTCATGTAGACATAATTCAATATAATCCTGGAAGCAACGGAGTGTAGTAATTACTGACCATTCATAGAATAGACAGAATAAATCTATTAGATCCTTAGAAAGAAGGGCTTAGATATTCCTATTTCAGTTTTGTCCATGTATGTTCTTTTAATTTTTTTCCTTACTTGCTCATGAGAAAAAATTAAAGTGCTGTAAATGGTGACCTGGTTGCAGGGAACTAAAACAAGTTACATTCTACCCTTGACTTCTGCAGTCAAATTCTGAGAATAATTATGTGTAATTTCAGCATGCATAGAAATATTTGTGTTCATTTTTTAGAAACAATGTGATCCAGCACAAGCTTGCACATGTATAACAAGTACAGGTAGTCTTCGACTTACGACAGTTCATTCAGTTACCATTTGAAGCATTGAAAAAAATAAATTATAGCCATTTTCAGGCTTATTACTGTTGCAGCATCATGTGATCCAAATTCAGAAGCTTGACCATTGTCTCATGACAGTTGCGTTGTTCTGAGGTCATGTGATCACTTTTTGTGACTTTCTGACAAGCAGCATCAATAGGGAATGTTGTTGATACACCTGATTCATATTTAAGTAGTGATCAACCAAAACTCTTAAATCGCTCTCCCAAGCACTACTGTTGAGCCAGGTTCTACCTGTTCTGTACCTGTGCATTTGGTTTTTCCTACTTAAGTGCAGAATTGTATCTTGTTGAAAAGGGCCCAATGTTTAAGTGTGTCAAGAGTCTTCTAAATCTTGAGTGTGAGCAGTTCCCCCCAGCTTGGTGTCATTTGCAAATTTGTTGAGCACCCCTTTGTTTATCTTATCTAGGTCATTTATGAAGATGTTGAAAGATGTTTTGCCTAAGATAGAACCTTGAGGTATTCCACTGCATGCTTCCTTCCATGTAGATATAATTCCATTGACAGCCATATGCTGAATCTGTTTGGTCAGCCCGCTACAATTATCTATCAGATGGTGGTATTGTCTATCCCACATTGTTCTGTTTTACCAAGAAACAGACTGAGATTTACTTTACCAAATGATTTACTGAAATCTAAATGCACTATATCACCAGCATTTCCTTGATCCACTAATTTAGTCACTTTATCAAATGCTTTTTCATGCTACTCTATGTCATAATAATGCTGATAAATTTAATAATAATAATAATAATAATAATAATAATAATAATAATACAAAAATTATTATTGATGGCAAATTAAACACAAATTTGTGGAGAGAGAAATTTACTCTGCATTTTTTCTTTTCCAAATGCTTTCTAATACTGCTTATACTGCACAAAAAATTAAAAGTAATAACATATTGACACTTAAAGATTAAACACTAAAGAACGTCTTAAATAAAAACTGAAACATTACTTGCGAATGGTACTACTACAGCTAATCAGACCTGCCAAGAGGGAAACAAAACATCCATGTTTTTTAAAACACAAGGTAGAGACCCAGTAATGGGTATTCACTAACACTACACTATGAATATGACAAAATTGTACCAAACATAAATCTACCAGTATTTATCTGCAATATTTCCAGTTGTAATTATTTCTTCCATGCCTTAAGAAAGTTTTAACATTTATACACAGTAACACATAGAGCCCACTCATAAATATCACTTCTTATATCCAATCTTTTTCCCCCTTACTGAATAAACATGAACACAATCCATTAATTTTGATATCAATTAATAGCATTTGCCAAAAAGCTGCAGCCAAATATAGATGCTTCAAAACAGATTCTATTGAAATTCGTAGTATTTAAAGTCCATTCATTAAAAATAGAGCTTTGCAGTGATTCTAGTTTCAACAAATAGTGCATCTTGTTTCCCAGAGCAGCCAACCAGTTCTTCTGGGAAGCTGGCAAGCACATTAAGAAGTCAAAACCTTGTCTTTGTCTCTCTCAACTTACCTTTTCAAGGCATGATGCTTCTCAATCTGGAGGCTGCCTTTGGTGATAGCCATTGTTAGGGTTCCCCTTACTTACCCTACCCCATGGCATCTGCACCTTATTGACTTTGTCCAAATTTTCCAATATGGGCCATAAATTAGGGAATGATGGTTTTGTAGCCTGTTATAGTATGTAGCATAAGGAACAATGAGTCTTGACCTAACAATTCTAACTTACATTATTATCATTGGTTATATTAGCTTAGTAAATATATTTAGGATTGTACTGTTTAGTAAAATAGCTTTTATGTGTGGAAGCATTTTATTCAGTTCCTTAAAAAATTCAGTCCTAATTTTTTAGGACTGAAAATGGTTTGCTCTTTTGCTGTTAGTGCACCTATACAAGTAACAGAAGATTTATGTTTCTTTTAAATTGATTTAGTTTAACAGTTATATATTGTGCTGGGTTCCAAACATTAATCTTCACTCTTAGAAATTGAATTTTTATTTTAAATTATGGCAAGCTTTTTATTATATACATGTGCATATGCATATACATATACATACACATACAGATATAGATAGATAGATAGATAGATAGATAGATAGATAGATAGATAGATAGATAGATAGA
>BLBF01000032.1:15888371-15904290 GCA_015471245.1 Laticauda colubrina
GACAGACAGACAGACAGACAGACAGACAGACAGACAGACAGACAGACAGACAGACAGACAGACAGACAGACAGACATGGTAACTAGGATAATAATATATCTGATTCTGGGCCTTAAATAGTCTGCATAGAAAATTCTTAACCTTAAAATACTTGCAACTTTTAAAAGGGAAGTTGGAAAGAAGGGATCCAAATACAATTAATGCATTGAGTACAAAATGTTATCTATCATTTGTGGCTACTGCATCTAATACTTACCAAAAACCATTTTTAAGTTTATACTCTAGAAAATAAATGAGCTCTTTAGAGAGATTTAAAGAGTCTATGAAAGCCTTAACAAATTCAAAGTATTTGAAAGGCCTGCTATAGAACCAAATGATTAATTTTCAATACACTCAGATGATTTTAATTGTATTAATTGTGTTAATATCTGTTCATCCATCAGAGAAAGTATGAAAGATTCTGTTATCTCCGGACAAGAAAATGCTTATCTTCATTTTAGGGTGTGGCATCATGGCAGGAAACCATATGTGTATCTGTGCTGTGAATGTGTGAATTACTAAATGTGTGTTAATGTAGCATAGATTTTTTTCTGCATGCAAAGATCAGAGGTAGCTCAGCCCCACATGAAACACAGACCTTAATATGCTGATTTATATCAGTTCAGTATCTTGACCAAAAATGATCTCTTAATTCTGGCATATAGCATAAAGTACTATAATGGATAATAATTGCATGACCAAAGACTCACCTGCTGACAAATCACTTCTGTCTCTTACTGTCTTCTAAATAAGAATGATAAATGAAAGGTAAGGAGTGTTGAGTATAAACTATCATTGTTGAATCCATGATTTAAGTAAGTTATGAATGCAGGATTCTTCAAATCTAACAAGTTTGTGTCCCACACTATGTAGGTAAAGTCTTAAAGTGTGACTTGCAGTCTTGAGAAAAACTAAAATTTTCAAATTTACTTCAAGCTTAGCCTTTCCTCTGTATGAGAAATAAGAAAGTGGATTTGCTGAGGTAATCATTGTTTTTGATTATCATATTGATGTATTCTTGTCGTGTTCTCTTTTTTATTTTGTATTTTATTGTTCTATTATTTTAATTCTATTCTATTCACACTCCTTTCCTTTTTCTTTTTTTATTATTGTAAGCCACCTAGAGTAGCCCCACAGAAAGACAGGCAGCAAATAAATTCAACAAATAACCAATAACAACAACAGTAATAATACATTGCATATACATTTCCCTATCTGCAGATAAGCCCGATCCTCCAGCAGGAACCCCCTGTGCATCTGATATTCGGAGTTCTTCCCTCACCCTTTCATGGTATGGCTCTTCATATGATGGTGGGAGTGCAGTGCAATCCTACAGTGTGGAAATATGGGACACAGTGGACAAGAAATGGACAGATCTCACCACTTGCCGCAGCACTTCATACAATGCCCATGATCTTCTAGCTGACCGGGAGTACAAATTCAGGGTGCGAGCTGCTAATGTGTATGGGATAAGTGAACCAAGTCATGAATCTGAGCTAGTAAAAGTAGGAAAGAAAGAAGAAGGTAAGTACTACAAGGGATTATCCTTTGAAATATTTCTATATCACAGGAATGCTAGTTACTAGAAGTGCATCCAATCCCTTTACACAAAATGAGGAAGTGAGGGTGGGTTATGTGAACACACATGAAAGCCTTCTGGAAGAGCATCCCTCACATCTGGAATCCATATGGCTCCCACCCTACAATTGATTTGTAATTCTTTCAAAAACCTAACTCAGCTTGGAGTTAGAGTGGTTGTTGACCCTCTGTTTGGTTTTGGCTTTTTCGATGAGGAAGGTTTTTTTTTCAGAAGTATGAAGTTTTTTTCGTTCATTTTATTGTTTCTTTTAAGACATAAGCTGCTCCAAGTCACTTAGGAATTGTGTACTTCTAAATGCAATAAAATTATAAAGTGGAGTTTTTATCTATTTGTATCTCAATATGATCCAGTTCGTTACAAGATACAAACTTTTTGGTTTGATAATGAATACTGATATTTGGAAATGAGTGTTATTGTCTTAGGAAAGATATATTTGCTTTAGTCTTATGAATTATAGTTGAATCTTTGTTGCTATCTTTCTACTTTAAATTCAGCAAAGTAAAAGAGTTTTGCTGCTAGAGTGCAAAAATTCAGTTCATCACTTTCTTCCTCGTAATTCATCATTTAAACATTAGTCTGGCTATGAGTTATTAGATAGCTTGGTGTTAATAAACTATACTTAAATAGTAGGTTATATTGTTTTCCCTTTAATATTTGGCAAAGACAAATCTGAGTTTTATGGAGCAGTTGCCCATAAGGCATCTTATAATAGCAAACCACTCTTCCTTGCAACTTGAATTCCCATCTCTAAAATGCTGTTCTGAATTACTTTGCAGGTCTTTTATATGGTAACTGACACAATAAGCATAAAATATTTTAAGTTATTAATGGAAAGGGGTATGTACATCTTTCAAAAAGGACTGCTTTGTGATCTTGGGATGGAGGGAGGCTTATGAATTGCAGCACAGTATTTTTAGATTATCATGACCAGGATGTGGTACAGACTGTGCCATTTCCTTATATGTACATCAACAAAGAATTGACAGATAATAGCTGTTTTTGAGAACAAGGTATTGCAGTTTAGTTGAAAATATAATTCTGTATATGAAGTCTGACTCTCCAAAACTTGAAAGCAGATTGTTTTCAAAAGACTGTTTATATAGAAAATAATCTTGCACAGGGCAGAGGAAAAAGATAATCACAAAATGTTTTTGCTTTTATGCTTATTATGAATAATACTCCTGCTTACCTGGTCAATATATGATGGAATAAAACCATCACATATTAGAGCAAAAAGCCTCACCTACAGTCCAATAATAGTAATCCAAAGTATCCAATCCAATCCAAAGTAATAACCAAAAGCCAACATGGGTTTGTTAAAAATAGATCATGCCAGACTAATCTTATTGCATTCTTTGACAAAGTGACAAAATTAGTGGACAAGAGGAATGCTGCGATATAATTTACTTGGATTTCTGTAAGTCATTTGATAAAGTAGACCATAGCCTACTACTAAATAAAGTAGAAAAATATGGGTTAGACAGCATCACCACCAGATGGATTTGTAACTGGCTGACCAACTGCCTCAATGCATAGTCCTCAATGAAATTGCATCTACATGGAAGGAAGTATGCAGTGGAGTACCCCAAGGCTTTGTTTTAGGCCCAGTACTCTTTTAACATCTTCATCATTGATTTGGACAAAGGGATAGATGGGGAACTCATCAAATTTCCAAGCTAGCAGGAATAGCCAATACTCCGGAAGATAGGCTTAAGATACAGAAGGATCTTGACAGACTTGAACATTGGGTGCTAACTAACAAAATGAAATTCAATGGTGAAAAAAGTAAGGTTCTACATTTAGGGAAGAAAAATCAAATGCACAGGTACAGTATATACAGGTACAGTATGTGTGGTACCTTGCTTAACAGTAGTAACTGTGAGAGGGATCTTGGAGTCCTAGCGGACAACCATTTAAATATGAGCCAGCAGTGTGTAGCAGCTGCCAAAAAAGCCAACACAGTTCTAGGCTGCATAAACAAACAGAGGGATCAAATCGTGAAGTGTTAATACCACTTTATAATGCTTTGGTAAGGCCAATGGTAATACTCCATTCAGTTTTGGTCGCCACGATGTAAAAAAGATGTTGAGATTCTAGAAAGAGTGCAGAGAAGAGCAACAAAGATGATTTGGGGACTAGAGACTAAAACATATGAAGAACGGTTGCAGGAACTGGATATGTCTAGTCTAATGAAAAGAAGGACTAGAGGAGAAATGATAGCAGTGTTCCAATATCTCAGGGGCTGCCACAAAGAAGAGGGAGTTGAACTATTCTCCAAAGCACCTGAGGGCAGGACAAGAAGCAATGGGTGGAAACTAATGAAGGAGAGAAGCAACCTAGAACTAAGGAGAAATTTCCTGACAGAACAACTTGCCTCCAGAAGTTGTGAATGCTCCAACACTGGAAGCTTTTAAAAAGATGTTGGATAACCATTTATCTGAAGTGGTGGAGGGTTTCCTGCCTAAGCAGGGGGTTGGATTAAAAGACCTCCAAGGTCCCTTTCAACTCTGTTCTATTCTCTTCTACTAAAAAGTGAAAATGTCATTAAAATTAATGACAAACAACACAACTTCTTAAGCCCAACAGGATTTTACTGCTTAAGGTGAATAGAACAAGAAATATTTCCAAAGCTTATATTCCACAGCAGGTACCTAGCTTTTAGATACCTTGGCATCATTTGATTGGTTCATAGGATTAAAGTAGCTCATTTAATGCTTTACCTATGTAAGATTACATTGTAAATGTGCAGCAAAACAAAATTAATCATAAAGAGGAAGGATCATTGAAAACATGAAGAAAAAACTTCTGATCTCTCATTTCATTATGAAGTTCCTCATTAATTGCACATTGAAAACGTCAGTCCTTTGCCATAAAATACTTTTCACAGAAGAAATTTTTGGTGCAGGTTTCATCTTTTCCAGGAAATTTCAATCATACCCAAATGCATTTATGATTGATACTGTATAACTTGCTAAACAAAGATAATACAGCCCCCAAATAGTATCTTAGATTAACTTTCTTCAGTCTGTTTTGGACAGCAATTTCTAAAAATGCCAACCAGCAGAGCCACATTTGGAGATTGAATATTGAAATCCAATGTATCTGAAGAGTTCCAGAAAGCCAGGTTTAAGCACTTGAAATAACAAGTTGTTTTATTTTTTAAAAGGAATTTTTTTTTACATTCAGCCCATAAACAATGGATGTGTTTCAAATATCCAGTTTCCTTTTTAAGATATACTCTGTATGCCCTCTTTGTAGATTTGAGTCCAAATAAAACAGTTCATAGTATTATTTTAGAGTAAAACATTGCAGTAGTTTATATATTTGTAGGATTCTTTCACTTTTTGATCACTCAGGATTTCATTAAGGGTATCTCACTGAAATACTGTATAATTGCACTGTCAAAACTGTGTTCATTTCAAGAAAGAAAGCAATGGAAAACTAGAAAACAACTGTTTTAAAGAACGGCCCATATAGAGGAAAGATTCTTCTGTGCTGCAACCTCCCCACAACCCTGTCAGTGGAAAAAAACATAGTGAACTTTTTAAGTTATAAAAGGAAATAGAATAAATGTGATTATACTTTGTATGCAAGCCTGAGGCATGTGTTTAATCTGAATCCAGCCTTCTTTGGAGGCCATGCATTATAGCTCTGCTTCAGCACAACAATCTGTAATAATGAAATAAAATAAAGATTCAGATACAAGATACAAGTTTTATTTAGAATTTATAATATTAACATTGGAACATTCAGAAGATATTGATGGTGTAGCATTTACTAGTTCCTGTATTCAAAAGACTCCAGGTATACTGCCAGATATGCAAATGGCATGAAGATTGATTATGCCTGGCAATAAAAGAAGTTTTGGAGCAGTGGAAGGTCTTCAGGTGTCCTCTACATGATAGTGACAATTTTACATTCATAACATTTATTAAAATAAATACCAAATAATAATTTATAAACCTCATAAAAGAATTTGGAAAGCTTATTTTTGGTCTGTAGTTTCAGAAGATACTGTCTTAAGCTAGATCAGATAATTACTGTCTGCTCTGACTGTCCCAAACAGAAGCTTTCTCATGAATAGCCATCTGATCCTCATAACTGGTGACTGCTAACCTGCATACAAATCACACTATTCTATCACTGTACTGTAGCTCTTTCCCATAAATGGTATCTTAAGAGATATAAATAGGATGAGAGTTGCAATAACGAAGCTAATTTTTTAAAAACAAATACCATGTGCAAAAGTGCTTACAGAAAGTTAACCCAAAAGCTTTCTTCTAAAAAAACGTAAACAAATAATATGTTGTTAGTAAAGCTGCTATACAATGTCTCTGCTTGGAGTGGAGGAATAATATAAGGAAAAGAATATATCTTGCAGTAATATATATTTTTATTTTATTAAAACAACATACATTTATAAGAAGAGGGAGAAGGAAAATTCAGTTTGGGAACCTATTTGCAAAGCATATATTGGGAGAAAAAAGATCAAGCTTACAAATCTGATGTGCCCAAATAAGAATTCAAATTATATTGCCAACAATAGCCAGGAGTTAGGTGTTCCCATTAAATGATCAGGAGTTAGAATTTTTCCTTTCAGTATTTCCAGCATATTGGCAACCATTAAAATGTTCATGGATTGGTCATTGGGCAGATCACAGTACATAGGAAAGCAGTTCAACAATATTGTATACCTCCAAACTTCAGAACAAGTTCAGTGTGCATAAGTGCCTTATTCCAGAAAGGAGTCACAAGGCATTTAAAATAAAACAGGGTAGTAGACAAGGTGAATTATGACTCTTTAAGTGGCATATATATATACATATATGTCTGTTTTTTTAGGCCCTAAAGAAGAAGAAGCTGAAGGATCTGATGATGGTAAGACCTTGACTAATGCAAAATATGGGATTTATAGTATATAGGGGAATTTTTTATAATTAAATATTTTTGTTCTAAATTGTAGAAGAGAAAGAAACAGAAATTGATTATCGGACAGTATCTATCAATACAGAACAAAAAGTTTCAGAATTCTACCATGTTGAAGAAAGATTGGGATCGTAAGTATAACAGTGTGTTTTCCCTTTTTACTGAAAAAGTACATTGATTCATTAAAAATCTATTGTCAGTGCTATTCTATTTTAAATGCATGTTAAGTGAGTCTCTAAGGTATATCTTATTTTTTATTCATACTCAAATAATTTTCTACCAAATGAATGTATCATCTTAATATTTGCAGTCATCAAATGATAATAATTTTACAGTTAATTGGGAACAATAAAATTGGAGCTTTTGGTCTGTTTCAGTAATTAGCTTTTTAATCAGACAGATTCTGCAACCTTGCTTGCCATAAGGTTTGTTTCCTATATTGCCAAATGGGCATTTTTTCAATATGATGTGAAAGATATTGGTATGGGTTATTTTTTATTGATACTATTTTTAAAAAATTAAGCTACAGTTTGTGATGTAAAAAGGCATAGATTTCACAGATATCAACAAGAATTAAAAAAAAAACATTATGTCTTCCTCATTTACCAATCAGTTGGTTTAACTTTATGGAATTGTTCTGAAGCTAAATATAGAAGAGATCATTTTGGCAACTGCCAGTGACAGTTCAGCTTTTGGAGAAACAGAGAATATATTCACTGGTTCACACTAATGACAGTGTGATTGGCACTTATTACATAAACCTTATCACCTACCCAAACTTTTCACCTGCCCAAAAGACAAATCTTGCTGTACAACATCAAATGGCACTGGAAAGTTTCTCCTGCTGTACAGTATATACTGGGTTGGCTACTTAGATGTAGGTTTCCTGAAAGACACATATACATATGGAGAAATGCACTCAATTGTTACAATCAATTGAGGTAACAATTCAATACAATTGTCCTGTTGATAAGAAACATAGCACCTCAAGTGTTGTTCTAATATTTGGCTCATTATCAACTCATTAGAGATTGGATGGTTTGAAGATGACAAATTATTCTTAGATGTCCACAGCAATAGGTGGAAGAAACTTCCAAAACTTAGATATAAATTGAGACCCACAATCTGAGATCACACAATTAATTAATTCCTGCACCTAAAAGCATGGTCTGTATCTAAAAGCATGATCTAAAAGTGCTGTTTCCATATCCAATAGATGGCCCTTGCAAGGAATAAAATAAGCCATCTTTGTAAATAAATCCACCACTACTGGAATTCTTGTGTAGCCTTGCACAGAGGGAAGATCAGTCATGTATTTCTGATGTCAGAAGGCACAGACTGGAACAAGTTGGTTGACTTTCCAGGAACAGACTTAGCCCAGTGACAAACATTACAAGATGAAACAAGTCCCTGACATTGGCTCTTATTCTTTGTCTCAAGAACTCTCCAAGTACTCTGCAAACTTTTAAATACTACCCTAAGATGAGTAGTTCTATTGCCATAATAAAGTTGCAATCTCTCTTCCCTTAAATTAAAGAGAATGTATAAACAGCTATTGTGAAAAACTATTCATCATTTATAGAGAAAGAAAAGATTCAGTGGGTCCAAATGGATCTCCTTGGTTGGCATCCATCTATATTCTGACATGCATCCTATTGTTGAAATCTAATCCATTTTATCAGATTTGCAACTCCATTCTTTCTGAAAAGTCAATTCTCTGTTGAAGGGCAAATCTGCTAGATTTCAAGATCATGGTAGAGAATTCTCAAAGAACTTTTTAGGATTCCTCTCCTTTAGTTTACTCAGAATTTTCAATGATACAAAGGACTTTTTTTTTGTTTCTCCACATCTTTTGTAATCGGGAAATTTCCTACATATTCACATTACATTTTAATCCTTTTATTACTAGATTAATTATTGTGTTGCTTAACAGAAAAGCCTGTGCTTTGCACATTAAGGACTCCAAGTTTAATACTTGGTGTGCTAATTTTAAGATATCTGATATTAAGTATTGCAAGGGCACGGAGAGCTGTTGTTAGTTATTGTAAAAAAAGTGTGCTATATAGGCAAGTACAAAAAAATCAGAGCTGTTGTAGGGCAGTTTCCACATTCCGATAACTCTTGCCTTTTCATGTCTGTGCCTGTGAATCCAAGCATGCTGATTCTGGCTAATACCTGTCAACTGAGCATAAGAACGACATTAATCATCTTAAACCCTAGAATCTGGGGCATCCAGAAAGCATGTTTTCCTGTGTTACATATTTTCGTTTCATTGGGATTTTTTTTCTATATTTTTCAGAGGTAAATTTGGACAAGTTTTCCGGCTTGTTGAGAAAAAAGGTGGAAAAGTTTGGGCAGGAAAATTTTTTAAAGCTTATTCAGCTAAGGATAAAGAAAACATAAGGCAAGAAATCAGCATAATGAACTGTCTGCACCATCCAAAACTTGTCCAGTTGGTAGATGCTTTTGAAGAAAAAGCTAACATTGTCATGGTATTGGAAATGTAAGTAAAAAGTTGACTGTAGTAGGACTAATAGCAGTGTCAAAGTTTTTATAATCTTTATTTTCTTACCTAACAATCCTGAACTTGTTTATTATTTTTAATGACATATTTCCCCTTAAGTTCTTCCTAGGTCCCAAAGCAGACTAATAGTAAGCTGCTGTATTATATTGGAACAGTACAGTCAGTACAGTCACTCACTGTCTTCTTAGCTTTGAGTGCAGTAACTGCTTTAAGTAACATCTTGCAATTTAGAATACTTAATTCAGCTCTACAAAATACAATAGTCCACTGTTTTTAAACAATTAAATATTATTTCCCTTCCCTTTAAATATACTGATAAACGGTGATTGTTCCAATCCAAGGTGTTTTTACAACATGAGCACTTCGATAGTTTGCAGGCTTATGGGGAAATGAACTCAAGGAACAAAATGAGGCAACTTCTGTGGAGGATGAATTGAATTCAAATTGTATGTTCCTGTTTTATCTTTTAGTTCAATCTAGTACTTCCCAGAAGCAGAAAGAATGGCACTGCAAATGAAAGCACTTAAAATAGCATTTCAAGCTTGATTTATCCCATCATAATTCGAGTTCATCTGAGATTATATGAATCTAGCAAGTTTTTAATGCATTTCCCCCCACCTTTAATGTGAGAATTATGTTCTGGCTTTAGAAATCAGAGGACTGAAGAATGCTAATAATTCCATGCACATTCCAGCTGTATCGAGCCTGAAAATCCCACGGTTTTATTTTGACTTTTAAAGCGTCATGGTCTAAATGATAATGACACAGTATCTTAAGAGTTCAGAAACCTGAAAAGATGTTTTTGCAGTCCTTTTGAATGAATATTTTGAACGAATAGTATCTTTCAGTTCCTTTGCATCTGCTACTTATTTAGTGACCGAGCTATGTTTTAACAACCATCATTGAGCAAAATAGTCATTAAGTGAACACATGACTGAGAGAGTGAATCAGAGAGAGAGAGAGAGATGCTGCAAAGATCATTGATTATTACAGTCTCACACAAATTAAAGTTCTCATACAACTATGCCAGTGTTACTCTCATTCTAGAATGTATTTTTGTCAGGCACATATTGATCAGATGGCTTTTTTATTGTTGCAATATTTGCAAATGTGTGCTAAATGAAGAAGTTGCTAAATAAAGGGTGGGTGTATTGTAATTGCAGGAATCATTCCACTAGATCTATTATTAATATTAGGTCTTATTTGCCTTACTGATTTAGTGACTCACGAACATGGGAAATAAATAGCATGATTTTTATGAGCCAATATTTCTTCTGCTTGTTTTTTAATTTAAAGATTTAATTGATCCCATTAAAGCAAACCCCTAACATCCTTCTGTATTGCACAGTTCTGTACCTGATAATTTTTCTTCAGCATTTTAATCTTCACCCTCCTGGACTCAGTTTCAAGTCTCTCTAATTATACCCGGTATACTTTAATCAAATAGTATTTGTCCGGTCAGGTACCAACCATTTCATGCCTGTAATCATCACCGAAAAATTCAGTCTGTGTTCCAAGAAACCAAAAATCTTCTGTTTATCTCTTGACTGGTTGTTTAAGGCTCTGTTATCTGGGAAGAGAAGATGGATGAGAATATCAGTTGTGTACTATTATTCTGAACCTCTTCAAATCTTCATAGTCCATGATGTTATAATTATAACTACTCTTGGCAACATCACTAGTGTCCATTTGGACTAGCAGAAAGGGATAACTATCAGTACTCTTTGAGATTTATTTGTCATATCCATGATCAGATACTTAATGGTTCCAATCAATATAAATTTGTTTTCTTTGAGAATCAGTCACCAATTACCAATCACCTTTTTACAAAGCTGCATCTTCTGGGTTCCACCTTCCTATCTCCTGTTTAGCAGTATGATTTTTGTTCCCATTTTTGCAAACTCAGAACCTATTTCTATTGTGGGGGTCTGAAAGCAGTTTCTAAATTCTTGCAATACTAAATATCTTATATATCCCTCACCCTGTTAGCCTTTTCATCTACATAATTTGCTCTATTTGACTGTCTTAAGTAGAATTGCTTTGTCTACCATCCATTGTAGCACACCCTTTGTTTGGTCACATGAGGCTTCATTGTTTCTTACGATCTGAAATTGTCCACTTATTACTCCAACTGTAGTGTTTGCGAAGAATGAGACCAGAGACCAGCGTAACTTCAGCTCTTTTATTTAGTGCAGAAAGTCCATCTGAACCAGGAGCCGCGGCAGCTCTTTTTATGGAGAGGCTGCTTGCGGCTAGTGGCCAATTATGGCTACTTGTTTTTCCTGCCGCTGAGCTGGCCAATCATAGGTTGGCCAATCAGTGTCGAGAAAGGAACCAATCAGCTTCTAGTATTTCTCAACCAATAGGAATAGACTATTTGAAGTATGTTAATATGGAATACCCCTCCCCTCTTGGTATGGTCCTACCTTACATAGTCACGTAAGTAGGCGGGGCTTTTAGGTTGCCTAGTTGACCTGCGCAGTTTAGTTGTGTCGTCTTCAACGGGTTCAGACGGGATCGCTGTTTCTCCTGTCCTTCTCTGTGGAACCTCCTGGAAGGTGGAGTCAGCCATGCCGCTCCTGCCTGGCCTACTCGGGCTGCTAGTGTCAGCTCGGCTGCTCCCTTCCGGAGCGGCATCTAGGTCTTCTTGTGCCTCCTGCTCCCCTTCGCCGAAGATTTCTGTGGGTAGGTCGTTGTTTTTGTCTGAATTTATTTGTGAATGTTGTTTATTGTGTATATTTAGATTTTGTGGGATTTCTTGTTCTGCCGAAGGGTTTCCCCCTCCCCCCTGATTTGTGTTTAAGGGGTCTCCCCCCTCTCTGCTTGGTCTATTAATATTTTTGTGTAATGTTTGTGCTGTTTCTGGTGTGTGTGTGTGTTGTTCTTCGTGTCTGGGTGTGTCAGTGGTGCGTTCCAGTGTTCGTGATCGTAACTGATCAATGTGTCTCCTCCAGGTTTTGCCATCATCTGTGTCTAGTCTATAGGACCGAGGTCCTGTTATTTGAGTTATTTTTGCCGGTACCCACAGTGGATGTCCGGTGAGATTTTTTGCATATACTAAGTTTCCTGGTTCGAATGCGTGGTATCTGCTGGAGGAGTCGGTTGGTTTTTCAGATGTGTATGTTGGGTGTAACCTATCTAATTGTGATCTTGATTTTCTGCCCATTAGTAATTCTGCTGGGCTTTTATTTGTAGTAGAGCTTGGTATTATGTGTTGTATGGTGAGCATTTTTTCAATTTTTTCCTGAATGTCCCCTGAGTCTAATTTGTCTAACGTTTCTTTGGAATACCGGACCATGCGTTCCGCCCTCCCGTAGCCTGTCAGCCTGGTGCTGTCAAAGCATGTCTTATGCCACGTTCAGCGAGGAATTTTTCAAATGTTAGTGCAGTAAACTGTGGGCCGTTAGCTGAGACGAGCAAGTCTGGTAACCCATGTGTGGTGAATAGTTTCCATAGTTGTTTAATAACTGCTTCTGTGGTGGTAGAGTTTATGACGCTTACTTCTAGCCAATTGGAGTAAGCATCTACTATGATTAAAAATGTATATCCTTTTGTTGGCCCCGCGAAATCTATTTGGATTCGTGACCAGATACCCCTCGGTGTTTCCCAGTCTAGTATAGGTGCTGAAGGGGGTGCAGGTCAGGATTTTTGGCATTTCCCGCAGGTTTCAACCCATCTCCCAATATCCTTGTCCATCCCTGGCCACCATACATAGCTCCTGGCCAGGGATTTCATTCATACAATGCCCGGGTGACCTTCATGCAACATGCTCAGTACTTGTTCTTGTAATGGTTCTGGTATTACCACCTGGACCCCCCATAATATGCAACCTTTTAACAATGACAGTTCAGTTTGCCTATGCTTGAAAGGTTTAAAATTAATGTCTGTCTCGTTTTCCAGCCACCCTTTTCCTATCCAGTTTCAGACTTGTGACAAGGTTTTGTCTCTTGCCGTCATTCTCGCAATGTCCGCTGCGGTTATGGGTAGGTTTGACAGTGTCTCAATCTGTAGGGTGGATGTGGTTGGTGCCGGATCAGTTCTTAGTCCTGGTAGGGGAGTACGGCTCAACGCATCAGCGTGGGAAATGTCTTTGCCCTGTCGGTGAATCAGTTTATAGTTGTAGGCTACAAGGAATTCGGACCACCTTGTCATTCTTGGGGATAGTATATTTGGGGTGGCTCTGTTCCCAGCTAGTATTCCCAATAGAAGTTTGTGGTCTGCAACAAGGGTAAAAGTCCTACCGTAAAGGTATTCGTGGAACCGTTTGACACCAGATATTGTTGCTAATGCCTCTCTGTCCAATTGACTGTAGTTACATTCAGTTTTTGATAGTATTTTGGAGGAGAACATGATCGGTGCTTCTCTCCCATCAGGCAGGATGTGGCTAAGTACGGCTCCGACGCCGAACGGTGACGTGTTGCAGGTGACTGTTCATGGTAGTGTCTTGCTGTATTGCATTAATACCGAGTCGGAGGTGATTAGGTCTTTTACCCTCTGGAACGCTGTCTCTTCACGTCGTCCCCAGGTCCAGGTGGCTGCCTTGTTCAAAAGCCTATGTAGTGGTTCCACCGTCGTTGCCTTCTGCGGCAGAAAAATGTTGTAAAAATTTGTAAGTCCCAAGAATGCTTGCAACTCTACCTTTTTTTTTTGTCTAGGCGCTTCTTTGATTGCCTTAATTTTTTTCTCTGTGGGGTGCCCTCTTTATCGATTTGATACCCCAGGAATTCGACTTTTGAGGTGTCTAATTGGCACTTTTCTTTTTTGACCTTGAGTCCCGCCTTCTGGAACCTTTGTAAAACCACTCTGAGATGGGCTTCTAGTTGTCTCTCGTCACTAGCTGACATTAGCACGTCATTAATGTATGGGACTACTCTCTTTATCCCCTGTAATAACCACTCCATTAGGTTTTAGAACACTCCTGGGGCTACGGTGGCTCCAAATTGCAGTCTTTTGCATTTGAAGGTTCCGCTAGGAGTCACGATCGTTTGTGCTTCTGCTGTCTCGGGGTCGATTGGTAATCGTTGGTATGCTTGGGCAAGGTCGAGTTTTGCGAAGACCTTGCCTCTCCCCAATGAGTGTAGTAGGTGTTGCACTACCGGAACAGGATATGCACTTTGTTGTAGTGCATGTTTTAGGGTAGCCTTGTAGTCCCCACAGATTCTCACAGACCCATTCAGTTTAACTGGGATCACAATTGGGGTCTCCCATTTGGCGTGGTCAATTGGTTCTAAAATACCTTATGTTATTAGTTTGTTAAGTTTGTTAACAAACTAAGTTTACATGTATAATAACAAATTAAGTTTGTTATTAGTTTGCTATTAGTTTGTTAAGTTCCTCATCAATCTTTGGTTTTAGTGTGAAGGGGACTCGCCTCGCCATCAGCCTAACTGGAGCTATTGTTGGATCTAAATTAAATGAAATAGGGGACCCTCGGTACTTGCCTAATTTTCCATCGAATACGTCCTGGAATTCCCTCATCAGGTTCTCCTCCCAGTCTGTGTCGGTGATGCTGTTAATACCGGTCACTCCGATTCCTAGAGGTTCAAACCACTTGAGTCCCAATAGGCTTGGTCGGTTTCGGTCTATGATGGTTAGAAGCAAGATTTTCTTGTGTTCTTTGAAAGTTATTTGGAAATGTCCGAGTCCGACTACCGGTATTCTGTTTCCCTGGTAGTCCTTTAGGATTAGTGATTGGTGTTCTAGTTCAGCTCTGCCAATGTGTTTTTCCCGCCGCTGAGCTGGCCAATCATAGGTTAGCTATTATTGGCCAATCAGCGTCGAGAAAGGAACCAATCAGCTTCTAGTATTTCTCGACAAATAGGAATAGACTATTTGAAGTATGTTAATATGGAACACCAACCTTCATAGTTTTTCCTTCAGGCACCACTTTATGCAACTAAATTCTGGGTTGGGTTCAGGCAGGAGCACAAATGCCACCCCTTTCCTAAGAGGTCTGTAGGGAGAGTGCATAAGCGCACCAACGTGCTTACTGTCCCTGTTCTATTGTTTCTTTTATTTTTTTTTATTTTTCTTATATGTATCCATGTATTCATAACTATGTTTTTATTTATACCTTTTAACTTGTAAGCAATTGACAAAAATAAATAAATAAAGCAGTTCAGAGTAGGACTCCAAAATGTCTTTGCTTCTATTACCTAAAGCATAGCTAATACAAAGTCTTACATTGCTGACTATCAAATTTCTTGTTCAATTGCTGTCAGATTCTTTTAATATTTTATAAACAGAGAGAAGTGATAAATATTAAATAAATTAGTGTAAATAGTACTCAACTAGATTTGTTAACTCTTCCTTTTTGCAAAAGTGATTTGCAGACCCAAGTTTTCACTGCTGTCATTTTGTTTTAAATTCAACACCATATGTGGGGAAAATGTTTTTCCTGTCGCAATAGTTTATGTGTGTGTATGTGTGTGTGGATACGTGTGTGTGTGTGTGTGTGTGTGTGTGTGTGTGTGTTTTTAAGTTTTCGCGGGTACTTACATGTTTGCTGTTCAGCTTCCTTTGGGTATTATCCCACGTCATTGTAGTTGTGCTTTTAAAGTTGTAGTAAAGTTGTAGCAACATACAATACAGAAGCCTAATGATGGCAGATGAGATTCTGCCGAAACTTTGCTACAACTTTAAAAACACAACTATGATGACATGGGAAAATAACCGAACAAAGCTGAATACCATGCATGTAAGTAACCGCGAAAACTTAAGAAAAAAAAATATATATATATATTTTCACTGATTTGATAATACCCAAATGAAGCTGAACAGCATATAGATAGATAGATAGATAGATAGATAGATAGATAGATAGATAGATA
>BLBF01000032.1:15912937-16034141 GCA_015471245.1 Laticauda colubrina
CCTCTTTTTTTCTTCCAAAAAATTCTGCATAAAAAAGTTCTGCTTTTTCAATCGAGTCAATTCTATGTCTCTGCTCTTGCCACGTAAAAATTAGTCCTTCTGGTATCAGCCATCTGTAGTTCACTTCATTTTCCAGTAGCATTTTGGTCAAAAATCGATATTCTCTTCTCATCTCTCTCACTCTTCTAGGTATTTGTTTTAAAACTACAATCTCTTTGTTTTTATATTTCAATGCTTTTTCTCTTGCCACTTGTAATATTTGTGTTCTGATGGATTTTTTAGTAAATCTAATATGTACTTCCTTTGGTAGTTTATTTCTCATCGCATATCTTGTATAAACTCGGTATATCTCATCTACTCCGTCCATCATTTTTTCCTCAGTAATTTCCAGAAGATCTGCCAATATTTCTATCATTATCACAGCCAAGTTTTCTCCTTTTTCCTCTTCTATATTTTGAAATCTAAGATAAAATTCTGATCTTTCCATCTCCCACCTCAACCCAGGTTCAGTCAAAAGAAAAATAAAGTCACAGATTTCTTCTTTGTTCAGGATGTCCTTTCAAGTCTTAATCAATTTATAATGCAAAAGAATTTCTCACCCAACCGATACACGCTCATTTAAATCCCTTTCTTTCCGGAGTTGTCCCGACTTCAGCAGCTTTAGAGGCTGCCTTTCTGCTTCCAGCAAAAGGGCTTCTCCCGGATCAAACCAGAGATTTTGCGATGTCTCTGGGATCCTGGGACTGTGCCCTTCACGATCCCCGTCTCTACGGGACGGTTTAGGTCCGTTAGAACCGACCAGAGGCAAAAATATCAGCTGAGATCTCAGAGCCCCGAGATCGCAGCTGTAACACCGAGACGTAGCTCCGCCTTCTCCTGTAATATTCTATGTGCACTTTGCATTGATGGTTTTAATTTAAAAAAAAAAAACTTCAAATCTCTAGGGATAATTGTGTGCATGTCTGAAACTCACACCTTTACCCCATGTTGCTGATTTGTGGAGATTACAAAATAGCTTCAAAATGAATGCTACTTTAATTTTGGTAGCATAATCCAGAGAATCTGTGTGGCCTACAAAAAGAAGTCTGGAACCTGCATACAGTTGCTAAACGTTGCGTTTCCAATCCATGATTTAGGAATAAAAAATAAGATGTAATCAATAACGTAAGATTTTTTACAGCATTAACAATAGATATTTTTCTCATTATGTGATTTCGTTGCTTCTTCAGAGCAGTTATGAGAAAACTTAGTGAGAAATAATGTGTTAATAAGTAACAAATGTAGACTGTTTCCAAGAAAAAGATGGTATAGTTGCCATTTTTTATTGCTCCAAAGATATCAGAAAGTAATTAAATACATCTGAATAAGAAATATGAAACACAATAATGAAATATTCAAATACTTTACAGCAGAGGTTTTTCAGAATTAAATTTAGCTTTTTTTGTCATAATATTCCAAAGACATAAATCTTTTATCACTCTATGAATTAAAATTAATTTATTTATTGACATATAATTATCACTGGAATTCATCCCACGGCTTATTGAAGGTAGCTCTCTGCTCTGCAGTCAGTCAGCTACCCTGTGCCATCTAGAAGTGTAAGGTAAAAGTCAGCATTTATAAGGAATTTTGGAGGCCCTTATGGTTCTGGGTAGACATATCCCAATGTAAAAAGATTTACATCCTCAAGAAAGCAAGCAGCTTTCCAGTCTTCCTAATATAATGCTAGAAATAAAACATCTGAGATTTTGGGAATTGCAACTAAATAAAAATGTACAGTAGTCTAACGTGCCATATTATTAAATACAGAGCTCATTAAAATCTTAAGTTTTATTCATGTAAGTATAATAGTTATTATCTCTATTACTCATAGGGACCGTTTGAATTGTACTCAGTGCTTACAGCATCCGTGGCTGCAAAAAGATACCAAACACATGGAAGCGAAAAAGCTCTCCAAAGATAGGATGAAAAAATACATGGCTAGAAGAAAATGGCAGGTAACTGATGTCTATGGAGATTCTCATCATCCAGGTCATTTTTCCAAAAGCCAACTGGTCTTTCTTTGTTTTTCCTTGAAGATGTTTTGCTTCTCATCCAAGAAACTTCAGTTCAGAATTGAAGCAAAATGTCTTCAAGAAAAAACAAAAAAAGTCCAGTTGCCTTTTCAAAAAGCACCTTTGGGGCAGGTAAGCATAGTGATCAAAGTTCAAAGCCTTTATTGTCATTGAACATCATGTATACAATGAAATTAGTTAAATTGGTAAAGAACATATGAAACAAATTCTTTTGTACGTTCTAAAGTGTATGAATTTGTAAGATATTTGAAAATAAAAGGCCATTTGTTTAAGAAAACAATGCATCTTTTGTAGGAAAACTATTACAGGTAATCCTCAATTTACGACAGTTTGTTTACTGACTGAAGTTAGAACAGCACTGAAAAAATGACTTATGACCATTTTTCACTCCTATGTTCGTTGCAGCATCCCCATAATCATGTGATTTACATTCGGATACATGGCAACTGATTCACATTTATGATGGTTACAGTGTCCCGGGGTCATGTGATCACCTTTTGCAATCTTCTGACAAGCAAAGTCAATGGGGGAACCACATTCACTTAACAACTATATTGCTAGGTTAACAACTGCAGTGATTCACTTAACAAATGTGCCAAGAAAAGTCATAACATGGGGCAAAACTCATTTAAATTCCTCACTTAGCAACATAAATTTTGGACTCAATTGTGGTTGTAAGTTGAGGACTATCTGTACAGGTTAAAGGAGGGACATCTTAAATTGCCTTATTCCAATCCCTGTCCTTAAAATAAATACATGTAACTTATATTCTCTTCTATTAGTACATGTAATTTAATAATAACAGATTAATGATCATGTTGGCTTTGATCAAACTTGTACCTTTGCAATGCTTATAAGAAAATTCTGCTGAGATAATTGTGGGTGTATTTAGGAGAATTTTTATTATTTTAAACAAATTAATAACTTTTTTAAAGTATTATGGTGTAGCAAATGTGAGGCATAGTGATTACACCATTTTGAAACATGGCTGGTAACTTTTTCTTACATTTGGGCAGGTACTCAATATTGATTTGCTTTTTGATTTTCATTCCTTCTTCTGTTCTTGTGAGAGGGGAAATTCCTAAAAATCCAGCTGCTTCACAGGTTTCATTGCAGGCTATTATGCAAGTTGCCCAAAAGTTCTATGGTTGAAATCTTTACCAGACACCTATTACCCTCCATTCGCTGGGTCAACTGTTATTGGACTCCCATCTCTAGAGTTTGCTTTCAATGGACTAAATAGAACTGTTGTGTTTTTCTCAATCTTTTACAAAAATATCAAAAATAGCATATAGTAAGAAGGAATTCATCAGCATTTCTTGGTTATGTTACAGAAAACAGGGAATGCTGTTCGTGCCATTGGAAGGCTGTCTTCTATGGCAATGATTTCTGGCCTGAGTGGACGGAAGTCCTCTTCAAGTTCACCAACCAGCCCTGTTAATGCGGAGATTGAAGCTGGAGGTATGGAAATTCTGATATGAAGTGGAGGTATAGTGGTACACCATAACCTTTCCAACTTTGAGCACAAAGACAGAAGATTATGAAAACTGAAGTCCAAAGCATCTGAAGGCCATAAGGTTGGAGAAGACTGATTTTGTTAGTTCCAAAACTATATCATAGAAAAATCTTGTGAAGTCTTTCCTTCTATCATTATTGGTATTGTCTTAATGTGGATATATGGTTAATCACTATTTGCAGAAAACTATAGTCTTTTGTGGCTCAGGTTAACGGCCAGTCTGCATTTAGCCTGAGCACATTTGAGTCCATTTCTGCATATTGACTATTTGTTCACCAGTAAAATATTGGGCAGAGTTTGCCATGTAGATCATCCAAACAGTAGAATTACCGTTCCATATTTTGGAAGCATCTTTTTCTACCATTTCAACTTTCAAATGAAATAAGAAATCTGATGCAACTAGCTTCACAGATAGTTAAGACAGATGTCAAACAGATGGGACACAAAAATATGTCTGAATATTGTAGGGTATCTTATAATTTTGAAAAATGTATTTGAGAAACCTTTCCATGACATTCAGATTACCACATTATTTAAGTATAGACTATGGCATAACACTTAAACAGATGATTGAAAATTGTATTATATAAAGAATATTCATCCACAGTCTTTTTTTTTTAACAAACTAGAATATTGTTCTATATGTAAAGTGGGTGACTCCAAATCTGCAAACCTGATTGGTCAAATAAACTAAGCATTGGATTGGTTCACTAGGAACCAATCCAAAGAGCTGCTGAAAGGCGGCAAATTTAAGCAACTGCCATTGGCTACAATCAGGCAAGCCAGTCTGTATAAAAGGCTGGCCTCGACTTCAGCCAAGTGTTCCTATTTACTGACTAGTTAAAGAATAAAGTATTTGTTGTTGGAACCCGGTCTACCTCGTGTGTTTTCTGAACAAAACACTGGCGACGAGGATGGGATCGTCCTAAACGAAAAAACCTGCACGCGGTGATAAAAAGTCCAGATGACAACCAAGATGCCTGGAAACAACGCACCGCCCGCACCCTTCAATACCAACGAAGAGGATTGGGATTCCTATGCAGATCGCTTCCAAATGTATTTGGAGAGCAATGAAATGGAAGACATTTCAGAGCAACGCAAAAGAGCTGTGTTCCTGTCTCACTGTGGGCCAACGGTTTTCAAGATGGCAAAGGCCCTTGCGAAGCCCCGAGACATTAAACAACTAACGTGGTCAGAATTGCAAAGAATCCTCAAAGCACACTACGCTCCGATGGTGTCAAACTTAATAAAGCGACACGAATTTTACTGCAGAGACCAGAGAGAGGGAGAGACCATTGCCGATTTCATTGCTGCCCTTAGACAACGAGGGGGTGAGTGTGATTTCCTGAACATTGACGAAGCGATGAGGGATCGCGTGGTGTTGAGTCTGAGAGACTTGACCTCACACAGTAAATTACTCAACAAGCCCAACATCACCGTGACCGAAGCCATCGCGGAAGCCACAGCCGCTGAAGCCGCGAAAAAATCGGCCGTCGCAATGAAAAAGATGAACACACACAGCGAAGAAACAAACCCAACCAAAGACAGAAAGCAGCCTGCCACCGCAACCCACTACGAAGAGTCTGGCGAAACATTCAAATGGAGCGAAGAAGACGACGAGATCCACCGTTTGCTCACGAACAGAAAAGAGCGCGAAAGAAGGAATTGGCAGGAGTGCGCTGGCTGCGGAGGAAACCATTCCCGAGCCGAATGCAGATTTCTCGATGCCATCTGCAGGCATTTCAAGAAACGAGGGCACATCGAGAAAGTCTGTAGGAACAAAAAAAGCTACAGCCCAACGAGACGCAGAAATTCCCCAACACGAGCTGAGCCTAAACGAGCTGAGAGAAAGTGGCAACAAGAGAAGCGAGCCAATACACACCAAACTGTCACTATAAAGAGCGCTCAGACAGGAAGCGGGAAGAAAGTTAAAGTCATTGTAAAAATCGAAGGAAAACACTGCAAGATGGAAGTGGACTCGGGGTCCTTCCTCTCCATGGTATCGTGGGAAACAATAAAACAGCTAGTCCCAGGTATCAAACCCAAAGAATTACAGAAGCAGCACCTAACTCTCAAGGACTACCAGGGAAACCAAATCCCTGTAGTCGGCATGGGACATTTCCGAGTCACCTACAAACAACACGTCAAGGTGCTACCGCTGACCATAGTCGACCGAAACAGACCAAGCCTCCTGGGCATCGAATGGTTCGCGCCATTGGGCATCGGGATGACCGGGATCGATCGAGTGACTACAACCGGTTGGGAAGACGACCTCTTCCGAGAATTCCAAGACGTTTTTGACGGCTCACTTGGCAAGTATCGGGGAAATCCCATTTCTTTCAGTCTAAACCCCCAAATAGCCCCACGAAGAATAAAAGCCAGGCGAGTTCCTTTTGCACTAAAGGCAAAAATAGAGGAACAGCTGGACAAATTAATAGCCCAAGGGGTGTTAGAACCTGTGGACCATGCCAAGTGGGAAACACCTATAGTCACACCGGTCAAACCCGACAGATCCGTTAGAATCTGTGCTGACTATAAGGCTACCCTGAACCACGCATTACAACCAAGCGCATACCCGGTGCCTGTAGTCCAGCATTTGCTTCACTCCCTGGGAAAAGGAAAAGTTTTTGCAAAACTTGACTTAGCACAAGCCTATCAACAGCTCCCAGTGGACCCAGAAACTGCTGAAGCACAGACTATAGTCAAACATAAGGGTGCATTCAAATGTCACCGACTCCAATTTGGAGTGAGTGTGGCCCCAGGCGTCTTCCAGAGTCTAATGGAACGCCTCCTAAATGGCATACAAGGAGTCGTAACATATTTCGACGACGTCCTGATCTCAGCCAAAGATGAAACCCAATTAAAAAACAGACTCAAAGAAGTACTAACTAAGTTCAGAGAATCTGGCCTCAAAGTAAAAAGAGAAAAGTGTTGCCTAATTAAGAATAGCGTCGAATTCCTGGGCTATTTAATAGACCGAGAGGGTATATACCCTACAGACAAAAAGATTAAAGCGATTAAAAACGCACCAGAACCAAAAAACAAGACTGAATTACAAGCCTTTTTAGGACTAATTAACTTCTATAATGTATTCCTGCCAATAGGAATACATTAGTATTCTATATTAATACTATATCAGAACCATTGCACCGTCTTTTAGACAAAAAAGCAATTTGGACTTGGGGTTACAGAGAAAAGCAAGCCTTCCAAAAAATTAAAAGCTTGCTAACATCCTCAAACGTTCTCATTCAATTTAGCAACACACTGCCCTTAAGAGTGACCTGCGACGCCTCCCCATTCGGAGTAGGTGCCATCCTAAGCCACCAACTACCTGATGGCAGAGAAGTGCCCGTCGCATATTATTCGAGGACTTTATCTAAAACCAAGCGGAATTACAGCCAATTGGACAGAGAGGCACTAGCAATTGTCGCAGGAGTGAAACGTTTCCACGAGTACCTATACGGGCGGACTTTTCAAATTATAACAGACCACAAACCGCTAATAGGAATTTTGGCGGGAAACAAACCTACACCAAATATCCTCTCCCCAAGAATGACAAGATGGTCAAAGTTCCTAGCAGCCTACTCATACACTCTGACACACCAACCGGGGAAACAGATTTCACACGCGGACGCTTTAAGCAGAGCACCCTTGCCAGCGACTGAAGAAGACCCGGCACCAGCGATGACAGCACTACAAATAGAGACTTGCCCCGATCTACCCATATCAGCATATGATGTCGCCAGAGCCACCGCAAAAGACTCTTTGACTGCCCGTGTTCTTAACTGGGTAGATAAAGGCTGGCCGGAAAATCAAAAAACTGAAAACTTTAAACCTTTCCGGACCAGACAAACCGAACTTTCTATTCAAAAAGGTTGTTTACTGTGGGGTGATCGGGTGGTTATTCCTAACAAACTACAACCTAGGGTACTTAGTATGCTACACGAAGGTCACCCGGGGATTGTAAAAATGAAAAGCCTTGCTAGAAGTTATGTCTGGTGGCCGGGTATTGATAGGGACATAGAATACTGGGTAACCTCATGTAACAAATGTCAAACAATTAGACCATCCCCACCCAAAGCACCCATTAGAGATTGGGAAATCCCACGGGGCCCCTGGTCACGAATCCACATCGATTTCGCTGGTCCAACTAAAGGACATACCTTTCTGATTGTTGCGGACGCCTATTCTAACTGGTTAGAAGTAAAAATTATGCCATCAACAACAACTGAATTAGTAATAAAACAACTGGACAGCCTTCTTGCCACCCATGGCATTCCGGACATCCTCGTGTCCGATAATGGACCACAACTAACCAGCCTACACTTTGAACAATACCTAGCCTCCCTAGATATTAGACATGCCCTAACCGGGCCGGCCCATCTGGCTGCAAACGGTAGGGCAGAGAGAATGGTCCGATGTACAAAGGAAGGGTTAGAAAAAATGGACACTGGAGATGTACAGCAAAAAATTAACCGATTGCTCACACTCCAGTACATAACACCCAGTACCACAACCAACAAGTCCCCAGCAGAGCTACTCATGGGGAGAAAACTAAGGTCACACCTTGATAGACTGCACCCAGAATTCACGCCAGAAACCCCCCCCGACTCCTCTACACGGTTTAGAAAATTTGGAATTGGCGATTTAGTCTACGCCAAAAACTTCACTGGGGACCCAGTATGGCTACCAGGACAAATTACCCAAATAACAGGCCCCAAATCCTACCGGTTAACAGTAGATGATGGCAGGGAATGGAAGCGGCACACAGACCAGCTTCGATCCCGAAATATAGAAAGAACCACAGACATACAACCATTCGTCGAAAAAAACGACGAATTGCCAACTAAGGTGGGGGGGAAATGCAAGAATTAAATAAAGAACCGTTAAAAAATAAAACCAATGAAACATATGAACAAAAAGAGCAAATAAAAGACTCACTGTTTGGAGAGACTTGCGTGAAGAACCCATCGGAAGGGGCCAGCCAGGCCAGCTCGACCTGCCCGGAGGAAACGGGAGGGAGCGGCAAAACCGCCAGCCTAAGAAACTCAGGCGGCGGTAAAATGGCTGACTCACCCTTCCAGACGGTTCCAGGAAGAAGAACGGAAGACACAGCAGCCCCATCCGAACCGGTCAAAGTCTTCACTAAGAATGAACCGCGCAAGTCAAGTCGAATCCGGAAAAGCCCCACCTACCTGCGAGACTACGTCACCACATAGGACTGAACTAAGGGGGGAGGGGTGTTCTATATGTAAAGTGGGTGACTCCAAATCTGCAAACCTGATTGGTCAAATAAACTAAGCATTGGATTGGTTCACTAGGAACCAATCCAAAGAGCTGCTGAAAGGTGGCAAATTTAAGCAACTGTCATTGGCTACAAGCAGGCAAGCCAGCCTGTAGAAAAGGCTGGCCTCGGCTTCAGCCAAGTGTTCCTATTTACTGACTAGTTAAAGAATAAAGCATTTGTTGTTGGAACCCGGTCTACCTCGTGTGTTTTCTGAACAAAACAAATATTGTGGCATATTAAATGTTACAAGGAATAGTTAAAGGCCTTGTACTCCCCCCCCAAAAAAAAAATAATCAAATTTTTAATGACTTGGATGAGGAAGTGGAAAAATATCTTTTAAAAATACAGGTGGCAAAGAATTGGGTGAAATGGCCAATATGTTCGATTGAAAAGGAAATTTGACAGAGACACATATAAAAACAATAGAAAAATGCAAATCTAGAATGGGGGAACCTCAGTTTGGCAGTAATACCTGTGAAAAAGATACCGAGTTGATTATATACTGAAAATAAACTATCTCTATAGTACGGCTTTAAAAGATTGTTTAAGGTTGTGTCCACAGACATTTAATTTGCAAATCACAGGAAATAATAAATTAACATTATTTTATGACTCTTAGTCAGATCCTATCTTGAGTATTTTGTTCATTTCTGAGCAATTATACCACTCATTGGAGCAAATTTAAAGAAAGACAGCCAGGATGAACTGGGGACTAGAAGTTAAGTTCTACGGAGGAAAAATGGAAAGAACTGGGGATATTTAGCCTTGAGAAGATACTGTGAAAGCACTTTGAAAATATTGTAAGAAGTGTCATATAGAAGGCTACAATTTGTCCTTTGCTTTAAAGTGCAAGATAAGATAATGAATTTAAGTTTCAGGAAATGAGATTCTGATTTTTGTTTGCTGTTAGTCATAATAGTATAGGGGTGTCTAATTCAAGGCCCAGGGTCCCGATTGAGCCTGCGGGGTGCTTAAATCCAGCCTGGAAATATCAAAGGCCCAGCCCAGAGTGCCTCTGGTACTTAAGACGGGCTGCATGGGGGGACCCTGTGCCTTGTTTTTACCCTCCTGCAGCACTCTACCTAACAAAACTGGGCCCAAAATAGGCCCCAAAACAGGCCAAAAATGGGCTCAAAACGGGCTAAAAACTGGGCTGAAAATGGGCAAAAACAGGCCCAAAATTGAGTATAAAACAGGCTGAAAACAGGCCCGAAAACGGCAGAGTGCTGCAGGAAGCCATGGAGGGCAAAAACAAGGTGCAGGGGGGCTGCATTTGGACCCTCATGCTGCGTTTTGGCTGGCAGGGTGCTACCTCCCGCCCCCGCCTCTCCTCATCCCTCCCACTGCCAGCCCAAAGAAGAGAACCGCAATGCTGATCTGGCCCTCAAAGAAATCCAGTTTGATACCCCTAATATAATTTGAAATGGAACCCAGATAATTGTAACATCCTCTTTCTCTGAGTATTTTCAAACAAAACTGAATAATTATCTGTCTGGGATACTTTAAATTCTGTTTAAGCAAGGGCCTAGTTTGAGCAGGAAGTTAGTTTCAATAAACACTTGGTTCCTTCCAAGTCTATGACATATGTGCATTGCCCTTTTACCACAATTGATGTCTGAACTGCAGGGATGTATCCAGCCCTTGATATCCATGATGCTTTATCACATGAATTTTCCCAAAAGGAATAAAATATTCCTATTTGAATTCTAAATTAGCAGTCATTAAAGATTGCCATGGAAAAAATATAAAGTAGACTTCTGAAAACTGCTATGTTGTGGCTGAAAGACAAGCTTTGACATTTATTAGGCTGTAAGAATTATTATCAGATAGTTGTTCTGTGATAAAGCAGAACTGTGTTGTTGTTTTTCCTAGATGAAACAGCCAGCTCTCTTTTAGAAGCAGTTGATGAAGAAAGGTCTCAAGTGAAGCCCTATTTCTCTAAAACAATTCAAGATATAGAAGTTGTGGAAGGCAGTGCTGCTCGATTTGACTGTAAAATTGAAGGTATTCTTCACTAATTTAGAAGACTTTATCTTCAGCTATCCACCTGTCATTTTCCTTTTGGGGTTGGAGTATTGGTATTTGTTATCTTCTTGCAATTTGTTGTATCTTATTTGCTAATTCTCATTCTCATTTTCTGGGTGTGCTACAAGATAAGAATTTTTAACACAGCTTTATTCAGGTTATCAATGACCACATCTGGCTTTTAGTTATTGATTTATTTTAACATACCTGCCATGTAAAGAAAACGTTGTGTGTTTATCTGCCTATTTCAAATTAATTTGGGACTTACAGGAATTGCAGACTTACAAATATATACATTGATTGACATTAGTTTCTCTATTTAATTATAATTGTACAACTAAGACATATCATGAAACACTTGCTGTTGGACTCTAGATGAAATCTTGAGTACATGTGTTACAGGTAAGTGGGTGTAAATTTTTACAGCCATATATTATCACTCTAAAGCCAACCATACATCTACCCACTTTACATTTCACATGGTAATTATCTTGTATTTACTGAGCTTATGCCATATCTGCTATGACGTATGCAGCGTTTGAAGTGAGCTGTTAAAGAGTGACATCTGGATTATGTAGATTCTGCAGGATTCTCTTACATAACCTGCAATTTCGTAGAATTGGACTTACTCTAAAAACTCCATTTGTGCTGCACTTTTTGTACACTATTATAAAGGTAACTCAATTGATAGATGCACATCTACATACCCTGGCCATCATAGCCTGTTTTTTTAATGACAAATTCAAATGATTGTCTATTTCTTTTTTATATTCACTTATTGCTTAAAAAAATTAACAAATAAAATATCTTCATTTTGGCATCTGGTATTTTTCAGGTTACCCTGACCCGGAAGTGATTTGGTACAAAGATGAGCAATCTATCAAGGAATCCCGGCATTTCCAGATTGACTATGATGAAGATGGCAATTGCTCTTTGATTATTTCTGAAGTTTGTGGGGATGATGATGCCAAATATACTTGCAAGGCAATTAATTGTTTGGGAGAATCAACTTGTACAGCAGAACTTATTGTGGAAACAATGGGGGAAGAGGAAGAGGAAGAAGAAGAATGAATCAACAGAAGAGGACAAAAATTACTCAGTTGAAGACTCTTTAATGCTCATGTAGTATTACACTAGGTCATAGTTTTCTTGATTTATTTTATCAGCAGTGTGGCTGACACCTGTTTTATTTATGGGCATTAACTTGAATTAACAAGCACTTTAGTTGGCTGTTGTGCTTGGATTTAGTTTAAGTTAAAGCATCAGTTGCATAGCCCAGACAACGAATGTGAACACACCATATGAAGCTAATCTGTTAGAATCAACCATTTCTTTCATAAACGTATGATCAGGATTGAGGAACTGGATAAGTATACTAATTGTTTCATCAAGCAATATAGCTAGCAAAAATGCATCTTTGGTGTCCTGTGACACCATTGAATTATGTATGAATGAAGTACATTTGGAGCAATAAAATTGTACCTGCAAGGGGCCCACTGGAAATACAAGAGTACCACAGAAAGTTTCCTGATAGGATGCAACCTTAGACTCAAGTTGGCTTCTCTTATCAAACAGATACTAAATATAGAAAATTATAATTATCTCAATGGCCTCTTTTCAACAGGTTACCATGTTCAGGGTTTTTTTTTTTGGGGGGGGGGGGTTCACATCCCATTAAAAGCATTTTGTGTCTTAAATTTCTCCTTGAGTGTTATTTGTAAATTCAGATCAGAAAACCTCAATTTCAGAGTAGATTATTACAGTTTTCCCTGAAATAAAACTAATACAGTTTTGAATCCAGGCAAAATAGCTTGACCGTTCGGTAGATTGCAACTTAAATGTAATTATCCTGTTTAGAAAATGAAAGGCATTTTCTCTATTTTTCTTTGCAACGGTTGATCTGAGTGGTGGATTGTCTTAGTGAGTTATATGCTGTTGTGATCATCATGGTAACAGTAAGAGCAAAAATTAAAAAAGAAAAAAAGCTGCAAGTACAATTTGTAATCAAGTTGGCTAGCACACTTGGTGTGCTACATTAACTCTGCTGTGGTGAAATTCAACATGAACCCTGCTGTGGTGAAAGATGAATCCTTTGGCATGCCAAGTTACCTCACCATAAGCTCATTTGGTACTGAATGGCTTTCTTTGAAGGACAGGAAAAAAATCATAATTAACACTCTGCCCTGATTGCAGATTTCTATTTGTATCACTGCCCTGAATGCTAAAAGGAAAATGTCACTTTATTTATCAGAATAAAGTAAAAGGTTGTGGCTTTGACATGACTTGTTGGAAATGAGCAGTATATTATGAAACATCAATGCCAGTGTGATGCAACTCAGGTTTATTTGTATCATTATTTTGCTCTTATTAGAAATATTTGCTAGAAACTGGATAATCAGAAAAGAGAGTTAGGTTACAAGACTCTCTACAAGTTCCAACAAAGTATTTGTGAGGTTGATGCCTTCCTGGTAGATAAATACATGCAAACAGATACAAAAGAGACACCCGATGGTTAAAAAATATGTACTTTCCTCAAATTGATTAACATATTCAGATTTTCCCATATTGCTTTCCTTTCACAACTGTCATTCAGAATACCTAACAGTATCTCTACACTAAGTGTATCATTACAACTCTGTGGCTTTTCTCCACTACTTCTGCAAGATGCAAATATTTTCAGCATAACATTGGCTTCATTAAAGAACACAGACAACAAATTTTGCATTAGCTTCTCAAGGCAGAAGAGGAAAATTGACTATACTTCAATATAGATACATAAAGTATCTTTAGAACGTTTGATCTTATTACTGTAGTCTTACATGTTCTGTATTTGCTTGTCTGCCTGTTGGAATGCAGATATTCAAAATTCCATTTATGATATGTACTCACATTTGCTGTGGGTTTTTTTATTACTGCTTTCGCTGTTTCTTAGTTGAAGTTATCAGCATGTCCTCTTTTTAAGTGGATGAGAAACTTCTGTTATAATAAAACACAGTCATTGCCAGTTTGCCACACATTGTTATAAGGCAATTTTAATATTATTTAGTGCATACAAGGCATTTTTTCACATGTTTTCAATGTGTTAAGAAAACAACAGGGTGTATTTTTGTATATCTTAATTAAAAAATATGCTAATGTTTTCTGGTGTCTTAAACAGGGAATATTCGTGAACACTACAGCTGTAGTTACTCACAATTTCTCAATAAATACATATCACAAAGCATGTTACTACTAGTTCATTTGTTCAGTTTAAGTTCTCCTTTCCTTTCTTGATCGAAGGTGAGTGTTTGAGAACTTTACTGCTCCCTGATAAATTTATAAATTATACTGCTTGCACATACCCACAGTGATATAACTTTCTACCTAGAGATTTGAGTTGTAAAAGTACATAACTAGGATGAATTTAGCTGAGAACTAAATTATTCCTCTTGGCCCATTAACCTTTTTAATTCATACAAGGAAGGGGTTGTATTTGTTTGCAAAATGATTCTACTAATAGTTCTCTTTTAAAAATCTATAAGCCTTGAAATGTTTGCTTGAAGGCAAACAGGCACACCTACTTTATTTAACATTTTTATGTTAACATTTTATTTAACATTTTATTTAATTTTATTTAAATTAAATTTATTTATTTAGCATTTTATTTATTTATTTAACATTTTTGAAGAAAACATATTCTTTTAACATGCTTAATTTTAAAAAAAATCTTAAAAGTACAGGAAAGAAAAATAATGTATGAACCTCCTGCCCTGGGACCCATTTTAGTCACTTTTTCTTGCAACTGGTGAATTATTTGCAGGTTCCCAAAAAGGAGGGAAGGTGAAATGGGAAGAAATGGTAGAGGCAGGGAAAAGGGAGGCAACCTTTAGGAGATGATGAGACTGAGCCTGGGATGTTGGGTTAAATTAATCATTAGTTTGGGGTCTACATCCCATAAGAGACTTGAGCCAGGGTGGATATGAATCTAGCCAAAATCCAGGCTGTTATGGAGTGGCAGGCATCGAGGTCACTCGGACAACTGTAGGGTTTCCTAGGTTTTGCCAATTTTTACTGGCAGTTTATCCCCTTATTCGCCAGGGTAGCCTTACTGTTAAGCAATCTCCAAAAGGCTAATGGTCAGCTGGTAGTAGGCCTCCCACAGGTCCAGCTTAGTAAAAACTACCCATTGAGAGGAAGTCAGCACTGGGAGCCACTGTCCCCCAGCATCTTTTGTAGGCAGGGTCCACGCCCTCCCCGCCTGGATATGCCCCCAGCCATTCAGCCGCCATCTGGTAGACAACTGGCCCTCTTCAGATAGCAGTCTTTTTACAGCAAAGAGTCTTCCAGGACTCCGATCTTCCCCAGGAACCAGTCGTCCAGCACCTTCCAGGGCTCAGCTGCCGCTTTTTGAGCCACTGGCCAGCTGATTGTTAGCATCCTAGCGCCTCACTGATCAGCTGGTCCAGGTGACTGGAAACATCACACTCCGCTTTTGCCTGGTAGGCACTAGAGACTTCACCAGTGACCAGCTCTCGGGGGCCTGGCACGCCGCCAATCACCTGTTCTTGGAGGCTGGGACTGCCGCTGCCGTTTGCTGCTGGTTGTCTTGCTGTGGATGTTCCCCAATCACCATCCCCCCAGGTATGGCAAACCCCAGCAGGTTTTGACACAGTACCCCTTGAAGTTTGACTTATCTGACACCAATTCATCTTGATTTAGATCAGATTGTTGTGTATAGATAGCATGAAATAAACTTGTAGTACTTTTAAACTCCATTCGGGTTTCTCATCTCTTGCACCTGACACAACCCCCTGGAGGAAATATTGTAGGCTGAAAATGGTGGCCTGCTCTCCTGTCTTCTGCCTTGGTCTTTTGTGGTTTCTTTCTTTGCCCACTGCCTTCTAACTCACTTCAGCACCTCTTTTTTTTCTGCCTCCAACTCCTAGGCATTTCATCCTTTTTTTCCCCCCTTCTTTTCCCTTCCATGTAGCCTACATTACTACATACTGGAGAACGACAGGAACCATCTACTAGCTTTCGTGATGTGTGAAGGTGTGCTACTTTTTCTTTCATGGCTGCTATTTCCTGGTATCCAGCATTGTGAAGGAATGAACAAGTGCCAAGGAGGAGGAAAAAGAAAGATTTTTAAGAATTAAGTTTGCAGTTTTGTCTCCCCATGCTGTGATAAAGTGCTGTGGTGGTTAGAATGCAGTATTGCAGGCTAATTCAGCTCACTGCCAGGAGTTTGATCCTGACCAGCTAAAGGTTGATCCAGTCTTCCATCCTTCTGAGATTGGTAAAATGAGGATCCAGACTGTTGAAAGCAATTACGCAGACATTGTGAACCACTTAAGAGAGGGCTGTGAAGCACTATGAAGTCCTACTGTTATTGCTAGACTGCTTTTAAAAAGTCATTTTCCACTGGGTAAATCAATGTATTTTCTGAAGTTATTAAAAAAAAACCAATGTAAATGAATGAGAATGCTTAATCTCTTCCCCAAACTTCCCTTTGTCATCCATTGATTTAAGAGTTGTGAGCATGTTGCAAAATAGCTAATATTTGCAAGTGTTCAATCTGGATGAGATAGGGTCGAAAAGGCAGGAAGAACAATTCCACGTGAATTTGATTTTTGATAGTTCTTCCTGAAGAAGTATGGTATGAAGTTTTTCTCCATTCCCAACTGTTCTGTTTTCAAAAAGCACAGAACTACTTGTGTAGTTCCTGTACACAAAATCCCTCCAGGTTGTGCTAAGTGGGGGAAGAGAGAAAAGTTCTTTTCAGGAGACAGACTATTATAAACTGATATGATAATTCACCCTGTGTGAATTATTAGCTCACAGAGCAGCCAATGCTATGCATATTCTGAATTAAAGGCAGGCTGAATAAACTATGGTTAAATTAGCTATCTATGGGCATTCTGCAAAACCGATTTTTTATTGCAATTTAGATTGCAGTTTGAACTTCCATACACACTTATACATACATGCACAGAGACTTAAATTGATTTCTACTGCATGGATACCTTTCTTCTGCTCAAGACTGGAATTCCAAGATTTAAACTATAATTGCAAATCCCTCTTTTTGAACATATATGAAATATAAATTGAAAGTCCATTCAGCATTTAGAAACCAGGAGATGATGAGTTCTCGTCCCACCTCGGGCATGACAGCTGGCTGGATGATTTTGAGTCAGTCATTCTGCCTCGGGTCAACTCATTTTCCACTTTATAAAAACAATAAAGGGAATATAAATGAATAATGGCAAAATTTCACCAAAACAACTAGTTCAGAGAATATTTTTATGTACGATCTAAAGTTTTGGAAAAGTTTGAAGGCTTCTGTTTAGTTTCAGCAATTCTTAATGCATAATGTCTGGAAAGATGTGCTGTTTGGAAGACAGAATGCTCAAGTGCTTGATATTTCTATTCATGCATTGGAGTGAACCAAGAATTGTGAGGCATATGTATTTATTTAGTGTCAACATTTCCCAACAGAAATGTGATTTGATATTAGCTATTAGGACAATAAGCTGACATTCCAGAGGCCTAACTTTTCCACTAGTATTCCTTCTAAATCAACATTTTGAAAAAGAATTAAAATTTCTCACACACACACTCACATATTAGGTACAATTGTAGTGTTGGATTCTTTGTAAATCACAGAATCCTGACTATCTTCAGTATATAATTCTGGGAGGAACTAAGAAACTTTGTATGCAATCCCATAATTCCAATGCAAAACTAAGTTCTTTGCTTCTCAATAAACTTGTATAGAATTCTGATAAAACCAAGAGCTTTCCTAAACATGTACAACCACAACTGCACTCACACACAAAATTATCCACAGCCCCCCCCCCCCCCAAATGATTCACAGCCTCATTAAACAGGGCTTCCTTCTGGAAAAAAGAAGTATAGCTTCAAAGCTAAAATTCTAACAGAGAAACCAGTTATTCTTTTAAGAGTTGAAAAACACGTTCCCTTGATTACCTTTAAAAGGAAGCTAGTAAATAAAATATGTGACTTTTCCCAAACAGAGAAGGCAAGATCCCAAGACTTCCCTGTGGAAATCTTTTGAGGATTTCCTTTCTCTTTCTCTATTGTCACACAGTTATTTATCTATTAATCCCATTTATATGCTTGCCCATCTCATAAGAAACTACTCTGGATGGCATTCAACTGTCAATAAAACAATATAAAAATCATTATAGAAATATAAAAATTCATATGAAAATTTAAAGCATTTATAAAGTATACAAACCACACTGGGACAGTAAAAAGATTGATCCCAGTGAAGCTACCAAAGACTATCTCTGGTTCCCTGAGACCCCCAGACCTGATAATACAATCGGATCTCAAGGGACTGTGGAAAGGGAACTTCACGAGGACAGTGGTGTCACCCAAGCAGGAAAAGCCTGAAGGGAACATCAAGCCAGCCATAAAACAAACTTGCATAAGAAAAGAAATCAAATAAAAGGTATTAAAAGAAGCCCCTTAGACAAAAGCCAAATAGTTAAGAAAGCTAGGGAAACAAGGAAAAGAAAACCCTTACAAACAAAGGACATGCCAAATCAGCAAAACAAACAGACAAAAGATACAAAATAAATTACAAAGGAAACAAACAGAAGATTGTCAAAAAAACAAATAGAAAAACCATTATAAAGCTAAAAGAGATTAGAAAAAACTGATAATACAATCAAGCCTCCCCGCAGAGCTTATTTTCCACACTTTGCTAAGTTTGCCTTCCGGCGAAAAATAAACTCTGATGGGATTTTAATATCTAAACATTAAACATTAAACACCAGATGAACATTCATACACAAAAGGAGGAAAAAGGTATAAAAACCAAGGACTTACCATTCAAAGTTAGCTAGCTAGCCCCAGGAACGCAGCTGCGCTGTCTCTCACCTTCCTGAAAATAAAAAGATGCAGCTTTCAAGCAGTTGTCCGTATCTTTGCGCCGGAACTCTCCCAGCGGGAAAATTCAAATCCTCAAAGAAAGGCACTTTGACAGCCTTCCAACAGGACTTTTGAAATAATAACAGGGATGGAGGTAACCTCACTTTGGAGGTGAGAATAGGGAGGACAAAGAAGACCCGCCTCCTGTGACCCACCAAATGTAGAATTCTGGCAGATGATAACCACAACATGCCTTCTCTGCCCATTCTGATAGGACAGGCTGATGTAGTCATGGAGAGGCGGTCCTTTAGATAACCTGCTCCCATACCATGAAAGGCTTTAAAGCAGAACTCCCCAAACTTGGTGACTTTACCTAGCTATGCTGGATGATGAATTCTGGGAGTTGAAGTCCACAAGTCTTAAAGTTGCCAAGTTTGGAGACCTCTGCTTTAAAGGTTAAAATCAGCACCTCAAATTAGACCCAGAAGCAGACTGACAGCCAATGCAGCTTGTGGAGCAGAGGGGTAGTATCTTCTTTCCTGGGAACACACATAATTGCCTGGGCCACTGCATTTTGCATTGTCAGAAGCTTAGGGATACTCTTCAAGGGCAGCTCCAAGTACAGTGCATTATAGTAGTCCAATCTGGAGGTGACCGGGGCATGAGCGAATGTGAGCCCAACTGACTCAGGAAAGAGCACAACTGGTGCACAATTCCAAGGCAGTGCAAAGGCCACAACCGCCATTTGGTTTTTTGAGTAGGAATTGTGGGTCTAGGACCCCCCAAATTGTGCACTGGGTCTGTCTGGATGTCAGCCCTCCCAGATAAACCAGACAGGAAACAGGACTGAATGAATTAATTCTACTTTATTGTGTAAAGTTATATGAACAGTATCTTGCAATTCTGAACGTACAAACTACCTGCCTCCACTTGTAACTGCTCAATCTATTAGAGAAAATCCTTTCTAAATTTCTTTCTCTGACTGCTAAACCACTGGGGGTTCTTCCCTCTCTTATCTAATTGTTTCCTCAGGAGCATCTCTTCAATCCCCAAGGTCATCCATAACGAACACCAGGTATGGCATAGTCCTAGAAGAGGCCCATTCAGTCTTGCCAGAGTTCAGCTGAAGCCTTTGTCTGCTATCACAGCTTCCAGATATCGGGAGAAGACATTCATGGCCTCATTTAATTCACCAGGGATGTATCAGCATGCTCATGATACCTCATCCCATGGCAGAGGATAAGCTCACCAAGCAGCCTCATGTAAGTAAATGTTCAATAAGGGAAGATCTCTCAACCATGTGGCAACCCATGTAGTAGTGGCCAAAGGTGTGCTTCTCCTTCCTAGTTGCCACTTTCCATAATTGACCACAAATAAGGGAGGCAGGTAACCAGGCTGCCCGCCCCCAATCCTCTGAGCCACTCCAGGATACCACATTTGATGGCACTGAAAGCTGCTGAGAGGTCAATAGGCAACCTCCATCCTGCCCATGCCAGAGATCATCCATGATCAATGCTGTTTCTATCCCATACCTGGGTCTGAGTTCTGACTGAAAAAGATCCAGATAATTCACTTTATTCAGGGCCCCCTGAAGCTTGATCCCCAAAACCAGATCCCCAAAGATCAGGAGTAACAGGGAACTTCCTATTGTCCTCACCAACCGTCCCTGGGAGAAGCCAAGCGTCTCCTGGCATTATAGCTTCACTACCTCTCAGCCTCTCACCCAAGAGAAACCAGTCCATTCCTAACAGCCAGCCTTGCAGTAAATTGGTGGAGTCACGTTGTTTCTTCCTTTTCAGGGAAACCTGGAAGACAGGCAAAGTCTATTACAAATATTTTTAATATTTACGATTGCCACTCAGAGCTGCTTTGCAAAGGGGGTTGGCATATACATTTAATAAATAAACAAAGGCATCAATAAATAAAACATTACTTCTTTTTTTTAATGTCTGATCTGGTGAGGCTTCCTTCCAGAAGTTGTGGGTGCTCCAACACTGGAAATTTTCAAGAAGAGACCAAACAATTATATTAATTACACATTTATATATATAATTATATTAATTTATATTAATACAGTTGAGAAAGTCCAGAAATATTTCACAAGAAGAGTTCTCCACTCCTCTACTCATTGCAGAATATCTTATGCCATCAGACTCGAAATTCTAGATCTAGAAAATCTTGAATTACGCCGTCTTCAGTCCCATCTACGTATTGTACATAAAATCATATATTGCAGTGTCCTACCTGTCGATGAATACTTCAGCTTCAACCATAACAATGCAAGAGCACACAACAGATACAAACTCAGGGTTAACCGCACCAAACTTGATTGCAGAAAATATGACTTCAGCAACAGAGTGGCCAATGTCTGGAATACTCTATCTGACTCTGTGGTTTCTTCCCCAAACCCCAAAAACTTTAACCTTAGACTGTCTACTATTGACCTCACCCCTTTCCTAAAGCCATGTCACACTGAACCAATGGATGCAAAGAGGATGTAAAATGGACAAAAAACCTTGCCATCCGTTCGAAAACGCGATGTACTCACTGCCTCCGTTTGGCTTCCTCTTTATCCGTCCAGCATCCGTTTATGGACGTTTCATCTGCTCCGAAAGTTTTGGGCTGCCTAAAACTTTTGCGCGGAAAATGTATCCAGTTCATCCATTTTGCATCTGCTACGCATCCACTACGCATCCGTTACGCATCTGCTATATCTGCTAGGCGTCCGCTACGCATCCGCGCAACTCCATCCGCCCGGACGTGGGGAGGAAGCGGAACGGACGCAGAACGGATGCAGAACGGATGCCTAGCGGATGCAGCACGGAAACAAAGCATTTAAAATGGAAAAAATGTTAGCAGAGGGGACCTATCTCGGATATTAAGGATGTCTACAGGATGCCTAGAGGATGCCTAGCGGAAAACCTATACTGCCTATAAAAAGGGGGAGCAACTCGCCTGCATCTCACTTTCAGAACAGCAGCCCAGCGGTGCAGACCTCTGCAGCCTTCATCTGACTCTTGCTCTTCCACAGCATCCAGTCATGTCCACCGTGGATTGTAACAAAGTCCTTTCGGCGGCCACCATCGTTCTGCAACAGTGCGAAGCCATCTGCAGGCTCTGTGAACTCTACTGTGAGAAGAAAAGGAGCCACCCAAAAAGAGTCTGGATCCGAAGATGGTTCACCAGAAGAGCAGAGGACGGACTGTACAACAAGCTGATGGTGGAGCTCAGGAATGAAGACACTCGAGCGTTCCAGAGCTTCATGAGGATGCCTCCAGCCATGTTTGACGAAGTTGTGCAGCGCCTGACACCCAGGTTGACCAAGGCAAACACCAACTTCCCGCCCAGCCTGGAACCTGGGCACAAGGTGGCACTCACTCTGCGCCACCTGGCCTCAGGGACCACCTACAGGAGCATGCAGAACGGCTGGAGGGTGCCATCCAACACCATCAGCATTGTGGTCAGAGAAGTGGTGCAGGCCATCATCGAAGAATACAAGGAGGAGCTCCTCCAGTGCCCCTCCACTGAAGAAGGATGGAAGAAAGTTTCAGAGCAGTGGTATCAGAAGTGGAACTTCCCCCACACCGTTGGAGCCATAGATGGCAAGCACGTGGCCTGCAAATCTCCAGCCAACTCGGGGTCCACTTATTTCAACTCCAAGGGCTTCTTCAGCATCATCCTCTTCGCCATGGTCGATGCTGACTACAAGTTCATGTACATCGATGCTTCAGGCAACGGCTCATCTTCAGATTGCCAGGTATACAACGCCAGTCACCTCAAGGAGGGGCTGGAACGCAACTTCATCGTGGGCTTCCCAGATCCAGAACCCCTGCCCAATGACACACAAGATGTGCCCTACTTCATCGTGGGGGATGACGTCTTCTCCCTCAGAACCTACCTCATGAAGCCCTACACCTCCAGACTCCTCACCTGTAAAGAGAGGATCTTCAACTACAGGCTGTCCAGGGCAAGGCGGGTGGTCGAGAACGCCTTTGGCATCCTGGCCAACAGGTTCCAGGTACTTCTCACCACCATGCAGCATTGCCCAGAGACCGTGAGGAGAATCATGGAAGCTTGCTGCATCCTGCACAATCTCATGCGCACCTGCTACCCAGTCTTGCAGAACAGGCTTGTGGACCTCCAACAAGCCAATGGGGACATGGAGCCTGGGGAATGGAGGCAAGGGCGAAACCTGATCGACACTGAGGATGTGCAAGGCCCCAACAGAGCCTCACATGAAGCGAAGAAGCAGTGCAACCTCCTGAGACACTGGTGCAACTCCCCAGCTGGAGCAGTGGAGTGGCAAGACAGGATGATAGATGCTTAATGGATGCTTCCTTGAGCCTGTCTCATCACACTGATGAGATTGGGCCATGTATGTTTGGTTGGCCTACAATGAACAGGGCGTTTAATAAAGAGTTGTGTTTATGTTGACATGTGTGGATAATTATTACATTATTATTGATAATAAAGGGCCATAGGTGTGGCACCTGGGAGGGTGGACCATACAGTCCCACTATGCTTGCACTGGAGGTTTATCTATTCCACTGCTGTCCTAACCCATCCCACAGCTATTACCCATCCCACAGGTATCCTAACCCATCCCACAGCTATCTTAACCCATCCCACAAGCATGCAAAGGCTTAAACCATTTCTAAAAGTTTCCACCAAGACTTTATTAAAAAAAAGAAATGAAGCAAGTGTGTGAATCATAAATAGACTTTATTAACAACAAGCTATAAAACAAAAATGACACTCTCTGGCACTCCTCTTGGTCGCTCAGTCTCATGGGTGAAGGGTGCAGGTGCTGTGGAGGTGGCTGGTGCTGGAGTGCTTGTCATCAGCTCCTCCAGAAGCAGAAGCAGAAGCAGCAGAAGCGCCAGCCCCAGAAGAGTGAGCCCGTGCTGCAGAAGCCCCAGGAGAACCAGAGTGAGGGCCAAGGGGCGGGATGGTAGCCCTGTCCCTCTTGCCAGGGCTGGCAGCAGATGGCTGAGGCTTGCTGTGCTTCCGCATGGTTGTGGGGTTGCTGGCTGGCAGGGAAGCTGGCAGGAACCAAGGCAGGCAGGAAGGCTGGCAGGGAGGCAGGCACCAAGGCTGGCAGGCAGACATGAACCAAGGCTGGCAGGAAGGCAGGCAGCAAGGCTGGCAGGCAGACCGGCTGGCAGCAAGGCTTGCAGGCAGGCTGGCACCAAGACTGGCAGGGAGTCTGGCAGCAAGCCTGGCAGGAAGGCTTGCAGGCAGACATGCAGGCAGGACAGGCAAGGCAGTCGATGTGTCCGGCAGCAGGTCTTTCCTCTGAATGGCGACCTGCTTCCGAGCTGCTTCCGTTATATCCGCGGGGCTGACGCAATGCATCCTCCCTGCGTGTGCAGTGAACGCCAAGCATCCGCTGTATCCGTTCCGCGTCCGCTTCGCTGAGGCCCCCCGGAAGCCCTGCGGATGTGCCATCCGCTCCCATCCGCTTCCATCCGCTGGGCTTCCGTTCCGCATCTGCTTTGCATCCGCCCTGCGTCCTCCCCCCATCCGTGTTATCCGCTCCGGTTATGCAAATTTTTGCCCCTTTTGAGAGCGGATAACAAGGGATGGAACATTTTGCTGGTCCGCTGTGTCCTTTTTGCATCCGTTGGGCAGTGTGACATGGGCTTTGAGAGGTCTGTAAGGGGCGTGCATAAACGTACCAATGTGTCTGCTTTCCCTGTCCTATTGTTTCTTTTTATTTTCCTTATATGTATCCATTTCATGTGTTTAAACTACGTTTATCCTTCTACCTATTATCTTGTAAGTGATTGACAAATCAAATAAATAAATAAACAAACAACTATTTGTCTGAAAAGGTGACGGGTTTTTTGTCTGAGCAGGGGTTGGACTAGAAGACCTCCAAGGTCCCTTGTTATTGTTACTTGTTGGTGCACTAGATCGGGTCCCAATCACGGGCGCCGGAGAGGTCGTAAGACAGGAGGAATCCGAGGTGAAGAATAAGCCAGCCAAAACGCACGCCGAGGCTTGACAGCGCATTGGGGCAGAGGCTCCCCGATGCACCCGCTCAAGCCTCCGGCCACAGCAAAGAAGCCCCAGCCGCTGCTCTTCTCCCCCCCCGAACGTGTGGCCTCCTTCTCCTTCTCCCCACCTCCGCAGGACGAGCCCGCGGGAGGCGAGGCCCTCCTGGGCGGCCGCCTCGCTCAAGCTCCGCCTCACACGCCTGGCCTCGCGCTCTCCCGGCACAGGGGAAGCAGTTGAAGCGGCGCCATGTCGGCGTCGGGGAGCTGCAGCGGGAGCGGCCGCCGGCCAGAGATCGGCTCCGAGAGCAAAAGCCCGCCGCAGCTTCAGCAGGCCGGCGGCCGGCGGCGGAGAGGCCCCGGCGCCTTCGCCACGGCCTATCTAGTCCTTTACAACGTGGTCATGACCGCCGGGTGAGCGAGCGCCGGCGCATTCTTGGCGGGCGGGCGGGCGTGTGTTGAGGGCCGCTTCTTCTCCGGGGAACCCGGCGGCCCTCTGCCTCCCCTGACATTTCTCCTTTCCCTCCCCCGGGCGTCATAGCCTTTGCTCCTTTGAACGTGCCTCTCTTTGCCTTTACCCCGGACAGAGGTTGGAAAGGCACATAAGCAGGCGCCTCTCCTCTTGGGGATCCTTTCCTGAGGACCCCAGCTTGGTGATTTTATGAGAAATATTTTTATTTCTAAGTCGGAGCTCATGGTATAACACGCGAGCGTCTCCTTTCTTGCTTTTCATGTGGTGATCATGTCCAAGGCTTGACATGTACACTGAGTGCTGGGAGGCGGTTATGGAGGCTGAAGCGTTCAGCTTAGGCTCTGGGCAATGCTGTGGCCATCAAAGCTTGCATCGAGCCTAAAGCAGAGTTCTCTTTAGAAATATCAAGTTCAGCTCTTAGGGATGGAGACATCACAGGTAAAACCCACCTTTGGGGGGTGGGGGAAAGTAGAGGGATGAGGATTTTACAGTAACAAAAGCTGGAAATAATTGTAAGTAGTGCCCTTGATTTTTTTTTTTTTAAAGCGTTTGAAGTCTAAACTGTAGTAGTATGGCTGATGAACATTGGGCATTTGGCTTTTTCTAAAATTCTGGTAATGTTTTGGATTATCTGCAGAATAACTTTTTCCCTTAGCTCCTTAAATCGATTGGGGTTATTTCATCATCACTTTCTGAAACTATCACCTTAATATTGTAAGATAGCTATGTGCCATGTTTGTTTAAATGCATTTGTTCTTTCTGTTTGCTTATAGGATTTGCACTGTGGAAATAATTGTTAGATTCTAATCACAATAAAGCAATAATTTGAATGTGGTATGTTTGGGGTACATTACAAATTTCTGTGTTACAACAGTACACACAACATTAAAGTTCCAGGATTGAGCATACATGTGATAGGAACATACTCAGAACATATGAGGTGTGTATTAGTTGATTTTTGAACTTGTGTGTCAGTTCGAAATGTCAGCAGGTTGTCTTTCAGTATAATCAGCATCATTTGCAACCATTTTTTGGATTGTGTCACTTCTACTATTACCTTATCACTATCTAAAGAAAGAGAGAACAGCCAAGAGATCAGTGCTCAGTGATCACTGTCACTATAGAACTGCTTGTTGACTGAAAGCAGGGCTCTTCAAACTTGACAGCTTTAAGACTTGTGGACTTCAACTCCCAGAATTCCTCCTCCAGTCATGTTCGCTCAGGAATTTTGGGAGTTGAAGTCCACAAGTCTCAAACTGGCCAAGTTTGAAGACCCTTGAACTAAAGTATCAGCACAGAGTGAGAAATAGGTGCTGTTTCTCGATGCTGATGCACCACAAATCCATGCATTCTCCACAAGGTAAAAAATTAAGTCACTAAGCTGCTCAGAGTTGCTTTGAACTGCAAGATGAGCAGCAAATAAATGTGAGAGTAATAAGTGGGATTTTTTGAAGAAGCAGAATGATAGTGAGAAAAGTTGATTATGAACAATGCTTCTCATAAGAATTTTTCCTTGCATCAATTATCTGATTATCTTTGCCTTATTTTCTGGGTAGGTGGATATATTTCCAAACAAAATTTGAAACTATAGTCACTCCCTTTTTAAAAAACATTTTGTAAAAATACCAATACAAGAATTGTAGTAAAGGTAAATCCACAAGCCAGTACTTTACTTTTTAGCGTGCCAGTTTTCCATTCAGTTTATTTAAGTAAAAGGTAAAAAAAGATAGGATATGAAACTTCATGGAGTGTTTATAACTTTTGGTCAGAAGGTATTCAATGGGAAATGTCTGCAAGCATGTTAGTGAGCCTATACAAATATAGTCATTATCACAGCTTTCATGTGATACCACAATCTGGTAATTTCTGCAAGACCCCAAATGATGATCTGGAACTGGATGAACAGCTCTAGCTAAGATGTATTTTCCCATCATCAGTTTCTGTCTTCTCTGTATTAAGTTGCAGATCATTTTCATTCATTCCAAAACTATCTCCAAATCTCTAGAGCTCTCTGCTTTCCCAGGGATTAGTGGATGTTTCTTAAAGATAAAGATGTGTTTCAGTGACAATTTTGTGACACTTTAAATTGGGTAGAATAGATTTCTCTAGTAATGTTATCTCAAACGTCAAATGAACATATTCTGCTTTTAGAAACAGAATCATAAGGCTGGAAGGGACTTTTTCTGGTCAAGCCCCTGCTCAAGGCAGGAACCTTATGCCTTTAACCTTATCGTTTTAAAGAATTCAAGTTACAAAGTGCAGAAATCTAAAGCCAGCACAACACTGTGCCTTCTGAATTTCCCCTATGGGTGCTTAGCCATACATAACGATGAACATGACTAAGTTGGTTCATTATGAATTTGCTAAATAATTCACACAGTAGTTTTAAATTAAGATTCAGTCTAATTCCCATTGATGTTAAGCCTGCAGTTAGTTACTCACTTGTTTACAGGTCCTACCAGATTTTTTTTACAAAAAGGCTGACATGCATAACACCAATGCCAAACAATGCATGTCACCAACTTTCTAAGAAAATAAGTTTTTGAAGTGTATATAATTACTTGACAAGTCTTATTGGATCTACTGGATCCTAGTAAAAAGTAGCTAGTAAAATAGTCGTAGTGGAACACAATTTATTTGATGATGTGCACTTGTACTTTGTTTCCTTGGAGACATTTAATATTGAATTCTGCTCTTCATACAACATTGCATGACATTGTTAAACTTCATAGGAGAGCTCTGTGTTGGAGAAATGAGTGAAGTGATCAAAATCTAATGGATTTAGACTTCAATTAATTAATTAACACAGGTGCTATTTGCTTCTATTTAAAATATTTAAAAGAAGCTCATTTTTAGCTTTGCAGTTGTAACTGTTGGCTCATTTTTAGCTTTGCAGTTGTAACTAATTCACAGTTTTTTCAGCAATCAGACTGGTAAAATATATTTCTTTCTCGATGGAATATAATGCTGAACGTCAAATGAGTCAAATATTTCATAGTTTCTGTTGCATGGATCCAGATTGTTGGGGGCAATATGCAGACCCTGTAAACCGCTTAGAGAGGGCTATAAAGCACTGTAAAGCGGTATATAAGCCTAAGTGCTATTGCTATTTCAAGAAAAACATCACCGTGTTTTTCTCTCTTTTTCTTCTAGGTGGCTTGTTATAGCAGTTGGTTTAGTCAGAGCATACCTTGCAACAGGTAGCTATCATAAACTCTATCATTCAATAGAAAAGCCTTTGAAATTCTTCCAGACTGGAGCTTTGCTTGAGGTAGGTTTATCACAGTCTTCAAACCCTAGGCCAGTGATGGCAAATCTGTAAATGTATGTCATGACATACCATTTTTGGTGACATCCCAGGAGCCCTTTGGAAGTTGTGCAAAAAGGCCTTGTTCTTGTGCAGCCTGAAACATCCAAAAATTGCACATTCTCATTTTCATACAATTTCCTGAGGCACCAGAGGCCTCGCAAAAGCAGAACCCTCTCCTATGACTTTCAAAGGGTCTGGAAAGGCCTTTGAACTCACACAGCTCTGAGGTATCCAAAAATTGTGCAATTTCCAGAGGGTCCAGAGAGGAAAGGACAGTTTGAAGAGGAGGTCCAAAGAAACCATTTTTTTTCCAGGATGCCAGCAGAGTCAAGATAGGAATTTTCTGGGTTTTTTTTTCTGTCACACCAAGCCTAAAAAATTCACCATCACTTCCCCAGGCATTTCAACTTATTCCTTTGTTGTAATACTTGATTAATTACTATCCTTTTTAATGCATTATCTTTTTCCAAGGTTTATTCTGTCAAATGAAAAAAGAATGATAAAACATAAGCATAATAGGAAGCATAATGATATCAGGTACAACAAAGAAAGACTGACATGATAAAATTATTACTTTCAAGTGAATGTGTTTTCCTTTGAAATTAAAGTTTAGATATTTGACATACTTGGTAAAAATGTCAAATTAGAGACTTTTTGTGCTTTTTTATCACAGTGTAAAGAAGAAATATTCTATTGATAGAGAGTTCATCAGAGAAAATTAAATACCTTTTAAAGATGGTTCTGATATATCAACAGTCGCCCAACCTGTCATTTACTTCTCTTCCCAATAATGCATACAATGGAGGGATTGCTTTATTTCATGGAAGAAGTTCTGATCTGACAATTATCATTGTCTCATGAACAAGGAAGAATGATGTTTGAGAACCCCAGAATCTCTTTTAAAAGAGATAAAAGTCAATCTTTTTTTATAACATAGTTTTCTAAAAGGTGGCTTTTCAGCACAGCAGAATTGTAAATGAGGAATTTAGTCATTGGTGAGATTAAAATTGCACAAAATTATGATTGAACAGATAAGAGATATATGTTATGATAAAAATGACAATGTTCTTAGTCATAATCATGATGCTGTTGTGTAAAGCAAAATGTGCTACAAATGTGAAAAGTCTTAATAATTTCTTACTTTTTTTTAGATCGTGCACTGTGTAGTAGGTAAGTTTTTAAATTAAATATTTAATATCTTTATTTTGGAAGGCAAGGAGGAATTCTCATATTCTCTGCTCAGTCATTTAAAGGAATTGCAACTATATATAGCATGACATACATCCAGTTTCTGAGCATTTGATTTTCTTTATTTTTGTTTTAAACATGCATTTGAATATGCAAATATAATCATTTTTTTCAAAAGTAAGAATTACATGTTCAGACTAACAGAAGTTATTTCAACATTTTATGTTCATTGCTTGTATTGAATGTAGCTTTTATTATGGTATTAATTATTTAATAATAAAAATTGGTCTATTTCTGCTTCATACTGCTTATAGAACAACTGTTAGGAATAAATATTAAAGTTTGCCAAAATAAAATTCAGCATTTTGAAGCAATTTATTTATAAGTTGAAAATGTGATCCAATTTTCAGTTCTTCTAGCCTCATCACAGGAAAGTCTCACACACACATACACACATACACACACACACACACTTTTTTAAAAAAAATAGCTGACCTAGCTGCCAGAAAGCAAATGAGCATGCTATTTCAATTGCCAGGCTAGAAATAATCAAGCTTAAGTTTTATTGTAACTTGCTGGAAAAAGTCCTTTTGCAAGACTTTTTGTCTCTGAGAAGAGATCACTGTCCTGGGACAAACAGACAAACAGGGATGGAGAAGAGTCAGAAGGGGAATCCAAAGGAGAAGGAAGAGTTAATAAGATCAGGAAAGTCACAGGCAAGAGATGGGTTTTAATTAAGTTGTCCTCAGCATTGCCCAAAGAGAAGGATGGCCATTAATAAGTAATGCTGAACCTCTGCCTAGTCCACAGCTGACACTCATAGGATAGTAGTCTGCTTTCCTCCTGCCCCCAGCCCCAATGCCTTTTGGCCAGTCTCAGATTTGTGCAGTTCTTGACTGGATCTTCATGAAGGACCTCTGCTTCAGGCCAAGAGACTGAATACGGTATCTGAGTCTGTTGCTATCAGAAAACAGTTGAGGGATCCTGTGAACTTGCAGAGTCTATCAGAACAAGTGGGCTTGCTGACTCCAGTACTCCTGGAATCTTTAGCAAAAGGATTGCTGCCATTGATGCATTTTCCTTATTCTGGATTGAAGATCTGTTCCTTAGCAGGGTCAATGGTTGTTGTTGTTGTTATTATTATTATTAATACAAAAACAAACTTTCTACAAGTATGCATTGAATAACTCAGTGACAAAATCTAAAGCAAAATTTGATTGTGAGAAATTAATTAGAAATAGTCCTTTATGTATGCACAGATGTTTACAAGTGAGAACTGATATCACTTTACTAATGTAAAACTGAATTAATTTATAGAAGGACATGAGTTTTACACATGAAAAATCTTTCATGTATTGCCTCTTCCAGAGTTATTAATTAGTTAATGCTATTCAGATGCTCTTTGGGCAATGCTGAGGACAACTTAATTAAAACCCATCTCATTTGAACCCATTTCAGTGGAAATGTTTGAATTTTAATTATTGTCCCTAAACAATCATTGGTGTCATGAAAATAAAAGTACTGTGAAAATATATGTTTCCTTCAACATCTGTCACATGCAGTTGAATATTCATTCATCATATATTCAGATTTGACATTGTCCCTTTACTATCAGAATTAAGTGCTGTTTCATAAACAATAGTTTGCTGTTCAGCAAAAAAAGTCATTTGAAAATGCTATTGTTGTAATTGCCTTACTTAGTATTTGTTTCCTTCTGTGCTTGGCACCAGCATCTAGGAATCTCATTCAAGTATGTTACATGGGACATAATATCTGTTGTTCTTTTAGCTCTGGCATCTGATAATCAGAAGGGAAACTAGTCATGTATTTATCAAATTTATTACTTGAAAATCATAGTAAACCTTGTGTTTTCATCTCTGATCCAAAATTCAGACATGAGAGAAATTTTGAAACCAAGAAAAGAATATTTAACAATATTTTAATATTAAAATATTAAAATTAATTTTCATAACAGTGTCTCTTTCCAAATTAGATTACTATTAAAGGGTGAGTGGGTAGTTTAGGAGTTCAAAAATGTAGTAAATCTAAATTGTCTTTACAGGGATTGTTCCTTCTTCTGTTGTCTTGACTGCTTTCCAAATCATGTCAAGAGTTTTTCTGACATGGGGTATTGCCCACAGTGTAAAAGAGGTGAGTTGAGATTGAATTATTTTATTCATCCTTTATCATGAAGCTCCTATCTCTGTTCACTATGGACACCACTATATAATCTCTTTTGCTGATAATAGATGTGTATGTAGACATGTGGTAAACAAATAACCTTTTCAGTACTGTTAGTTTTAATGTCATATTTCAACACCTTGGACATTTAGAATGCTTTTTAGTAGACATGGTTTTGTTGCCATTTAATATATTTCAAGTAAGATTCAGTAGGCTTGAAGAAAACTAGGGGTCATAATCCAACTCATTGTTTGGAAAGGACAGTCAACATTCCCATGAACAGTTTCATTTTTTACTTCATTGGTTTCATTTATTGCATCCAATTTTCTATAAACCAAACTTATCATTATTATTTATTCAGGTTTATGGCCAGATATCTTTCTAAGTGACTTTGAGCAGCTCCCAATAAAAAAATCTATATAAAGAAAAAATATATATCTTTTTAAGTAACTGCTGGGGTGGTGCAGTAGCTCCATTCAGTTGCCCAGACTTCACCCCGCAAGGGATTATGAGGTTGTTAAAAGACAATGATGATGATGATGATTTCTAGCAAGTTTGCTAGAAGAATTGAGAGAGGATCTATTTTTCAAAACTAAGCAGCTTTGATGTAGATTCAATTGGAATACACAATTGTATTAATATAATTTAAACATATGATTAGAAATAATTCCAATATCTTAAGTATAGCATAGTAAGAACTGGATTGTAGAACACAAACATCCAAAATTAAAATTGTAGCTGTAATAGAGTGTAATTTTATTGATTGATTACTTAAGTCGCCCAGGCTAGTTGAAAGGATGTATTGTTTTCTTTGAAAAAATAGTTACTTGCATTGTTATGGAAGCATTCTACATTTCTTTTTTGAAAGGCTGTCTACATACCTGAGTTCTTTGAACAAGTTCAACTATTGAGGATGTTGTAAGATGCATGTGTTTCATCTCTTGCATAAATCTTTCGTGTCTTTTTCAAGTCTTTTAGTGAGAGACTCTTTAATAATTTTGATCAGATTTCTCTTGAATATAATTTTCTCTCAAACCAGGATAAAGCTATCTTAATTTATTTACCAGTCTAATGAAGGAATTATTTGTTTTGGTATCAAATATATGATAGCAGATTGTTCTAATCTTTTCTTGGATGCTTTCTGATGTTTAGTGCATAATATTAATTGCATGAGTCCAGTGATGCTTGAGGAATGTGCTTGTTCTACTAAGATGATAACATTGTTAACTTGTTCTGTCTTTTCTCCCCCTCTGTTAAAAGTTGAATTCAAGAAAAAAAAAAAACCCTGCCAAATCTTAAATTTAAATCCTGCTTTCTTACTTTTCATGAGGGAAGATAAGTGATTCAAAGATAGGAGTGCCTTGTGTGATTTCCCTTTAAATCAGTATGGCAAGCAAATGTGAATTAAAGCCAAAACTTGATGTAATGCCAGATTGAAGACAATATGCCAGCATTCAAGGGTATTACAAACCAGGAGTTAATCAGGCTTGATTACATTTTGTTTTCTTAACGTGTCAGGCATTGCTTAACTTTAATATCTTTACATTATTCTCATAATCTTTAGTTGGTGGGGAAAAGCTTAGGGTTCAGTGCTGTAAAGCTCTTATTCAGAACACTGATATGTCATTAGCTTTCTACATATTATTTTGATGGACAATTTATGTTTCACGTGAATGAACCCAGCAGATCTTATGATTTAAAAAAAATCTGAGTTTTGAGATTTCATCGATTTAATCTAGCTTAATCCACATCTTGACAACTAACCTGCTTTGCAAAAAAAAAATAAAAAATCACTTGGTATTGCTGAAAGAGTCAAAAAGCAAGTGAATCTCCCTTTCAGATATTATTGAACAAAACTTCCAGTCATGGCTACCCATGTTGATAGTTTGCAGTGCTAAGATTATTGTTTCTAATAATAATATGGACAATCGGTGAGATCTTTTTGTGGGAGTTGTTGAGCTGAAGGTAGCAGGACAAGTTTGCAGCTCTCTTGATGAAGGAGATCACCTAAGCATTCAGGTTCAGTATTGAAGCAACATTGTCCACTCTCTTAGAAGACTTTTATCAGGACTTGGATAATCTATCCCTCCTGATTTATTGGACCTAGCAGCAGTTTTTGATGCCATCAATCATGATACCTTATTGGACTGTCTGCAAATATTTGGGATAGGATGTGCTATTTGCAGTGGTTCTTTTTCTTCCTCAGTGGACAGTTCCAATCTGTGATGGTGAGGGTGGAGAGGTTGGCTGAATGGCCTTTGATGTATAGATTCTCCAGAGGTCACTCCTCTGTCCCCTGCTATTTAACATCTGTATGAAGCTGCTGGGAGAGAGAGATCATCTGATGGTTTGGAGTTGAGAAAGAGATACTGTTAATATTACTGACCAGTTCTTGCAGGCTGTGGGAATCTGGGATGAGAGAGAATAGACTGAAGTTGAATCCTGTAAGTCAGAGTTGGTGTGGATACATGAAGGTTTTCTGTCGCCATCAGAATTGTTCCATGATGAGCGAGCACAACCTGTCAGGGAGGGAGCAGGTTCGTGACTTGAGACCCTTCTGGACTCCTGGCTCTAGCTAGTGTACCATTTGTGACCCTGCCTGTAGCAGGAGTGCCTAAATAGAGCCTATCATCACCATCTAGTTGGATGGGATGACTATCACGAACTCTTGGGCCTTAAAAACCACTTTAAGTTGGTCCAAAACAAGCAGGCTGTCTACTTCCTGTCTTCCAATATCATCAGCAAATAGGACAGGTTTTGCCAATAGTTTTCCAGGTACAATTAAAGGTGCTAGTTTTATCCTATGACGCTTTTTATCAGTATCCAATATCTATGTGATCACCTACTCCAACCAGTACTGGCCCAACTGATCAGATAAAAAAAGAGAGAGATTGTTACTTACCACATATTTTTGAGAATGGGAAGGCTCTGCCTTTCTGTGACAGCACCAACTCTGTAGGGCAGCTTCCCAGTAGAGATTAGGCTCTAAGCCCCTCCCAGTTGACATTTTGGAAGCTACTAAAGACAGAATTGTTTTGGAGAGCCTTCCCCTGATTTTATCACACAATTGGAAACTACTATTTTTATTATTTTCATTCTTATATTTGGTGGGTACTGTTTAATTGTTCTTACTGAGAAGTTTATGGGATGAAAGTTTTAACTGGTTTGTGTAAGCCACCAAGTTTTTTTTTTTTTTTTAATCAAGGCAGAATAGAAATAAGTCAAATAAATATGTTCAAATTTTGATAGATTTATTTTTTTTTTTAATTTGGGCAACAGTAAAAAATGAATTCCTTACTGAGGACTCTTTTTAACAGAAAGAATATTTATGTACCTTGGACATTGGAGAGAAAATTAAACCAGCTATTGGTTGTGGATGGAGGGATAGCTGTGTTTCATTTTAAGCTATGAATTATTTGCTGTTGTAACAGCATTAATTATTTATAATAGCTCCGATACTCTATTAGTTTTGAATGATGCTAAAAATGGTTTTCCAGTCATTAGCTGATTGTGAGTAGCCATTGTTTAGTTCATTACTCTTGTCATAGGAAAAGAGGAATGTAAAACAGTGTTCATCATATGCCCAGTAGATGGCAGTAGGTTACATAAGATGTACTCAAACAAACTATTTATAATGGAAGACTAATATGATATGAAATGTACTGTTTGCAGTCTTGTACAGAGTTTTTTCTTTTTTTAAAAAAAAAATAATAATAGCACAGAGGAAAGTTTTAAGTGCAAATAAAAGCTTCTTCATTAATTACTAGTAACGTGAGGGATATCACTCTCTTCTCTCTGCACAGTGCAGTTAATGCAATGATACTACAATTGATGTATTTAATACTGCAAGAAATTAGAACCTGTAATTTGTTAATTTACATATTGTTTCTGAAAATGCAGGTGTCTCCTTAAACTGAAGTTTCTTTTTGTATTGTTAATAGTAATGTCATTGATATAAAGCATTGATTACTTTAGGCAGAGTATTCTTTTGACCATCACAAAGATAGAATCATTTACTTCTTTTCTAGCACAGAAACCAATCATAAAGCATTGTTCTTTATTCAAACATTATCACATGGTTACTTGGATGATATTGTTTGAGGTATTTTTTAATAGGAAGAACTGTCCTATCTATCTCATCTTCTCTGCCTTGGTAAAGTCCATATTGTTTTGTCTGCATCAGCCAATTTTTACCTTAGAACACTCCTCATCAATCCAATTTTATTTAGTGATTTTTTTATTTATTTATTTAGTGATATGGTTCCTCCCTCAATTCTTTCCCCCATTCCTCTTATTCTGTACTATCAGAATGCTTTGGTGAGATAACCAGCTGTAAATCCGCTCCCCAAATATCTTCGGCATTGAATCTATTTCAGAGGGAGAACTGTCTAGATTCCTAGAATAAGCATGTTTCTGTTGGAGAGTCAGTGAGGAAACCTTGAGAGAAATAGACAACAATTACATAAACAAAGAGGGCTAAAAGATCCCTGGGAAACAAGATCATATGAGAAGATACACAGGCAGGCTTCTGAAGTAAAACATAATCAGGTCTACAAAATTTATGCCAACCCTACATGGTTGATCAGGAAACAGACTCCTCAAGAAGACTAGAATGATACTTTATTGAGACATTATAAATTTGCAAGCTTGATTCTACTTTGTTTTCTCTCCATGTTGGAGTGACATATAGTACCAGTGAACCTTGTTCCTTCTGATCATACAACTGTAATTTTGATTTTTTTTTAAATGGACTAAATGACCAATTGTTTCCTTATTGCATAAAGGAGTGTCAGGATTTCATCTACATGAATAACTGATTTTTTTCATAGATCTACAGCTCTCCTTCAGTAATATTTTAATGTCCTTGACACTAAGAAGTCAGTTGCATTTTGCTTCAGCAGAAACATATTCTATCTAAAAGAATCCCACATTTGTTCATTTCCTATGTTCGCACAAAGCAAGGTACTTCAGTTTCATTTCAGTGTTTTTTAAGAAGAGTGATGGCAGCTCTTAATCCTTTCTTTGATCTCCGTTAAAGCCCAGGTCACACTGCACCAACAGATGCAAAAATGATGTAAAACATTAAAAAAAGCTTGCCATCCGTTGGAAAACGCGATGCATCCGTTGTGTACTCATTGCATACGTGTTTCATATGCTCTATCCTTTGAGCATCCGTCCACTGAGATTTCATCTGCTCAAGAAGTTTTCAGCTGCACAAAACTTTGTGAACAGATGAACTTTCCACTGTGTACGATGTAAATCCGTGACATCTGAGCAACAAACGTTCTATGTCCGTTTATCAACCGTTAAACGTCTGCTGTATCCTCTCTGCATCCTCTGGGCATCCCCTCAACTCACATCCACTGCAGCTGAAAACGGAAAGAGGGAGGAAACAAAAGGTACACGGAACGTCTACACAGCGTTAGTAGCACGGAAATAGAAAGGATGAACAGTAAACGGTTTGCATCCTATATACATCCTCTAGGCTTCCTATGAACATCCCTTTAAAGCCCATGTCACACTGCACCAATGGATGCAAAGAGGATGTAAAACAGACAAAAAAAGCTTGCCATCCGTTATTTCAACTACAAGGGCTTCTTCAGTATCATCCTCTTCACCATGGTCAATGCTGACTACAAGTTCATGTACATCGATGCTTCAGGCAACGGGTCAGCTTCAGATGCCCAGGTATACAACGCCAGGGACCTCAAGGAAGGGCTGGAAGGCAACCTCATCATGGGCTTCCCAGATCCAGACCCCCTACCCAACGACACACAAGATGTGTCCTACTTCATCGTGGGTGATGACGCCTTCTCCCTCAGAACCTACCTCATGAAGCCCGACACTTCCAGATACCTCACCCGTGAAGAGAGGATCTTCAACTACAGGCTGTCCAGGGCTAGACGGGTGGTGGAGAACGCCTTTGGCATCCTGGCCAACAGATTCCAGGTACTTCTCACCGCCATGCAGTATCACCCACAGACCGTGATGAGCATCGTGGAAGCTTGCTGCATCCTGCACAATCTCATGCAGACCCGTTACCCAGTGTTGCAGAACAGGCTTGTGAACTGTCAACAAGGGAATGGGGACATGGAGCCTGGTGAATGGAGGCAAGAGCGAAACCTGATCGACACTGTGGATGGACCGGGCCCCAACAGAGCTTCACTTGAAGGGAAGAAGCAGCGCAACCTCCTGAAACACTGGTGCAACTCCCCAGCTGGAGCAGTGGAGTGGCAAGACAGGATGGTAGATGCTTAATGGATGCTTCCTTGAGCCTGTCTCATAACACTGATGAGATTTGCCATGTATGTTGAGTGGCCCTACAGTGAATAGGTCATTAATAAAGAGTTTTGTTTATGTTGAAATGTGTGGATCAATGATTAAATTGTAATTGATAATAAAGGGCCATAGGTGTGGCACCTGGGAGGGTGGACCATACAGTCCCACTATGCTTGCATTGGAGGCTTATCTATCCCACAACTATTACCCATCCCACAGCTGTTACCCATCCCACAGGTATCCCTGCCCATCCCACAGCTATTACCCATCCCACAGATATCCCTACCCATCCCACAAGCATGCAAAGGCTTAACCATTTTCTAAAAGTTTCCACCAACACTTTATTAAGTAAAATAAATGACCCAAGTGTGTGAAGCAAAGATAACCTTTATTAATAAAAGTTAAGTAACGTATAGGACTTTATTTAAAAAGGAAAAGGAACCAAGAAAAGTGTCCCAAGCAATGATAAAGTCAACAGGTAACAACTCAGTCCCTGGCAATGTTCTCAGTCACTCTGAGGCATGTCTATGGTCTCAGGTGTAAAGGATCCAGGGACTGTGGAGGTGGCAGTGGATGGAGTGCTGGTCTGAGGCGCTATTGGGGTGCCTGGCCCCGAGAGGACAACAGGAGATGGTGTGTACTGGGGCTCGGGCATGTCCATGAGGGTCTGGGTCACGTAGGTGAGGAAGGGCTTGCGGTTTGAGGATGGAATCTCGAAGTGTACCAGCTGAGAGAGGAGATCTGCGCTGGTCTTGATCATGTCCCTGATCTCCAGCAGGACAGTGTGGCTCTGTCCCTCCGGTCTGCCTCTGCCTGCTTTCTGTCGAGGTGGAGCTGGGGGTGGGTTGGTCCCTGGTGGTCGCGGCTTCTTTTTTCTCCATGTGTGTGAGAGAATCCTCCACATCCTCCGGCATAGGGTATGCAGCTGTCGGGAGGGTCTCTGTCGCGGGGCGCTCTGTGGACACCTGCCCAGACATGGTCGCTGTCTCCTGGCCAGAAGAGGACTGGCTGTCTGTGGGCTGCCTGAGAGTGAGGGTAGACAGAGGGGCTGCTCCTCGGTGGTGGACCTCACCCTCCAGGAAGCTGCACTTTGCCATGACGTAGCTCTCCCGGTCGGTGAGCTTGACCGCGGCCTGGCCAGACTTCTTCAGGTGCAGCTTCCCATACCAGGTGTGCATATGCTTCCACCACCCGAGGAGGACATCAGCAGTGTAGCCCAGGCTCTGTGCCTTCTGTCTCCAAGCCGCTTGCTTCCGCTTGGTGTCTCTATATAGCCTGTGGCCCTTCCTCCACATGTACTCGTTCCCCCTCAGCCACTCCAGCACCTCCTCTTCATGCTCCTCTGCGATGGAGTACTGCTTCCTCTCTCCCTTCTCCTTGCCTTGCCTCTTCCTCCCTTTGGCAGGGCCTTCATCATCAGGGCTTTGGGGCTGGTCCACCACAGCAGCAGCAGGAGAAGCACCAGCAGCAGCAGGAGCAGCACCAGCAGCAGAAGCAGCAGCAGCAGCAGCAGAGTCAGTGCCAAGGGGTGGGATGGTGGATCTATCCCTCTTGCCAGGGCTGGCAGAAGATGGCACAGGCTTCCTCTTCTTCCCCATGGTCTCTGATGAAGATGTGTCTGGCAGCAGGTCTTTCCTCTGAATGCTGGCCTCGTGCGAGCTGCCTCCTTTTATATCCATGGGGCTGACACAATGCATCCTCCCCGCATACGCAGTTAACGCTCTGTATCCGTTCTGCATCCGCTATGCATCCGCATCATCCGCTACGCATCCGCTATGCATTCGCTTCATCCGCTACGCATCCGCTCTTCCCGCTATGCATCTGCTTTGCTATGCTCCCCCGGAAGCCCTGCGGACGTGCCATCCGCTTCCATCCGCTTTCATCCACTAGGCTTCCATTGAGCATCTGTTTTATATCTGCGCTACGTCCTCCCCCCGTCCGTTCTTTTCCATTCTGTTTATGCAAATTTTTGCCCCTTTTGAGAGCGGATAAGAATGGATGGAGCCACCCCCGGATTTTTGGCCGTCTGCTGTGTCCTTTTGTGCAGGATGCAGCAAGCTTTTCTTTTTCTTTCTTTTCCACTTTTTGGAGCGGATGACAACGGATGGAGTCACCCCCGAAAATTTGCTCGTCCTCTGTGTCCTTTATGCATATGCTTTGCATCCGTCGGCCAGTGTGACCTAGCCTTAAGTGACTATGAAAGTTCAAGGCCACTTACAGCAGTGCTTAAAAGTTTAAGAACCTATTTGAATTTTCAATATTCATGTTTTATAGGTCATATTTATGTAGAAATATTGAACATTCAAACAGTTCAAGAACCTTCACTTATATAACATAGGTTTGGGTCATTTTAATAGCTTTTTTTTGGGGGGGGGGGTATTGTTTTATCCAAGATCTGTCAGTCTCCTAGTTTCAGCCTGCCTAATTAATTTGGCAGTACTAGTTGAGTCTTCATTTCAACAAGGTAGGATTGCAAGGCTCACATTTTTAAAGTTATTATTTTAGCTGTCCCCTTCTTTCTGATAGATTAGCTGGCTGATTCCCCATATGTATGTCACAGACACCACAGCGAAGAATAGGGATGAGAATTAGGGCTAAGGTTAAGGTTACCGTCCTCTCTTCCTTCCCTGCGGGAGAGTTTCAGTATAGGTAGTCAACCTGCACAACTACAATTGGGACCAGAATTTCAATTGCTAAGCAAGGCAGTTGTTAAGTGAGTCATGCCTCATTTTGCAACCTTTTTTTATAGAAATATAGAAAACTGATGGCAGAAAAAGACCTAGCAGGCTATCAAGTCTTCCCTTTGAATTGTTTGTTTCCTTTTTAATTAACTATTATTTTAAATGGTTTATTTATTTTTAAATGTTGCCATAGGTTTATCGTAAGCATGTTTAAACTCAGTTACTAGTGACTGACCCAACTACCTCTGCTGGAAGTTAGTTCCAAGCTTCCACTACTCTTTCTACGAAGTAATGCTTTCTGATATTTGAACTTCCCTCCTGTCTGAGATTCTGCCCCCGTGTTCTTCATTTTGCCATGATTTGTTAAGCGAATGACTACAGTTAAGTGAATCATGTATTTGTGAAGTGAATTGGCTTCCTCCATTAATTTTGCTTGTCAAGAGCTGGCTTGGAAAGCTGCAAATGGCCATCATATGACTGTGAAATGCTGCAACCGTTGTATAGACATGCCAGTTGGCCAAGTCCCTGAATTTTGATCTCATAACTGTGGGGATGCTGTAATGGTCAGCAGTGTGAGTATCAATTTTAAGTCCCTTTTTCAGGGCCAAACAGTCACTAAATGAATAGTGGTCGATTGAGGACTACCTATATGCAGTATATTTCAGTATGCAGTGGCAGTCCTCAGAGAGATTGAGAGAAATGGCAGCAGTTCTACCTTTACTTAAATATTGAAGGACAAAATCCAGTTATTTTCCTGATTTTCTAGTCTGTAGAACATTCTGGATAGGTTATCAACCAGACATAGATACAATTTATTGTATGTAAAGTCAGAGATAATAATTTACAAAAATCAAAGTTACAAATAAACAACCAGTTTTCTTTTCTCTCTCTCTCTCTCTCTCTCTCTCTCTCTCTCTCTCTCTCTCTCTTTCTTTCTTTCTTCACCTGAGCCATTGCATCCAAGTGTGCAGCAATTCCCAAAAGATAACAAATGTTACTGTCCTCTGGTCCAAAGACGTAATTTTCTCCTAATCTTTATCCTTTTCTATAATACAACAGAAATAGTTTCCAGATGAAACTTTTATTATGCAATTGCCTTTAATACAAAGTTTTACAGGGATTAAGAAAGTTTTCCACTTGAATCCTCCTTTTATTCACACAATTTCTTTTTTTTCTTATTATAGAAAATCTGTTAAGTGAAGACAGAATAATCATCCAGTATCTTTTGACTGGTAGAGCTAGGAGCTGTGTTGATCTGAAGTCACCCAGAATTCTTTACAACAATGCATTACATAGACTCCTTTCTGCTGCATTTGCTGTCTTTTAATTATTTCACTTTAGAATAATAATACAAATTAGAAGTTGATACTTTAAAAAAATGAAGACTCATTTGTGCAACATTTTTAATTTTTTAAAAGACTCCATTTCAGTGCTTATTGATGGTGGAGGCAAAAATCATTTTAAAACTATTTTCCTGTAGTCTGTTCTGGAGGGAGAATTGAGATGGCTGTTAAAAAAACAAGAATGAATTAGTGTGATTATATATGCAAAGCTTGAAATCATTGGAAGGATGGTTATCCCGAAGTCATGGTATGACTCACCTGCTTGGGGTCAAAGAATATAAGCAAGGTTTAATATTTTAGATTATATATGTAATTTATTTTCCACTTTCAATAGCTGCATTTATCTTTTATAGGTGCAAAGTGAAGACAGCATCCTTCTTTTTGTGGTTGCCTGGACGATCACAGAGATTATCCGTTACTCTTTCTACACATTTAGTTTACTAAACCACCTTCCTTATTTTATCAAGTGGGCAAGGTAAGGTGATTAAATACTTAATAATTATCAGTTTAAGAAACAGTAGCTCAGTGAAGCAGAAGAGAAACAAACAGACACTAGTTTAGTTTAGCTTACTTTATTGCCATTAGCACCTCGTACAAAGAAATCAAACACCATCTTCAATGCACTAGGCATTTTATGTGAGGAAAGAGTTTAATGGGGGCATGAAAAGCATTTGGATTTGAAGCACTTATTTTGAGCATGGAAATACTGTTCCAGATGTGAAATGTTTTAAATATTTTATAATGTAATATTTCAAGCTCAGAAGCAGAACGTCTTCTATAAGTGATCTCCAGACTGCAATCACTCACCCAACAATCATTTAAACTTGCCATAGTACTGAACAAGGACTTAACAACCAGTTATTGGAGTACTGGCTGTTATAGCATCCTCATGCTCACATGATTATGATTTGGTACACTCAGTACCTGGTTTGTGATTTACAAGATTGCAGTGAGCCACAGTCATGTGATTGTGATTTCTAACATTCCCTGCTGCTTTTATACAAGTAAAGTCAGTGAGAAAGCCAACAGGAAATCAGAAGACTCGGTCACTTAACCGAGTCATTGTTAATGACCTCATTGTCAATAACCGAGTCATTGTTAATGACACTGTTAAGCCTCACTTAACAATGACAACCAGGACAGATGAAAATACTTCTGCTAAGTCACATGGTTATGTGTTGTTGCACTTTATAATTATGTCACTTAACAAGATCAGTCCCAATGGCCATCATAAAGACTTAAGGGCTACCTCTATTCAAAACAGGTCTGGTCCAATTTGAAATATTTCCAAAAAGATTGGAACAGCCCATTTAGTATTTCAAAGAAGGAATTTTGAAGTTAAAATTGTTTGCGCCTTATTCCCTTTGCATAGGGAATGTGTCGACTGCCTTATCGTTGCTCTGACTTTGAAGAATCATTAAGGACATCTGGGTGCTGAACTTGGAGAAGTTGTGTTTGATTGGGTTGCAAAATACCCTTTGCTCTTCTTTCAGTTTCTTACAATGAATTATAAGATAGGAGAAGGGGGATTAGGATTGTTGCTGTTTTTTGTGCTTGGAAAGGAAGAAAGTCAATAGATTTGGATCAATTTTGCTTAATAAGGCACAAGCAGGAATGCTTGGAGGGAGAAGAGAAGTTGCAACTGGTTATTGGAGTCAGTTGCTTCCTAATTTAGATTATACCCATGCATGGAGGGGGCATTATTTTATTTCTTTTGAATATTCAGAGAACTAATTGATGAACAATTGCATTTTTATTTTGCAGTAACAATTGGTATAGCACATAAGCATATAACCAGTTAGTGTTCTGTAGTTTATAACCTGTTTCTATTTAAAAGTCTCCCTTACTGGACTCCTTTTCCTTTCATTTATTTTTAACCTGTCAAATGACTCTTCCATTTGTCTTCATACTTCTCTCTCTCCCCCTTTTCTTTGTTTGTCCCCTCTTTCAACTGTCTTGCTATTTTTGATTAAGGAAATGCTCAGGAAATCCTTTGCAGAATCCTCCTGAAGCAACAACCTATACTTATGAAGCAGTTCTTTTTTTGTGCCTAGGAGTTTTATCCGAGTAAATGTGTATTGGATTATATCCTGAGTTCCTAGAAATGAAAAATTTGCAGTTTATTTAACTTTGAATATTTTATCCTCAAACAAGGTATAACTAATCAGTTATAACAAATTTTATATTGATTTGGTTATAAAATATGTGTATCTTTCAGTCATTGAAATTTCAATATCTAGAATTGCCTGTCTGACTTTTATTCCCTCTGTGAATATTTATTTTGGTTTTGTAGGTATACTTTATTCATCATACTATATCCAATGGGAGTTACTGGAGAAATGCTCACAATGTATGCTGCTCTGCCCTTTGTCAAGCGATCTGGTTTATTTTCTATTAGTTTACCTAACAAATATAATTTTTCATTTGACTACTACACATTTCTGATCCTGGTTATGCTAACTTACATTCCAAGTAAGTACAGACTCAGTTCATATTTTCTTGCCTTATGTATCTAAAAAATTTGAAAATATTTGTGATCTGTTGCAGTTAAAGATTTTGTGTGTTGGTATTCTTGAATAATCTTGCAAAAAGGCTAGCAGGATTATTTTCAGACCTGTATTCCAGGAGTTGTTCCATAATGGAATTCTATGTGAAAAATACACCCCAGTTATCTAGTAAAGTTCTCTGGCTGAAAATCAACTAGTAATCCACAACCCAGTTCTGCCCCTTAACCATTACACCAACTTGTATGTGTATGTTTAAGATTACCACAGTGAACATAAATGTACAGATCCCTTATCTATGAAGGGGGTTTCTGCAACAATTGTTATAATGGTCATCTGCTAAAGCTCAGAACTGTCAGCCCTGCATGGAATATCTATACATCTGTTAAATATACAAAACTCTTCCGAAACCTCTCTTTCCTTCATTTTATTCTGGTAACTTTCCACATTAGCTGGAATATTCAGATTTCACATTGAGCTCTTCTTTACATGTTTTTCCCTTCCATCATTGGAAGTCAGGAAAGCATCTCATTTTCAAAACTGATGGCCTCTCCCACCAGCATTATTTTTATCTCATGCCTCAAGGGTGAGTAAGCAGCAACTCCTGCTGCTGCTATTAAAGGCTGTCCAGCAAGAGTTTCTTACTACCTATTTCTGGATGACATCAAGAATGTCTCTCACCATCCTGGTATGATAGAATAAATATCATGTTAAATAAAAAAATATATCAAGTTAAATAAAAAAATATATCAACTTATAACATTACACAACTATAACTATTGAACTGTTTGGGGTGATGTTTTTGCTTTTCTCTTGTTCACCAGAAACAACAGCTTTCCAAGGCTGTTCTCCCTATAGTTTTAGTTGGAGACCCCCCTCCCCATCCAAGCACATGCTTCCTTGAGGGTGGCAAAGGAAAGCCACCATCAAGGGTGCATGAGAGTGGCTTTCCTTTATGGAAAAGGAAGGGGACAGGCTACACAGTGTTTGAGATTGGCAGAGTGGAATGGGCAGTGGGCTGTGTAGCACTTATCAAGGAAAGCACCTTGTGCAAAAAAAACCCCACCGGTTTTTAGAGAGACCAGTCTGCAGAACCAGCTTTTAAGGACCTTTCTGAAGGATAAAAGAGGGGCAGGTCTTACCTCTTGTGGCAAGATGTTCCAAAGAGCAGGAGCCGTGGCAGAAAAAAATTATTTTCTTGGATCTCATCCACTGAAATGCCTTGGCTGATGGGATCTGTAGTAGCCTCTTCTTCCAGTACAAGTGGGATGGACCAATTCCATCGGGGAAAGTCAATTCTGCAGATATGCTGGACCCATACCACAAAGGGCTTTAAAGGCAATAACCAACACATTGAATTGCACCCAGATCAGTAGCTGGTGCAGCTCACTTAAGAGTAATGTTACATGTGACACCTAGAATCCTCCCAAACTGTCTGTGCTGCTGCATTTTGGACCAATTGTAGCTTCCAAATAGTCCTCGAGGGTAGTGCCACATTCTTGTTCCTGGCAGAACATCATTTTTCTGCTGGATCACTCAATTCCACTTTGTTCTTCTTCAGAAGCAACTGGCAACAAGGTGGAACCTGCACTATGTAAATGTACCCTTAGCAAACAGTAAGCAGTCCATCTCAGAATCAGGGTCAGGTGGATGAGCCCATTGTCATCTGTTTTCCTAGAACTAGAAAGTAATAATTGGTGCACTGATTGAACAATGAACATTGCAAATTTCATTTTGCCATTACTAGACGATACCATCTCTGAAAATCTTTCTAAGGCATCCCCTAGGAGTCAGCACTGCCTGGAAGGCATAAAAAGAAGATATGATATTAGACAGCCAGCATTTTTATTGTATTGTGCTATAATTGAAGCATAAATCTTATCAAACCAGTGCTTTTTCATGGGGAGAACCAGAAACTATTTGAACAAAAATTCTGCAGCTGTTACATCGAGAATGAGATAATTGCTGTGTGAGACACTGATTTGTTTGAAAGAAGGTCAGATTTACAGTGCCCAAATAAAAGTGAATAATAGAAAGAAGAGGAAGTAGAGGAAAGGACAGTTTAATTTCTGAATATTGAAGCTAGAAGCTATCGTTTTCTTTTTGCTTTGACTTGTTTTACTTATTAAAGAAGCCTTTACTTTAAGCATACAGTGTGCCATAGAGAAAAAAATACAGTAAATTGAATATTGAAATGAAAGGTGTCCAAAGAAAAACTGTTTAGCGAATTAGCATATCCCAAGTAGTTTTTTACCTTGATATATTGAAAAAGACCAAAAATGCATGTTTTGAGGCACCAATGTCTTTTTGTGAGAGTCTTTGAATATATGACACTAATCAAAATGTGCTCAGATAAAGCTCCTGACTTCTAATACCCAATTGTGTTGTTTTTCAGGCTTCCCTCAGCTATATTTTCACATGTTACATCAGAGAAGAAAAGTACTTTCTGTTCCTGAAGAACACAAGAAATCTGAATAATTCCAACTTCTATTTAGAGTTGTGCCCAAATGTTTGTGCAAAGAGGAACCTACCAAAATATGAACACTCAATCCAAGTTATAAATAATACAGAATAGTAGTATTTTGAGAAACTCAACATAAATACTTGATCAACTGCTCGATTATTACTAAAGTTATCAACAGTAGTAATTTTGGGTAAAATCATTACTCTATGAAATTGCATTTTCAGCATGTCTTGTTATAGTGAAACTTTTTATTTTTTGTGAATCTGTAATCTGTTGATTAAAAACTACCATCACATCCTTGATAATTAAGGTCATAGATAAGTAAGCCTTATGCTTGGATTAGAATTAAAATTATTTCAAAATTTGCATGTCTGACATTGCATCATAACAATATTATCTGGAATGCTTTTAAACATTTGCCTAAATTGCCATCAGCTTCTTAAAGATTGCTGATCCTGATCTTAGAGAAGATCATATTCATATCCAACAAGCCTAAACAAACAGACAGTGTTACCATGATAATAGCTGTAACTAGTTGCATAATCTGCACAACTGATTTTTTTTATGTAGTTGGGCCTTAAAATACTGCATTGTTGCACAAGAGTGTTTTAAACATGCAACGTAATCTTAATACCTCAAACTTGGATGTTCTCTTGCTATTTATTCTTGAATGCTTCTCTCCACCAAAACCCTGTTCTATTGAAATACACATATTATAGGTAATTTGTTTTTATAATCTGTATTTAATTGTTGAAGTACAAAGAGAATAAATACAAAGAAAATATGCAAAGATAGGAAAACAAGATAAAAAGACTGCTACATTAAAAAAAAAACCCAGTGAAAAATAGAAAAAGTAAATTACTTTTTAGTGATACATCTTCCTCCTTTCTTTCCTTTGTATTCTTAACTACTACACTAGTAGCTTTAAGTAATTTGTGATTGATATTGATTAAAAAAAAACTTTTGTTACGGCTTTAAATTGCTGTCCAAATTCATCCAAATACAACATGTTAAGGAAATGTTGATACTTTTAGTAAAATAAGCATTTAGAGAAATTGAAGATACTTTTCTTAAAATCTGTTCATGTAAAATTCAAAACATTTTAAGTCTCCATTAATTTTGGGCTTAAAGTTCATGCTATTGCATGAAAGTTTAAATGTGTTTAAAGCTAACCCATTTGGAAAATTGACATTTTATATGGAAAATTATTGAGGAAACTTTGAATACTTTTTATTAAATAACTAATAGTCTTGAACAAAATGCAAATTGTCATTTATATTTTTAAATTACAAGCCATCATTGTTGGGATAAGCTTTATTATTGCTAAAAATGATGCTGGTATTGCTCATCCTCCCTATTACTAAATTCATATACATTAACTTACAGTCTAAGACAGGGCTCTCCAATCTTGGCAACTTTTAAGCTTTGATGGCTGAGGAATTCTGGGAGTTGAAGTCCACAGGTCTTAAAGTTGCCATGGTTGGAGACCCCTGGACTAAGAAGCATATCCTTTACTCCATTGCTGTAACTGACTTACCTTGTATCTCATTGCCACTTTTTACTTTGTTCTACCATGGAGGTGCTGGTGGTGCTGGGAATGCCTCACAGAAACCTTTGGCATTCTTGTTGATCATTCTGTAGAAAGATTTTTTTTTTTTGGTCCCATTATTTCCTCCAAGCCAGATACATAGTGCAACATGTTAAAGAGTTTGCCCTAATGGTTTGTCTGTAACAATTTTTCATCAAATAGTGGTTTGTATAAAATGGTTCATAGCCAAATTTATACAGCAAACATAAGCATACATTTGCGTGAAGGTTGGAAGAAGAACAACACTTAGCTCATTCCTCAGTTATCCATTTGGTGTGCGGATGAAGACAGCCTTTCCTTTGGGAATATGGTGGCTTATTGAGAACAAGTTGTGCCATCTGAATCATTCTAAGCCTGCAGCAAAGTTCATTCTATTCCTTCCCTTTGCATGCTACCAGCTTAGCACATCAGTTCTATACTGAAAAGGGTAATGTTATCATCCCCATGTTTGGCAGGATCATTAAAATAGAGTGTGCATTTTCTTGGAATTTTTGATAGCTGGCCATTAACAAAGCAGCCACATCCACAGATTCAGGGGATTGATTTCCAGATTCAACACTTAGCCATTTTATGTTTATAACTGGGAAAAAAAAGATTCTGCCAGACTCTGGTTCAGAGTTATCCTTGTGATTGTGCATAAACTCAGGTTATCTTATGAAAACCATGGGTTCTGTGATTAACTTTAGAATGGTATGTTCTTGCCAACTTGGACATAAGACAATTCAATAAAATTTGAGTCCATCTGAATTATGAAAATGCTTTTCACTGCTAGCCCACTTTATAAGGGCTTTAGGAACCTGGCAAATATTGCATAACCTCTCCTTTCATCTCATCGTACATCTATTCAGCAGGAAAAAAGGACATGGAATACTTTACTACCTCCGTTGTAGCTGCTGGTCAAGTACTTTCCATTGGCACAAATAGCTCTAAATCCCTGTTGCTGCTCTAACGGCTACTTTGCATGATACGGGGCAGCAGTTGGTGTATGTAATGTTTTAGATTTGATTTAGGAAAAATCTCAGCACACCAGAATGTAGGTGTAGCTACTGTGCAGCTCATGAAAATAGTTACATCTGCCCCTGGATTGCATAGCTGCTGCTTGATAGATTTCTGTATCAGACTGAGATTGGACTAGATAATCTCCAGGATTATCTTTCCTATCCTTACACTCTGGGAGCTTGGAAATTGATGTAGCTGTTGAACTACAGAGAAGCACCATGCATCAATGTTTCTACATATTCCATAGTTCTTCCAAACTGGACCCAAGACAACAGCTCAACGTTTTATTTCTGATTGGTTAGTTCTATCCCCTAAGCAGATTTACCTACTTTTATATGGCAGCACACATTGTATTGATGTGATTGATTTTACTTTATCCTTAACAATCCTTTCTTGAAGCTGCTATGCTTTTGCTATTCCTACTGTCATATCTTTGCTTGCATAGGTTCAATAAGGATATTTTGTGAGCTGCTTGAAAGTTGCCCTGGTAGTTTACAGCAGAGAATGGTAATTTCTTTACTGTTGAGAACTATTCTGTATTTGTTTGCTTTGCAATTAAGAGCCATAAGGGAAATTACTTATACTGTGAATAATGCCACTGAACCATGGACAGGATTTTATCGATTTCTTTTCCATTTTGGTGGAATAGGAATCCTTTTAAATAAAAGATGGGCATATGTAGTTTGTTTTAGGGTATTTTGGATTCTGAAAACTGCAGTGGAGGTTGGCTATGAGTTGTCCACCCTGTAATAAAAAGGAAAATGTAAACACGTTTGGTTTTAGAATTTAATAAGATATTTTTGTAGCAGTTGGGTAAAACATGCCAAATTCAATTGTTTCCTTTTCTAGTCCAAATATATTGTTTCTGAAGCCTTTGATGGAGAAAAGAAACATAACCATCCTTAGGAACAAAACCAATTCAGAAACATTTTAATGTCCACCTTTTGAACTTCTAATAAATGTAGAACAAATTTTTGAAATTGTGAAGAAGTGGCCACATCTGACTTAAGGTTTCTGTAAAGTTTTGTAGAATTGTCTTCTAAAATAATTTTGGTCTAAGAATTGTGGCTAAAGAAGCACCCGATTTCAAACTCTTAATTCTATTTGTTTTATACGCCTTTGAGCTTTTACACACACCCCATCTGATTCTTACTAACATTCTTCAATATCCCTTCTATTGTGAATTCCCGGATGAAAAGACCAATCCTGAAGGTCATTTGATCCCAGCTACTGGTAAAAAACATTGACCAATACTGGTATATGGAAAACTCCTAAAAGAGTAAAACAGCTGTTAATTACATGCTTTTTACCTTCAGCTATTGATAGGCAAATCCATTTTTGTGTAAAGCATTGCTCTTATGTTACCAGTTTAGACTAAAGAACCTCTATTTCAGACCTTAACCTAACCAATATAATCAGGGCATAAGGAATTACATTTCTGAATGACCCATATATATTATGCTTACCCTTTAAATGTGGCATCAGAGAGTGGCATCTCAAATGTGGCATCTCTTCGAGAACACCTGAATGGCATGTTATAATGGCCATAAAAATAGGCCATAGTAAGATGGCTGGCTTTGTATTTTCCACAATATGTTCATTTACAAAATTGATTGGTTGCCCATCTTACCTCAAGGCAATTCTGATAAACACCTACCTTCATAAACAGCATTAATCTGGGATAATTCTAAAACAGAAAAGATAGAAATTCTGTTTGTCTGCCTTAACCTTAGATTAGAAATGCCATTTTAATTTGAAATATATATGGTATATTCCTGCTTTGCATTATTTACTTCCATCTAACCAAACTTATTACCTTAAGGCACTGCTATGGGAAGCTTCTGGGAGAGAAAGATATCAAGCAATTTATTCACTTACATTTAGATTCATTTTTCCTTCTGATAGACTAGTGTTCAGGCTTTTCAGATGGATTTTACCATAAAGAGATGGATAGGAAAAAAGGGAGAGGCAGCATCTAACTTGTGATTAGAGGAAATTAGTCTACTCATTGGATTAGCTAGAAATGACTTTTTCACTAGGCAAATACCAAAGCTTGGTAGAAGCCAGATTCGGATTAAAAGGAAATGAAATCTCTTTTAAGACTGGAAAATGGATTTCTAGGACTAATTATTTAGAAGTTGACTTTTGAAGTTCCTCTACATTGGTTCCATGCGTTCCAGTAATTAATGAAAAAATGCTGCCAGCTGTGGTATTGTATAAAGCTGAGTTGTTACTAAGACTGTTCAGAGAGCAGCAAAGGAACCTTGTTTTATTATAAAATTTCCTACTTAACATTTCATCACACTGTCAAAATACGTTTGAAGCAGATACAGTATGTACAATAGTGTTAATTGTATGTGTAAGGAAACTATTCTCTGAAGGCAACTACTAGAATAGGAGGAATGGTGTAGTAGAGTTATTAACATTTACTGGGTATGCCATTGGTTATAAATTGGGATACATGACCCCCTAATATGTTAAACTAATTAGTGCAATTGATGATTTCAATTTTGTGTTAGTAATACTCAAAAATCTGAGTTGGACTTCCATTTTTTTTTAAAAAGTGGAACGCCCTTTTAAGAAACTCCTAAACCTACCAGGTGCTCCAAATCACAGTTGAGGTCCATGGTGTAGGTTATTTTGCTACTTCAAGCATTTTCCCCTTGAAGCATAAGAGTTATGGGTACCCAGGTGGAGGGGGAAAGCAAATGGAGGAAGGAGATGTTAATTTTTTTCTTGTATCAAAAATATTTGGAACTTTTGAGCCTCTTTGTGTTGAAAGGAAGAGACCTTTGCATGCGTTCTGCATTTAACCTACAGCCAGCCCTTAAATCCATGGATTCTCTACATTTAAACACTGCACTGCTTTTTAACTTGAAGTTTCTCATGCTACAGCAATGACAACTGCTAGGTTGTTGAAGAACATCACTAAGGTGGAAAATGCATTGAATTATGTACTATTGGTTTCCATTACAGACTTGCTATTAGGACTTGAATGATTTACTTATGGTGAGCTAAGGCAAAAACAGCGTATCAGTGCCTTCAATACTATTTACTTAGGATAGAACAATGCAGTAAGCAAGACTTTTTCAATTAAATTTCTGGAAGAGTTGTGGTTGGACTGCTGAGAGCTGCTGTCCCAGTATCTAGAGAAGGCTGAACTGCTCTGCTCTTGCTTAGTTGATCAATTAATGCAATATGAATTCTTCAGTCATCAGTGTTGTGCATGGGCACTGTGCTCATTAATGTAAATGGCAACCAGGCTCTACACACATAATACTTTGTGGAGGGTTGAGGTTAGGCACATTGTATTTGTGAAGGAAGAGTTAATTAGGTTAATTGTTTATATGATGCATGCTTCCTTGAAGAAAAAAATCAGTGGTAATTACCAGACCCAAATATACACATGTAACTGCACCTTGGTTAATGTATCCCAAATGAGGATTTATTGAGTGTTAAGTATCCTTTTCTAATACCTTTGTACTATTTCCATTTACCAGATGGCTGTTAAGATGACTTGATTTCAAGATAAATTTGCCTTATTTTTCAATTCTTGTAAAGACAATCTTTAGAATCTGGATTAAGCTGCAATGTTGCTTTATTAAAATACATTTTACTTCAACCATATCACAAATTCAATATTAGTTTCTCAATCATCAGAAATTAAGTTTGAGTTGTACTTTTTGAAATTGTTGAATTTTGTCTTTTGAGGTATATTTTAGTGAATTATTTATGGGATTTTGTTAGGAGGATTTTCCTCCTGTACGGTAGTCTGGGATGTTTTATTAATTTTTCTTCTGCATGTATATTAAAGCTGCAGCAGAAGTCATGTGCTTATGTTGGGATAATTTTTGTGATGTATATAATGACAGTATAAACAGGATATCTAGTTTGCATCTTACACTGAACTTACAGGTGGCAATTTCATCTCTATTGATTATGATAAATAATCATAATTTCATTTAATTTGGCAGGAAAGATTTGGAGCATGTATGTGTAGGCCAGTTTATAAAATTGTTATGCTTCAAGTGACATGTTTATTATTGATATACAACTGGATTTTTAATCCATATTCCTGTAATAGAATTTGATAGAAATTGTAGTCTTTTGTATTTTTTTTAATGTTGTGAACAATACAATTGTAATTTTATAATAAATACTTTACAGCACAATTTTTTCAAATATTTTTGAAATTTGACAATAACTGGGGCTTTGAGAAACAATGTATGTGCATTTGAAAGAAAAAAATTGTACTTGCTGTGTAGTGAAACGGTTGACTGAGTACATTTTCCCTCATACTGTAGTATTAAAGTAATTATGCCTGCTTGAATTTGGAATAGTAATCAGTATTACTGAAGCAGGATAATCCAAATAAAATGCTCCTAGGACATTAACCTAGGACAAATACATTAACTTAAGCATGCTAATTTGTATGGATGATTTCTTCTACACAATTACATTGTTGTCTTTTCCTTCTCTCGAGCAGATATTGAATGTAATTTACTGTTATTTGCATATGTGAAACGAATTTTCCACTGAAGATCATCCTCAAACCTGAGATGATTTTTCTATTAATGTTTTCAGATATTTTTTTTTGCAAAGTTAAATATAGAATTGTAATTAATCCATCAAATATCTAGTCTGTGCATTGTTGCTACTGCTATTCAATTAAACATCTCTGGCTTCGACTGCATCTACTTTGCATTTAAAAAAGGTAGGGGCTTTATTATATGAATGTGTATTCAAAGTATAATTTGACCCTTGCCTGCTCTCCTCAAAGAAGTATTTTCAGAATTACTTCTGAGTTCCCTTATTACCTAGAATAGCTGGATGTAGTTGCCTATTATTTAGCATTGGCTGAGTCACACTAGATTCCTGGCCTTGTATGAAGTGGTTTAGTCACTCTTGTACAGCTTACACATTTGGAGGTCTATAGTAATCCAACCTGTATGGAACCTGCCCCAACAAAAAAAAAAGCTTTATGTGAAAGTTACAGCTAGTACAAAGTACAAACACATATACATTGGTCATACCTACCCTTTCAAAGTAAAATACTGCGGATTAGCTTCAGAGGGGAATTCAGGATACTGTCTTGTTTACATAGCTTTTCAGGATAGAAAAATAAAATCTGTTTTAAATGGACTTGAGCCAGCTTTCTTTAGAGGTTAATGCAGCAGAGTAGAAAGTGGGAAATCATGAGCTTAAGTCCCATCTTAGCCATGAAGGTCATTGGGTGACATTGGGACAACCACTCTCCCTCAGCCCAGCCCATTGCACAAGGTTGTCATGGAGAAAACAGGAGAAGGGAGGTATATTGGATATGTTCATTGCCCTGAGTTATTTGAAAAAATAAGAAAGGCATACAAATAAATTAAAATTCAAGAATAAAATTTTAGACTGAAGCACATGCTATCACAGAGAAGCACAAAAATGCATGGAACCACTTCATTTGGGGGGACAGAATAGGATAGAAATCATTTTATCAAGTTCAGATGGCTAAATGCAGTTTTATTATAAGGGAAGCTGTTAAGGCAGAACTAGTAGTGATGAGAAAAGGATGCGTAGAATCATCCAAATTGTCCAGCAAAGAGCTGACTTGAGAAACTGTATCTACTGTATCTACATTGTATTTTGTACAATGTACAAAATATTCAATTCTGGCTTTGAGTACCAAGGAATACTTTGAAAGTAGGCACTCATAACAAAGGGGAAAGTCCATCACATTGTGATAGTTTGTTTTTCTTTGACAACAATCTTGTTCACATGGATCAATGTAAAAAGCATTACATATCAATACCCAAGCATTAGCAAAGAGTCAAGTTGATAATACTAAGATTTCTGCTGAAACCTATGTCAATAGAGCAGAATTTAGCAACCTGTCCTCTTATAGTTGATGGACTCCATGGCCATTTCCATCTTAATAATACATTTAATTAGAAGGGCTACTAATTAATCAGTACAGGAGTCCATATAACAGGCAGGGTGCCATTGTGCCTAATTCCTTGATTTCACATAAATCCAACCCTTTCTATTTGTGTGTGGTGCTGAATTAAGGAGAAGGAATGTAGCTAGAAAAAGGTTAAGCCAACAATCAGTATTTGACAGGTATAAAGATACTGTTCTTGACCCCATTCAATTAAAATGCAAGGGTTTGTGAATAAGATTATGGGCAAGATTACTACAGTAGTTTCTGGGAATTATGTGCTACAACTGCTATGTTTTGTTAGTAAAAATGTTTTTGTTGTGAGATGTGTTTTGAACTATCGATATGGTGATGGATTTGAAAAGGAAATGTTGCTTCAGAATATAGGGGTCCTGATACTCTGTCTTTCAGAATTTTTTTAAAATTTGAAATTTTGAAAAACTTAAAAATAGTTAACATCTTTTCCCAGGATTGTGTATCTGTCTTAATATGTAATGCATTGTAACATGAAGAGTCTGTATTAAACTTAATAACCAAACAATAATCATACTACCTCAGACTTGTCCACAGAAGGAAGTTTCACTGACATTTCAGTCACTCAGTATAAAACTAGACAGATTAAATTGCTCCAAAGACAACAGATGATTTATTTTTGTTCAAATTTTAGGGGAGTAGAAGAATGAAGAGAGGACTGAACAAGATGACAAAGTGATGGCAGACTGGGTACAGAAACAAAGTGGGACAAATTAAGACATAAGCAAAGGGTCAGGGTTAAAAGGTTTTGGTAAAGATAAAATTGGAAAGGATTTGCAGAACATAGATCAGGGATGTCAAACTTCATTTCATTGAGGGCTGCATCAGGGTTGTGTTTGACCTTGGACTGGGGTGGGCATAGCCAACTCAATGTCACTTGTGTCAGGGCACCTGTGGTGGCTCGAGCACTCTGCCAGAGAAAACAGACTCCTGAGCTCCATTTTTGGCTGCAACAGCCTCCTACAACCCTCTGGCAGTGAAAATGGAGCCTGGGACGGCCTCACACAGCCCTCCCCAGTTCTGTTTTTGCTGACAGAGGCACTATGGGCAGGTCCTTTGCTGTTTCCAGGGAGGCCCCATGGGCCAGATCTAAACACCTCATGGGCTGGATCCGGCCCCTAGGCCTTGAGTATGACACCCCTGACATAGATGATCTTGGAAGAAAAAGCAAAATAGATTTCTATTTTCAAAAAGCTCTGAATGGATTTGAAACTGCCTTCCTGGAGAACCCAAAGATGCTTTTTCAAGAGGCAACTGGACTTTTTGGTTTTTATTTGAAGACGTTTCGCTTCTCATCCAAGAAACTTCTTCAGCTCTGATTGGATTCCTTCCATTCTCCCACCTTCCAGTCAGAGCTGAGGAAGTTTCTTGGATGAGTAGTGAAACATCTTCAAAGAAAAACCAGAAAGTCCAGTTGCCTCTTGAAAAAAACACTTTTGGAACAACCATGACCTGGATGATTGAGAATCTCCATAGACACTTCCTAGGGCACCTGCCTAATTGAATTCTATCAGATAGCAGAGCAGCAAGTTCATTGGTCAGCAACTGCTGTCTATATCAGATACTATTACCTCATTCCTTCTTTCTAACTCCATCCTACCCAGCTGTGTCCATACATGGAAAGAAAGTAGCAATAGTGCTTTGAGATGCCATAAGCCAAAAAGCCGCAGAAAATTTGATCAAATCTCTGAACTGCCCTCAAAAGCAATTCAAAGGCATCTGATCCTACCCATGATGCTTCCCTTGCAATAACAACTTACTGAGATAGCTTTGACTAGAGGTTAAGGCATTCGGCGAGAAAGCCAAAGACCATGACTTCAGCTTCCTCCTTAGCCATGAAAGCCAGCTGGGCGACCTTGGGCCAGTCATCTCTTTCAGCTCAACCCACCTCACAGTGTTGCTGTGGGAAAAATAGGAGGAGGAAGGTATGTTGGTTATGTTTGCCTCCTTGAGTTATTTTTTAAAAAGTGGGATATAAGCAAGCAAACAAATAAATATATATGCTTTTTTGAGCCTCCCAGAATTCCAAATCCTGATGGGAAAGGGTTTAAAAAGTGATGTTTGCTAAATCGTTATTTTTGGACAGAAATACCTTCCAACACAAAGTTGTTACAGATGTTATCAGAACTGGTTATTGGAATATGTTTTAGCCCACAAAGCTTTTAATAATTCCATATCTAGGGTCAGTTGAAAATTATGGTATTTATCTATCAATTGGAATAATTATCCATATATGTTGAAGTCACCTCTGAAGGCTCTTTTCAAGTCAATTCAACCTGCATGAAAAATGGGGAAAGAGCTTTCTCTGTTCACCACTTTGCTTATGGAACACAGAGTTGAAGATATTCCATTGAGTCAGTTTTGATAATTTGGTTCACATACTGTACACAATTATTATACCCAAATATAACTGAATTAGTTTCTAAATAGATTTCTGCACATGCCTGAACAAAGGTTTTTGTTTTTATTTGCTCAGGATTATTGCACAATTACATAGTTTTGATTAATGGCTTAAAATTCATAAGATTATCAAATCTTTGTAATTTAAAAAAATTGAAAGCAAAATGTTTGCTGTTTTGAGATGAACACCTACATTAGCAAAGATATTTTCTTGCAACGAATATGTGACAAATAGATGATAATGCTTCTCATTGCCAGTTTTTATAGGTAGTTGTAATAACAATGAGAATATGAATTTTAAAATAATATGTATTTTAAAACTGCCAGTTTGTGTGTTTGAGATGTCATAATCAGTTTTTAAACAGACAACTCTGAAATAAAGGAAATATACATAAAAAAGAAAAATGATAGTGACAATGTTTACAAAATTTCAGATAAATAAAATATAACCAAACTTCATGAGTTTGTGAAGCACAAAGTATTTCTGAAACAAAACTGCCATAATTACTGTACGATACCATGTGAAGCAATGTCTAAAACTGCTGGTGTTTGCATAATGAACTGTTTTTTAAAATGTATAGACTACATTTCTAAAATCCTAGTTTTCAATAAACTGTGTATTGTTCAGTTTTGTCTTTTCATATTTATAGCAGATGCTTGACTATCTTCCACTTAAATATAACTAGCAAAAAGGAGCTCACCACTTAACAAAGTAATAAGTTTCATTGATGAATGTGACATTGTTAAGGTATTTTATCTAACATTGGCACCAAATGCTCTTGAGTCCTGTTTAGTAATGCGGTGAAAAAGAATTACTGTCCCTGCCTTCCCCAATCTTACCTAGCACCTATCTAATTGGACTGGATCTCCCATTCTACCTAGACAACAGGGTCAGTTTGGAAACTGCAACTGAAAACTTCTGGAAGGCAACTTCTGAAGTTGGAAATGGCTGGGCTAACTCTTTACCCTTTACAGTTCTTTCTCATTAGCATTGTATGTTGTGAATAATTTCACATAAGATATACCAGAGGATGTTCAAAGTAATTCAGAAATTACCCAGTTCAGATGAAGCTGCCATTAAATAAAATCACAGATTCAAAACACATAAAGTACAAACACATAAAGCTTGGGTTTAGGTCAGCTCACTCGATATGGAACGTTTATCAAAAAGCCAACTCAGGGACTTAGATAATGGCAGTTTCACTGCTTGTGACCTGATTTGTAGAGGTTAGTGATTGCAGTTGCAGCTGACAACAAAGAAACCCCACAAGCTCTCCAGAAGCAGGGCAGAAAGTAGGTCAATTCCTCAGCCCAGGAAACAGCAGCTGTTCCCCAACAGTATGCTCTGGGACATTTATCACATATTACATTCAACCATAAATGGTCTGTTTGGTTATGGTTTTGAAGTAGTGTTTCCCAACAGAGGTAATTTCCAGATACATGGACTTCAAATCCCAGAATTTTCAGGAATGGTCTTTTCTTGCTGGAGAACTCTGGGAATTGAAGTCCACACATCTGTAAAGCCTGTTAAGAACACCGGTTTAGAGCAATGTATGAATAAGCTGTAGTACTATGTTTTTCAAAATGTGACGCACCTTGGTTTAGAGGAGGAAAACAAGAAAAAATAGTTTTCTGCCTCCGCGCATCCCATCTTTGCACTCTCTGATGTCCAGAAGCACTCTGCAGGCCAAAAACATGCCCGGTTTTCAGAGGCCTCTGCAGGTCCCATTTTTGCCCTCCCTGGGGCAAACAGGTACACTTTGGGCCTGCAAAGTGCTTCTGGACACCGGGGTGGGCAAAAACAGGACCTGCAGAGGCCTCTGTCTGGAGGCCAAAATGGACCCATATTCGCTGAAAAAGACACACAGACATTTCCACCACTTTTTATGGGGAAAAAAGTGTGTCTTATACACCAAAAAATACAGTAACTTATTTGTACTGTAAATACACCCAAGTGTATTTTCTAGAATTTGACATTCTCATTAAAACTATAGACATTTTTTTAGAGGAGAATAAATACACCCAAGTGTATTTACTCTCCTCTAAAAATATGTCTATAGTTTTAATGAGAATGTCAAATTCTAGAAAATATTTGGAAGAGTTTATTCATTGATTTTTTTTTCAAATAGAACTATACAGCTGTACCTTTCACGAATCCTCTGCTTTCTATGGATGCAACAATGAGAATTTGTATGAAGAGATTGAGCTCAGCATGCCATGTATGGTGCTTAAAACCACAAGAATAGTTCTTTTTTTATAGCCAGCATATACATTTCCTGGCATTTGATTTTCTATTTTAGTAACCTGTTCTGAACTGTGACTTCTGATCTGATCAGAAATCAGGGAACATTTTTCCTGACCAAAATTGTTCCTGATCATATAACCAGTTGAAGAATGCCAGCTAGAGAGAAGGTTACTAAATACAGGTAGTCCATAAGTTACACCGTTTGGTTAATAACTGTCCAAAGTTATAACGGCATTGAAAAAGGTGACTTTGACTGATCCTTGCAGAAATGACCATCACAGCATCCCCAGTCAGATTGCAACTTGTCCCCATAGCAACAATCAGTAGCTTTTCCAATGACATTTCAATAATGTCTCTAACTCTGTCCACCAACTTGACTTAGTCTTAGTCTTTTCAATGTTGCCACATGAAATCAAAGTAGGTGAGCATCTGCTTGCTGTCAAAATAGGCACAGGGCCAGCTTTAGGCAAAAGCCTAGGGTGCCAAAGCTTAGAGAAGGTCTGAACAACTCATAAAAAGGAAAAGGGTCATATTGATACCTGAAAAAATAATCATGGGCCCCAAAGGAATATTTGGCATGCCAGTCATTCTTTGGCAGCAGTGATACAATGATAGGATTGGAGCTATGGAACTGGCAGTGACATGTGGAGGCATTAAAGTTGTTTGGCAGTGTGTATTTTGGGCATTGGTCGGATTCAATTTTTTTTACTACAAATTCTGTGGGCGTGGCATGGCTTGGTGGGCATGGCAGGGGAAGGATACTGTAAAATCTCTGTTTCCTCCCCATCCCACTAACCTGCTTTCCAGCTCCGTTCTCCTGTGCAGGGCAACAAAAGAAGACCCAGCCGATCAGCTGGGACTCAGGAGGCAGAGAATAGATGAGGGCGGGGCCAGTCAGAGGTGGGATTTGCTGGTTCTCCAAACTACTCAAAATTTCCATTACTGGTTCTCCAGAACTGTTTGGAACCTGCTGAATGGCACCTCTAATTTTGGGGCAGAGGTGTCTGCAAAAGAACAGGTGGTGGCGGGGGGGGCCCTTCCTGTGATGTTTGGAGGCAGTGGATTTGATCAGTTTTCAAAAAACTCTGACAAGTCACACTAGGCTGCTTGTTCAGGTCTTCCAGAATTATTCTAAAAATGCAAATTTTTCATATTGGTGGGAGGTGATGCCATCAGGCGAAAAGGACTAGCCTAAGGATGGCATGTACCTGAAGAGACTAAAGAGGATGATCAGGAAGGAGAGAGGGATGATCCATTGCCAAGGCATTGAGCAGGTAAACATTGCACAAACCCAGAAGGGCTAGAAAGTATCTCAGACACTTCCAAGATTTAGATAAAGGTAAAAGAGACTTGTTGGGACCTGTAAGGTTTTGTTATTGTAGCCAATCTTAATCAAAATACAGTAGTTTTAGGCACATGTGGTTTATTCTGGTCTCCCTTCCAGGTAATCAGGCATAAAAAAAGCAGTGAAGTTGTAACAACAGCAGACCAATTAATTGTGAGGTTCCTAAAGGAGTAAAAATAACATTGCCATCATCTTCATCTATCATTCAAATGATTATTACAGCCTAATTTTCCTAACATTTGCTTCATGTTAACACCATTGATCAGGGTTCTCACCAAGAACTTGAGATTCATGAAAGTATCACATCTACCTATACTACTAAAACTCTCATTCTCATAACTTTTAATTGGGCAAAATGGTGCATTGTAAGGTAGCAGTTTATGAACCACAGTACCTTAAATGGGCTAACTTAAGAATGTGTCCAAAATCTAAACTGTTTCTCATGCTGATGTTTGATTGTATTATTCAGTTTGATGTGGGCTGTTTTCATATATATCTCTGAATGTATTGCTTTTCCAATGTTGGAAGAAATATTCTTCTGGGTTCAGTTCCAAGTGGGGAAAAAGACACTGGAAAGATGGAGGCTATTTGGAAAGATGGTTTAATGGTAGACAGGACCACATGGCTCAAAGCTCCAAAGAAGGATGATCACATGCTCCAAGGTGAAGGGAAAGAGAAAAAAGGGGCCGGCCAAGATGCTGAGACCCTTATATACCCTCTGTTGGGCTCTACCTTAATCTTTCCTGTTCCTGTGCAAGAAATGCATCCCATTGGCTGTCAGACTCCCAAGGATTGGGGGGGGGGGGAAGTCTTAGCTAAATTTGTAGGCTTTCCTGAGTTCCAGGGTTGGTTGAGCCTTGCTGGATGATGATGCACTGAAAGGGCTCTTGGGCAATTGTTATACCTTTACCTGGAGATCTTTGTGATGTAAAGTATTCTGGCCCAGGTCTTAATGGCCCACCCATGAACAAAGGTGCGGGCGGTGGAGGGGGGGGGGCTGAGTTTCTGCCTCTCTGAGTTTCTACTTTATTCTTTTTAGGGGAAATATTCTGCCTTTTTATATTTCCCAGGATATTTCATTTTTCTAGAAGAAGGGTGGGTGTTAACGTCCTACACCAATAAAGGCTGTCTATTAGTGGCTTTATCATTGTTGAAGGCACTGAGTCATCTGGTAAGGAAGAAATTCTTGGGTCTGTAACCTTCAATGAAATTTCCCTCCAAAATATGATTTTTAAAAAAAAACAGTGATGGAAGGATGAGGAAACCACTCAGAAGCTTGCTGATTAGGTCGGGCTGGTTGGGAGGTGCTGACAGGAAGGGGTACCTTGGAGACACACCAGAGAGCTGGGATGCAATTTTCTTTGCATTCTGCAGCTCCTTTTATCCCTGCAACAAAGTGTCAGGCAGTCCTGTGGGTCAGCCAAGGAGGAGGTGGATTCACATCAGGGAACCATTTGTTTCTTTCTGCAACAGTGATACCTGCTATACTCAGGGGTGGGGTTCGACGGGTTCTGTCCACCTCTGTAGAACCGGTAGCCCCGAAAAGCAGCAAACACAGAACCGGTTCTATGTCTGCTGATGTTTTTGCGCCCCCCCACCCGGGCTCTTACCTGATCTTTATTTCCTGATTTTTCAACTTCAGCTGCCGAAAGAGGCACAGCTGCAGTTAAAAAAGCAGGAAAAGAGGGCTGTTTCAAAGGCTGCTTTCTCTGCACGCAGCACGCCGACGACGGCTCTCTCGCAGCGTGCAGGGAAGCTTGTAAATCCCTAACCGGTAGTTAACCCTGTCGTGTCGCACCCCTGGCTATCCTGTGTTATGGTCTTATTAGTTTGATTTCCGAAATTTCACAAAATTTCAATCAGCCCATTTTGCAAAAACTGTTTCAGGTACATCATAGGCCAATGGTTTTCTGGCAAACAAGTGCAACAGAAATTTTTTTTTCCTGTCACCCCTCGGGGACCATTTCAGCAACCCTGCCAGGATGTCACCCTTTATACTGTTTGCATTTTTTTTTTTTACTCCAGCCACCCATGAGAGGATTTCCAGTTTTGCCCTTAATTCTACATAGCAGACATTCGGTATTCTTGGAAACTGTTCAGTTTATGGCTTCGACTGTATTTGCAAGCCTGGTTCTGGAACTGCCATGATTTTTTTCCCCCTCGTTTTCTTTCTTTTTTTTTTTTTTTAACCGTTCCACAATTCAACCACAAACCAGGTTAGGCTTTGGTGTGTGGTGGTGATGAGTCGCAGGGCACCACATCAACTTTGCCCCGCCTCCTAAACTACCCATTGGAGGAGAAGCCAATCCAGCAGAATAACTCCGCCAAGATTAACCAATCCGGCCCCGCGGCGGCCGACCGACCAGCCAATAGCTTCAAGACCGAGGCGGAATTCTGCCAGGCGGCAGCTCGGCGGTGGAAGAGGGGGCCGTACAAAGGTCGGTTTGAAAGGGGCGGGCTGGCGTTCCCCGCAAGAAGAGCGTGCGAGCGCGGGGCGAAGGCGAGGGAGCCCGCCGCTGAAACGGAGGGGGGAAGCTCCTCTGGCGTGGCGCCCGAGAGGCCAGCTGGACGCGGGGAAGGCACCCCCCCCCCCTTTTTTTTTTCTTTTTTTTGCCTCGTGCAGAAAGAACCGGGCAGCCGCTGCCAGGCTGACGTTGTCTGAGGGGAAAGTCGCCTCTCCTCAGCCCGCCGCAGCGCCTTGCCCGGGGAGGTGTAGCGCGGCGGCAGGCAGGCGGTCTCCGAAGAAGTCCAGGCGCGCTCGTCAACCTCCCCTCCCAAACCTCACAATTAGCCGTTGTGCGGGTTTATTTCTGTTTTTTTTTTTTTTTTTTTTTGCCCCGCCGCTACAGCTGGTGGTTCCTCGGGGCTGCAGCGGAGAACGGCGCATCCTCGCCTGGAGAGGCAGCAGCGGAAGCGTCGGCATTTTATTTTATTTTATTTTAAATTTTTTTATTTATTTTTCCTTCCCTGCCACCGCTGGCTGAAGCGACGGTCGAAAGAAGCTCGGAGCCTCTCGCTTTCTCCGCCTGCGCCCTGCCGTCCCCCCCCCCCCTTTTTTTTTTTTCTTTTTTTTGGGGGGGGTGGTGGTGTTTTGTTTTGGTGGTTTTGTTTTTTGTTTTGCTTCCACCTGATCCGCCTGATCCTGCCTTCGATCCACCGGATTCCGGGTTCCATCATTCCATCAAGGGCAAGAGAGCGGCGCCCGTCCCGGCCAGCGTCGGCGATCCCCACCCACTTGGCTCCCTGAAAGCGGGGGAGAAGAAGGAAGATTCCCCGGGCCGACCCGCTTCCAATAAATAACGCTTCAAGTGCCGGCTCCGGGGGTTTGGGGGCTGCTTCGCTCCCCCCCCCCCTTTTTTTTTTCCACCGCAGCCAATGTCGCCGCTGCCTTGAGCAAAGAGCAATCGGAGGTGTGGGGGTCGGGGGGGGGGGGGGCGTCGGGAGAAGACCCGAGAAGGGAGAAGACCCGGAGAGGCGGCCGATCCTCGGGGCACCCCCTTCTCGAAACTGGAGGGGACCGGACAATGAGCCAGTGGCTTGCCAGGCGCCTGGGGCGCCGCCTCTGGGGCTGCCCTCTGCCACAGCTGCCCAGATGACCAACGCATCGGCGGGTTGCCTCCAGGCCAAATTAAAAATGACGATTCTGCGTGGTTTTACTCCGCTTCCTGGAGAGTAGATCGCGAGGAGATGATGCCGCCGCCGCCGCCGCTGCTGCCGCTGCTGCTGCTGCTGCTTTCCGATCGTTTTGGACAGCCAGGTCCTTCGCGGGGAGGAGATCCCGAGAGAGAGAGAGAGAGACATATGCCAAGATGCTCCACAGTGATGATTTTACAAAGTTACCTTCTGGTTGTAGAGTGATTGTGGCTTAAAGCGGTGGGGCGGGGGGGTGGGGTGCGGAGGGGAATCCGCGCTCCAGGTGCCTTTTCCTCTTCCGATCTCCGTTTTCTACGCAGGCCGGTGTGGTGGATTTGAATTCTTGACCCGCCAGCGAACTGCCAAAACCCCCGGGGGCTTGGCGGGCGGGAAATGACAGAAGGGGAATCCTTGCCAGAGAGCCCACCTTGCTTTCCGTGGGAGGGGAGGGAAGGCTGCTTCCCAGCCAGCTCTCCATGTGGCTCTATCAATCCTGCCTGAGGAAACACTGGACTCCTGGGAAGGGAAGGAGACCCGAGTGGCTTTCCACTGGCAACTTCCACTGGCTTTCCACTTAGTTTCCAGTGGCTGGCAACTACGAGAGAGATCCTGGGGGACGCTGTTGGATCTGGTTCTGGATTTGAGGTTGGGTCTCCTGCCCTTGCTTCCACCCTCCCGTTCATTGGTGGAGAGATGCTGTTTGGTTCTGTGTCGTGAACCACCCAATGTCTTCTGGTTGATTTTCCCTCCCACCCTCTTGTTGGTTTCCTGGAATTCCTGCCCTTCCTCTGCTGCCCCAGCTGGGCATGTCCCGCTCCAACAGCGTAAGCCCTCCGGGCTTTGGAGTTTCTGCTGCGCCCAGGGGTGGAGGGGCAGAACCACATCGCTCTGCCTGGGGAGAAGCTGAATCCAGAGCCAATGGCTACTCCTACTCTCTCCCTACCAGGGCCTCAGTCAAGGAATCTTCCAGAATGATGAGCAGGTGGAGGAATGAGGAGGAGTATGACCTGCCAGTTAGCAGGAACCATGGGGTAAGCGGCTGCAGGATGATGAGCTTCAGGTCCAAATCTGCTTGGCAGGAGCGTAGTGGAGACAAGAGACAGCACTCCTGTCGGGCAGGAGATCCCTCCCTTGCCCCAAGTCCAAGACACTATGGTAGTGAGCAGGGTGAGGTGCGTCCACGTTCTGTGGAGCTGGGACTCGAGGAGAAACGGATCAAGGCCAAGATCGACGAGCTGGAGGAGGAGGAGGAGCAGACGGGTGATGAAGTGAGTTCCGAGATGATCTTCTCAATGGGCAGCTGTTGTGGAAGCCTGCTGCAGATCTTCAGGTCTAAGAAATTCCAGTCAGAGAAGTTGGAGCACCTCTACCAGCGGTATTTTTTCCGTCTCAACCAGAGCAGCCTGACCATGCTGATGGCAGTGCTAGTCTTGGTGTGCCTGGTCATGCTGCTCTTCCACACTGGTCATGGCCACTACCAAGTGCCCTACGTGGTGGTGCTGTCCCTGGCCATCCTGCTAATGGTGTCCCTGGGGGCCATCTGCAACCGCAATGATTTCCACCAGGACCACATGTGGCTCATGTGCTACTCTGTCATCCTTGTGGTGTTAGCTGTGCAAGTGGTTGGCTGCTTGCTAATGCAGCCCAGAAGTGCCTCAGAGGGCATCTGGTGGACCATCTTTTTTATCTACAGCATCTACACTTTGCTACCCATCAGGATGAGGGCAGCAGTCATCAGTGGTGTGGTATTGTCTGCCATCCACCTGGCCATTTCTCTCAAAATCAATGCGGAAGACAAAGTCTTATTACAACAGGTAAGGCTGAACTGTTGGATGTGTGGCTGCTAATTCGGACTGCGAACTTGCGATACCTGGGGATTGTTTTGGGAAGTGCCTGGCTCCAGGCTTGGTTCTTTCTTTGTGTTGATGCTCCTTGTCATTTGATTTCTTTGCATTTCTTTTTATTTATATGCCTAATTGACCTTAACTGAACACTCAGAAAGGGGGGTTGAGGCAATAGGAGAGGAGCATAGCCTCTTGCTGTTAAAGAATTCTATGGATTTGATTATTGATACAATAGTATTGTTAATTAAAGAAGTGAAAACAGTTGGGAAATACAGGATTACCATGCTACCAAGAACTGCATCGTTCTGTGGCAATGGTCAGAATTAATTTTTTCCCCGATGAAATCCCACAAAGTTGTGGAGGAAAAAAAAAGCTAATAAGTATATTGCATAGCAAACCTCCCAAATTAGCCTGTTGCTCTGGAAGGAAATTTTCTTTCTGATAAAAAAGCAGTTTCCTCTTTGCGTGGGTGTAGGGAGGATTTTGTTTATAGTTATGTCACTATTGTCAAGACCAGAGAATAAAACATGATTTAATCTTGAATGTTATGTATCGTTCTTATATGTAAACTTTCCTTTCACGAACATAGGAATCAGGTGCTTAGATTCCTCTGGAGTATCAGTTTATGACTAAAGAGAATGTCTGATGTTACATCAGTTGAACATGTTATACAGGACTGTATTTTATGTACAGGGGCTTTGTGTTCTAACTTCATCTCACTTTGCATATCTGTATTTATTATACTCCCCCCCCCCCCAGTGCTTTCAATTTGGGAATTGATACCAAAATGTACCATATCTGTGCTGCAAAAATCGTAATAGCCATTAGACTAAAAAAAAATTCATGTGATTTTATTATCATTTAATGTACATCTAGACATTTTCAGTCCAGATAGAGAAACTCTTTTAAGTTTTGCTGTGAAAGATTCCTTAAAGCATGACTGTAGTTTTGTGGTTAGTTTATTTAATTTTCTCCTACCGTATTAGCATGAAAATTAAATAGTAACAGTAACAGAATGGCTTTATTAATATTTTTTGGAACAACCAGCCTGTGGAATAAGATTACGTGTATAGGTGCTACATGAAACTTACTAAGGGAATTGCTAAAGTTGGGCAGTTTTGCTGAAATAACACTTCGGCAGATCATTTCCTAATTTTACAACACTTTCATCTTTGTTAAACAAAATTAGTTGACAAAGAAGGCAAGGAGGGCTGTCATATCTTGCCTCTATCTTTTAAACTTAACTTAGAAAATCTTTCAAAAACTGTTTTTTGTTTTTCCTCAGAAGGAGCCTTGTAAAGCTTTCGGTTTCAGAGCACTTTTGTGTTTCGAACTTTTGCTGCTATAACACAACTTGTGTTGAGGTTTTACTTAAACTTTAAATAAATGTCCTTGATTCTCCCACTGATTATCTGCAAAATGAAGATGATAATTCTCGGTTACTTTGTTGGACTCTTGTAAGGTTTTCTACTAACTGACTGATTGAGCTTCAATTTTGTGCTTTTTCCCATCACATTATCTGGTTCCCTTCTTTATTTTCCTGTTTAACATACATCACATATACACTAACACCTGAAGTGAAAAAATCGTTTCACAGATAGAATAGGAAATTGTAAATCAACTGGCATGCATGAAGAAAAAGGGATTATGTTGAATTAGTGATTTTGTTTAATGGTGAAGTGACCCAGAATATAAAGTGTTTGTAACTCTTGAAACTTTTAGCCAGCTATATCCTATGAATTATTTGTACTACAATTAGATTATTTTAAATTTACTTTAAATTATAGGTTAGTTCTTCACATCTTTTCTTCTTTCTGTCAGAAGAGTTGTAAGCTAGTCTAAAATGTTGCCTTTCATGCTATAAACCAAGCTTATATTTAGAGCCATCTGATACTAAAATTTAAATTGGCAACTACCTCACAACTTAACAGGCCATTTATTACCTAGACTGTAGATTGTTACCATAGAAATCTAATTTTTCTCTGGCACTGCCCCGCTGATGCATATCCTTCCTTTTTCTTCCAAATAAGAAAGTCTGGGGTGGGGGTAGAAAACATGGGAATGGACCAAATCTAAATATTATTCTAATAATTTTCCGTTATTTTCAGTTTTCGTTTCATTCTTTCCTAGTGAAATCCATATAGACAGACATTTTCAGAGTTCCGACATGCCTCTATTTTCATGGGAATAAGAGCCTCTCCGCTCTATTTTTGGGTAAACTAATCTAGGACGGCATCACATACAGATAAGGTTGGTGGATGAAACCCAGTGTTGCCTTAGTGCAGGGTTTCTGAGCCTTGGCCACTTTAACATCTGTGGACTTCAACTCCCAGAATTCCCCAGCAGCCATGCTGGCTGGAGAATTCTGGGAGTTGAAGTCCACACATCTTAAAGTGGCCAAGGCTCAGAAACTCTGACTTACTGGACTTCTCGAGCGGTGTTCCCACAAAAACCTCAATATTAAGGATTTCTAAATTATTCCAGATTTTGCAGGATGCATTCGCTCCTTTCCCCCAGCAGTGTTGGTTGAAGGATCTTCTCAGCAGGAAATCTTCCTCTGTTCGATTTCATAGCCATTACCTGGACAACTCTGTGCTCAGGTGTGTTGGCTCACATGATTTACTAGGAACAATAAAGCCAAAAAAACCATCCCATTTTATTTTTAAAAAGTGTATGCTTAATTATGCATTATGTTATGATTCATACATCTTGGTTTTCCAAGCCAAGAGAACTTGTTTTACAATCATTTACCATGACTCCCTTCAAAAACCTGTCCTAAAAAGGATCCTAAATTCATTTCTAGCTTTTCTTTAGGTGAGATTTCAGTGGCAATTTCTTGATTCATTTTGCTAAAGAGTAAGGTGTAGGGTTACTTATGATTGTACATGACCAACAAATGTTTCATGTTGCAGTTGCTATGTTATTCTATGTATGCTTTAATATTGTACTTTTTGTTAGAATATTATTTTAGTGTATTTTATTTGGGCACACATCTTGAAAAACAGAATAATTATACAGTTTCCTGGAATATAAAATCCAGGATTTTATACAAAGATCCAAGCCCTGGAATAGAGCTCTCTGAAAGTCTAAAACAAACCTACATCTGTAAATGATACTATACTTTTAATTGTTGTTAAAATTGTTGTTAAAAGCTATTGTTAGCTTTTCTGGCGACCTGAGATTTGACAACAATCTTCTTTTCCAACTCTTGCATTTTTATTCAGATTTGTCCTCTTTCTGGACAGAGCCTGATAGCACCATTTCTGAACAGCTGCATCACCATGTATCTCTGTTTTATAACTCTTCTCTTATCTAAGCCACCCTCTCAGCTATTTAGACCTTTTACTAAGGCCTGTATCACAAATACCCTCCTTCAGTGCTCTTGACTTCATGTGTGAGAATAAATACAGTGTGGTGTCTCTTCTGCCCGCAACCCATGCTCATTTGAAACAACCTAGTTGTAATATGGCTATCTTTATGAAGAATGTAATAAAAGCCCACCTGCCCTTTCTGAATGGAATGGGACAACTCGCCATTTGAAGCAGCTAATTTGCGGCAGCCAACTTGCCACAGCCAACTCATCACTTTTTTGCCATGGCCAACTTGCCATGGGAAAACTCACCACTGGATTCATTTACTTCCTTTACTTTTGTTGACCACGTTTTCATCAAAATTATTTTATCTCTTGTATGAAAAGCTTTATGTAATGCTTTGATGAATAATAACAAATTAATCCTATATTGAATTGTCCGGTTTTTTTTTTTTTTTAAATGAGTGTTATTAAATGAGTTGTTGAGATTAAATGGCTAGAGATAATGGCTTTAACAACACATGCGTGTTATATGAACTGATTGTGAACTTTATAGCAATTCTGCTGATTTTGAAGCTAAGCTCTGATTTGATTCCCGTATATGATGGGACTGCTTTTCCATGCCAGCTATGAGCGGCCCAGGAGCTCCAAGGAGTACTTGTAGCATCTGAGTCTGTTTTTCATCTTTCTGTAGCCCTGGAATGCCCTCCAGCTACAGTTGTTGGAAGTCAGCAGCTTGACTTGTTCTTTTGATATGGGAAATGTATGGAAGCTGTTGGACAAACCATTTACTAGTTGTAAAAAAAAAACCCTTTCTCTGGATCTTGCTTAATAAAAGCATTTGCTTCAGGAACATCTCTCCTACACGTAGACAAAATAATGAGAAGGACAGAGTTTTAACACCAAGCTTATTGCTGGTTTAAGAATATTCCTGTTCTCCAGAACCAGAACTGACTGACTTTCTGTCCAAGTTGAAGCCATTCTCTAAGTTATATTAGTATCCAGGATATAAAAGATATACAAACCCTTCATGGCATGAGACCAGGTTATAGGAAGTCCTAATGAAGTCCTAGACAATCATAATTGAATCCAAAATTCCTGTTAAGTGAGACATTTGTTAAGTGAGTTTTGCCTTAGTTTACGACAATCATTAAATTAGCAACACAGTTGTTAAGTGGATCTGGCTTCCCCAGTGACTTTGCTTGTCAGACGGTCACAAAAGGGGATCACATGACCCTGGGACACTGCAGCCATCATAAATATGAGTCAGTTGGCAAGAGTCTGAATTTTGGTCACGTGACCATGGGGATGCTGCAAAGGTCATAACGGTGAAAAACGGTCCTAAGTCACTTTTTTTCAGTGCTCTTGTAACTTGGGAAGATCACTAAATGAACTGTTGAAAGTTGAGGAGTACCTGTATTTGAGGGACTGCACCCACAGATTCCACCAGGTTAGGTAGGAGGAGGATGCTATGGGTCTCCATCTTCATCTGTTGGGACCCTGACAGAGGAGCTTTTCTGCTGTGATCCCTTTCTCCCCTCCCATGAGGTTAGCCCCCATCTCTGTTAGCCTTCCTAGAAAATCTTTTTTTTTAAAAAATTTTTCTTACCAACTGTGGGGATCCCAGGGAGAGCCTGCAAGTGGCTGTACGAGATAAATGATATTTGTTTTCCTGTTTTCTTGAGTTTACCTATTTTATCTGTTTTGCTTTATCTGTGCATTTTATTTATTTTAATTGTTTGTAAAAATTGTTACAGAATTTTAAAGTGCAGTTATGTTGTATGCTTCCCAGAGTCTCCTGTTTGTATGATGAATTGCTGTTTAAATATGGTAAATAAAAGAAAAGTTTCCATGGGCCGATAAAGGTGAGTGGGATGCTAATCATTTGACTCTTAAAATTGTTAAGCAACGGATGTTAGTCTGCCTTTTAAAATATAAAATTATATACTACATTATAAAAATATAGTCTGCCTTTTAAATTTGATCTTAATTTTATTCAGTTAGTTGATGTAGAAATAAGAAGTTCCTCGATAAGCGATTTGGAAGAAATTTTTGCTGACATCAAGGAAATTCACACCACTGTTGGTTTGAACAGTTTTTAAATTTTTATTTTTTTTAAAATTGTGTTCCAATCTGAGTTTGTCATACTTGGGTGATACTTGTGGTTCTGGAATAAATGCTAACATCGGAACTCAGGATATCAGGTGGGATTTGCACTGGGACATTCTCATATACGGATTGCTAGGGGGGTGGGGGGTTATCAGTATGGTCAGTTGCAGACACCCATGCTGCCAAATGCCTTAAAGATTATTTATATCCAGTACTAGCAAGTTGTGGTAGCATTGTAATAGAATTCACAGTTGACCAGTTCAAAGGTATACTTGTTAATTTCTAGTTTTATGTTAGTACCGGTATATTATTAGCTTTAAACAATCATGTTCAAGAGTCCAATTTCATAGTTTCACAATTCTTGCTTGTTTAAGTAATTAATATTTTTGTCAATCAATCCTTTTAAATAGCTTCTAACTATTTAATTGCAAAAGCTAAGCTCTTATTTTTTTCATGGCCAAATGACCAAATCTACTAAAATTTGACTTGGATTAGTTTAAATACTGAACCTTGGCAAGGTTCTCATGAAAGCTAATGCTCTTTTTAAATTAATAAAACATAGTTGCTATTCTTATAATACACTTGTGCCCAAACAAAAAAAAAAACCCTAATTATTGCTTCATAATTTATTTATTTATTTACATCTCACACTTATCAATTTGTCATACACAACTCAAGATAGTGAATTTAATATTCCTATTTTCCCCATAACAACAACCCTCTGAGATGAGTTGGGTTGAGAGAATGACTGGCCCAAAGTCACCCAGCTGATTTTCATGTCTAAGCTGGGATTAGAACTCATGGCTTCCCAGTTTCTAGCCTTGATGTCTTAACTACTAGACCAGACTGGCTGTCTTCATTTGATGGTCTCAGCCACAGAGCATGCTCAGATGTCTGGGCGCTACAGCTACCGTCTAGTTAACCCTATTTTAGCCTAGGCTAGCATGCTGTGAGAACTTATCTGTCCCATGATTACCAAATCATTAAAAGGGGATAGCATTTTATATATAAATGTCTATCATTATTCTATAGAAGAAATGAAGTGTAGTGATTCAAGTCCAATACAAATGGAGGTTTGACAAGATGGCTTCGAACCAGCAATTATTAGCCTAGCTTACTTCACATAGTGGTTGTGGGAATGAAATGAAGACAGATCATCACGTATGCCTGCTTGAGGTTGCAGAGAAAAAGTAAAATATTAATAAAATAATAGTTGTTTGTAGAGGCTTTCTCCAGATAGAAAAGTTTTGGATGTGATTTTTCTCTAGAAATATATATGCTCACTTTTGTAAGCTTGTCACAAATGATTGTATGCTCTATTAATTTGGTGGCAGTATAAAAATTAAATCTATAGTAGTTATACTGTGCTTGCAATAATGCAATAATAAATTTTAGGATTGATGTCTATAAACTGAGTATCCTCCTTGGGACAAAGAAAGTTAATTAATGATGCAGCTCCTCATAAATGGACAGTATTAGGCAGAGGCCATTGATCTGTTTGTTGGTGGACAAACTTTGTCTTTTAAAACATTTGAAGGACTAAAGAGAAATAATTGTAGCGCCAGTGGCAGTAGGCATCAAAATCTTATGTTTCTGCTATTGTTAAATGGCAATTCTACAGAATTTTACAATGATAGGTAAGATTTTTGATATAAAGCAATTACACCAGAGGCAACGCAACAATCAAAAATAAGCAATCCAGACAGGTTCCCAAAATAATCTGACCCCATACTGGGGAAAATCTGGGTGTAGGACTGATGTTAAAGAAGAGAAGGTCAGAAATATCTAGATCTTGGAGGGGCTGGTGGGCAGGGCAAAGAAGGATGTTCTGTGGGGCAGGTGTATTGTCAGAAAACACGGGTTCTGGATCCCACTGGATAACATCTAGAAAGGAGTCAGATGATGCCCTGGGAACAGTGAATTCCTTATGCTGAAGCACAAAGATACGTAACTGGGATGGCTACTAAGGCTGTTTCCTCAGGAATATTTATGATCCATATTGCTGCGTCACCACAATGAAGCCATATTTACAACACCGCAGTGCTGTCCAAACAGCAACACAGATATGATGACATCATCTCACAACGCTGCAGTTAAATACATTTGTCACGATCTCCAGTGAACGTATGTGGCGTTCACATGATTGTCACAGGTAGTCCTGGATATAAAAGATAAACATTGTATATGGCACGGGACCAGATTACAGGTAGTCCTTGACTTATATGATCACAATTGAGCCCAAAATTTCTGTTGCTAAGTGAGATAGTTAAGTGAGTTTTGTCCCATTTTATGACCTTTCTTGCCATAGTTCTTGTGAATGACTGCTAGTTAGTAGCAAGATTGTTAAGTAACTTCCCCCTTGACTTTTCTTGTCAGAAAGTCGCAAAAGGTGATCACACGACCTCAGGACGCTGTAACCATCATAAATATGAATCAGTTGCCAAGCATCCGAATTTTGTGTGAAAAACGGTCATAAGTCACTTTTTCCAGTGCGGTTGTAACCGGTCACTAAACGAAGAGTTGTAAGTATCAGCCTTCTGATCATTTCACTCTGTTCCCCTCTGGTCCTTGGTTAACTAAGCATCATTGAGGCAATGTAACAGTGTATAGCAGTCCAGCAATGATTTGATGGTGGTAGAAATTGTTGCATAGCACTAGAGAGGAAATGGCCTAAGATTAGGAATAGAAAGGCAAATTATCATGGGATGTTTACACATCTGGAATGTGAACTTTCTCCCATCAGGCCATTTCTTAGATGGGTTAAACCAACAATATAGTGGGCCTCCTTGTTTTACTTTGTAAACTGGGAGTAAGTCAAAACTGTTATAGCCTGCCTGGCTCTTCTTATAAAGCTGGAACATTTCTGGAATGTTATTTTGATTCCTCCTGGGGTCGAGTCAACAGCAGTGCCTTGAGTCCATGCCATTAACTGGAGCTGTTAATTGCATGCTGAGTAAACATAAGAGTTTATTTGGTCACAGATTGGACCTATTGCTGGTAACCAAATGTTGGGCTATCCTTGATTGTTAGCACATTCATGAGGATGTGCTAAACTATTTATGGGTTTCAAAATCCAAGCAGGACTTTTTATCTTCTATGGTCTGCCACTGTAACTGTTTATTAGTGTTATGATTAATGAGTTGATATCCCCTAACTGTGTTGGGACCATAACTTCTGGAGTTCTCATCCAGCATATCAAACAGGATGGGCTTCTAAGAAGTGTTGTCTCAACCAGACAGAAAGGGAACAAAAAAACCCAAACATCTCTCCAATAGCAATGAACACCCAGATGAGCACAGATTAACTCCAAGATTAACATCTAATGAACAAGAAGTAAACAATGCCCCAAGGAAGAAACTTCCAGTCAAGCTTACAATGAACAACCCAAAGAGCCTTCACTCCCTCCAACACTGACAGGGCAAGCCACTAGAATATAAACTGAGAATTAATCCCATTCCTGAACTAGCACTGATGGTGTTAATTTGGGTGAGGAAATGCCTGCAAGAAAACACTGAAGCTCAGAGAGCACCGAGGAATCCTCAGTGTTGTCTCTAGATGATTGAGGGGAGATATGGCAGGATCTTTCAAGGACTTGGGAAGATGTCTCCTAAGGCGGGGGTCCCCAACCCCTGGGCCACCACCCACAACTGGGCCACGGCCTGTTTCAGATCGGGCCACAGGAGAGATGGGCAAATGTGCATGCACATGAAGCTCAACTCACAGGAACAGAGGGGGCTTTTGCTTACATGAATGGAGTTTTGCACGCAAATGCAAGTGCTTGCCGTTCGTGTGAGTGGAACTTTACGCATGAGCACAAGCACCCACCACTCACAAACCTGCATTTGTGTGACTGAAATAAATGGAGCCGCTCACACAAATGGAGTTATGACGTGCACATGTGCCTGCCACTTACATGCCCTTCTCCCTTGTGCTGGGCCAGGCCACCAGGCTGGGAAGTTTGGGGACCTCTGTCATAGGGGTTATGTGAACATCATTTGTAACTTTTTAGCCAGCAAAGTCAATGGGGAAGCCAGATTTACTTTACAGTGATGTTACCAGGGGTGGGATTCTGCTGGTTTGGCCCGGTTCTATAGAACCAGAAGCTCCGAAGAGCAGCTGACACCGAACTGGTTCACTGCAATAATCTTCTGGTCTTCTGCTTGGCCCACTCGCCTGCCCAGGCTCTAGGCTGTGCTTTATTCCCCTTTTTCCTCCTCAGCTGCTTTGCACGGCACAGCTAAGTGCCGCTTGTCAGCAGGAGAAGGTGAATGCTTGCCGGAGCCGGTAATTTGTAAATAGTGCACACACGCACAGCAAAGCGCATGCTTAGCGAACTGGTTGTTATGCTGGTAGGATCCCACCCCTGAATGTTACTAACTTAACAGTTGCTTTGATTAACAACTGTGGCAGCAAAGGTCATAAAGATGGGGCAAAACTAACTTAACTGTCTCACTTAGCAACAGAAATTTTGGGTTCGTTTGTGGTTGTAAGTCAAGGACTACCTGTAATATATTGGATAATACGTTTTGCAGAGGTAACAACTACATTGCTTTCAACACTCATATTTTAAAACTCTATATATAATGTGCTAATTCTTGATTATGTTGTCTAGAGTACTTTCTTATTCCTTTTCTTTCTCTTTTTCCTTCCCTCCCATCAAAGAAAGGACTTTGATATAGAACTGTGATGCTCCTCCTTCTAGAAGGAAAGAGATAAAAACACCCTGGTCCACCTACAGAGTCTCTCCCCGGTCATAAAAAAGCTGTATTTGATTAAACGTGGAAGTGCATTTGGGAAATCAGTGTGCTGGTCCATAGTGATCTCCTTCTGCTGAATGGTTTAACAACACTGAGTGGTGCCTGATGCCAAATTACACAAGTTCTGTAGCACACAGTGTGGATAACTGGCATAACTGTTTATCTTTTTTGCTTTAGATTAACAGGATCTCTTGTTTCATTCAGTTTATTGTTGTCTTTTGGAGGAAGTAGCAATAAAACCAATCTCGTGACAGTGCCACTATGTATATATGGCTTTCCATAACTAGTCAAAATGTGTTGCTTACAAGCAGGGTACTCTGAGCTTGAATTACTAATTTTTGTAATGCAGTTTTCTCTCGGTGTTCTTTTCCCCCCCAAGGAAACAAAACAAGCAAACATGTTTTGGAGAAGACCTGGATTCATATTGCTTTGGTACAGATTTAAAGTTTTTATTCTGCTGCTTAAAATGCTACATGCTGAACATATTTTTGAAACTTCAGCAAATCCAAACTGCAGCTGCTCTGATTGATGCTTATAAACTGCAGTGGGTAATTCTTTTATTTATTTCCTTAAACATTTTTAGCCCACCCTTCAGATTTTAGGATTGGTTATATAGAATAAAGTAAAATAAAAATAAACTATTTTTTAAAAGATTTTATACAATAGTACTGTAATTTAATACAATAATAAAGAGGCATAGATTGTCCTAGGGATGACGTTATGGCCAGCTATAATTGGCAAATTCGGAATACTAGCCTAAAAACCAGATATTCTCTTGACAGTTAAAAGAATTGATGCTAGCCATCCAGGGGGACATTCCAAAGTTGATGTGCCACAACAGAGAACCCACTTTCCCTTGTTCCAACTTAATGCATCTTCCTCTTCCTTATTGGAAATGCCAGTAAGATATTGGCCATGTCAGAATTGATACAGGCCATGTCAGCACTGATGCTAGAAAAATTCTAAGAAATGTTCCTGACCACCATTACCTCTAATGGGTTCTGCACCAGTTGCAGTTTCAGATTGTCTTTCCAGAGAAGATAATTGAACACGACCTAGTCTGACCACCAGACTATCCTAATCAAGGAAATATTACAGCTGGTAGTTTAACTACTGCTGTCGAATATGCTGCAGATTATCAACAGTACCTGGGCTTCAAGCAATAGTGTCAACTGTCCTGACTTGGTCAGTTAGGAAAGAAGGACTTCTGGCCCATGGTTAACCAAAAGTATACTTTCCTAAAGCCAAAGTGATTACAGAATAAGCAAAGCTGGATCTGAGTCTTTCATGCACAAATGATACAGTTAGCTTTCCCTTGTTCCTGGCCAACTCCTTGATTATCCGTGACTGTTCAATTAGGTATTAACGAAGTGTTTGGGAAATGGTCCCTGGCTTCACGAGCTCACAGATTCTGCATTCTTTTGGTATGATCTTGAAATGCCTGGAACTTTTCATGGGATAACATGGCTTGATTTTGATTCTTCTTTACTTCCCTCACCCAGCATCCCTACCCTGCTACTTCCTTCCCCCATTACTAATGTCCAAATAAGCTTGCGAGGCGTGGCTTAGCAGAATGGCAGCCATGACAGATAGAAGTGAATAAACAAGAACTCCAAAATGTCATATCTTTTCATAGGGAATAAAACATCATCCATAGAGACTTATCCAGTTCTTGGACTCATAAGCCATTACTCTATAGTGTTTGTGCCTTTTATCAAGATATCTTCGTGGCTTATTGACTCTCATTCTCTCCATAGCAACATCCAAACTAGGTGTGGTTGGTAGATGCTCATTACACATCTCCCTCTGCTGTGTAATGAGCATCTACCACTCCCTGATTTCACTTGTCAAACACCTTGTCCTTGCTCTCCATAGCAAGAATTGGCAAGGCTCAAGCATATATCTAGTTGGATAGAAGATGCAACTGTCACATTTACAGTCTCAACAACTGAAGCAAATCCCCCAACATGGAATCAGGGTTTCCCAGATGCAAGGATGCAAGTCATCTTCACTCATGGTGCTTGCAAAACTTTCATTTGCAGGAACTGGGAGTCTACAAGATGGAATTCTCAAAATTTTAGGGCAGATCTGGGCCTTTTGCTGTCTGTCCCATTTGTGTGAGATCAATTGGAAATTAGATATCAAATGTAAATAAGTATGCCATTCACAACTGCATTGCTTTTATTTTGAAGGTGACTACTGTTTTCATCTGATGTATATTTGTGCATGCTTACAAACCTTCATAGCCCTATTGGTTTGGCCCTCTCCAACAATCCCAGTTTCTCATGTGGTTCCTTGGGAAAATTAATTAGGTACCCTTGGCTTGGTGGCACCCAATTTCTTATGCTTCTGTATATTTTAAAGTCTTAAGCAATTTAGATCTGGAAGTATTAAATAACGTTTTCCACACTCCTATTATTTATTATTGCCTGTTACATGCTGCTTGGTTGCTAATGTCTTATCAAGCTCACTGATAATCATAGAACATATATTTTGTACGGTGAGAGAACGTATATTTTATAGGGTGAGCCTCAAGATTGGCTATTTCATTATACCCAAATTTATTCTCTAAAATTAAAAGAAGTGTGACATCAACGCACAGAGCAGAAGATCCATCTTCCCAGCTATTGGGTGCCATACACTTTCTTGAGTTAGTAATCAATTCTATATGAGCCCAATTGCCTTCCTCAGCTGCTATTGCCAAACACTGAAAGAAATGGAATGACAGTTTCTCCCTTCAAGGCTGTAGTTCTCTGTGATCAGAGTATATAAGGAAGAAGGAGCTATCCAGAATTTCTGCGGCAGAAATTTCTTTGCCCTCGCTCAGTTGTAATTCTCTGCACTGTCCAGAAGACAGGCAAATGATATAAAAGTGAAAGAGATCCATCATGTTGAGGTCTCATACCATTTCCGATCATTCTCATCTACTAAAAGGCTGAGAAAAAAAGAAATGAAAAATTTCTTCCTTTATTAAATATACTAGAAAGTATTAGCTAAAGTTGATACTGGTGCATGTGTTTGTTGTTGTAAACCCTTGGATCTTATATGTATCTTCCTTCCACATCACAAGTGGCAATGAGACCAGAACATCACAGATGCAATGGCATCATTACACAAATGCTGCTATTACAGATTGGTGTCCTGATTGTTGTTTCAAATAGACAAGTCACAGCATTTGCACAATGCTGTCATTATGCACACTCCATCATTTGCATTCTCTCCTTTTCCCCTGCCGATGCACATGATTGCAAATAATTGTTTTTTTCCGCATCTGGCCAGTTTTGTGTTACAGTCACAATCAGCAAAATACTTTGAACAGATTGTTAGATTTGAAGGCTATCGGAATTCTCCAGTGTTTTTATAGTCCTTAAATATGAAGTTCAACTTCACTCTTGAGATTGATAGTTGAAACCTCTCTGCGTTAAATGGTGAGAAGGTGAGCAGGAGCTTTGAATAGCAGAGCTGAGAAAAGGTATAATCGGGAATTCTCTGTAGGACAGAACCATTAGGTAACTTTCTTCTGCTAAAGAGAGAGACAAAACATTTTCATTCTTTCTTGATGCCCAGGAGATGTCACAGGGTTCAGAGATGTTCTGTATGCCTGTGACAATGACAGCACTTGTACAAGAGACTGATTAAGATTTACACGTAAATAAGCAGTGTTTTTTTAAGAGGAAAGGCATCCTTCTGCTACTTTTCCCTATATCCAAGGTAAATGCTCTCTTCTTGAATCTTTAACGTCTTTGGGAAATTGTCCAGAGGAAGATACAATATTTATGAATATTTTTTGTGTGATTTCTATTAGCTTTGGTCTACAACATTATTTATAGATTAAATGAAAAAAAAATTCTTGAGTCATAAAACAATTTGAAAAAGCAATATCAAATACAGAGGAGTTCCTTGTCAGCAACCCAAAGGATAAAAGTCAAATCTACTTTCTTATGGAGGGTACCAGTATTCCACAAATGGACAACTTCTGTACCAAATATAGTTGAATGACGGCCTTATTTTGCGGAAAGTAGTAAAGCTGATCAACATACTACATGGTTACATTTTTGCTTTGGTAAATTACAGCTTTTGGAAGTGGCTTTGCCTAGTCTACATCTGCAGAATAGGGCTACCTGAGTTGTACAAATCAGAGTAACAACTAGATGGCAGCAACTAACTCTTTGCTGCCATCTAGTGATTATCAGGGGTTTTCACGCTTCAACCTTTGAAGGTCTTTAAAGAAACAGGACTGAAAGACTATTGACACCTTGGAACTTTGGTGTTGAAAAGTCTTCTGAAAATGGACAGCCAAGAAAAAGAAAACAGTGGATCATTGAACAAATCAACCAGAATTTGTCATTTGAGGAAAAAAATAACCAGACTAAAATTATCTTACTTTGAATACATGATGCAAAGTCCCACCCCTTTGGAGAAGGCTCAAGTATTGGAAAAAGTAGAATGAAAGTGGATGATCACAATAGTAAGGTGGATGAACCTGGCAATGGATGTAAAGTTGAAAGGTTGGGTAAAGAATTTAATGGTTGCTAGAGTCAAAGATGACTTGATGGCACAGAAACAAAAAAACCCTCACAGCTGTATATCTGTTGGATATTCAGGTGACAGTGTTGGACAGAATTAAACATGGTAGGATGATAAGTCTGGACTTACACTGGCTTGTTCTTCTGCCCAGGATTAGGGCAATTCTGAGCCTGTGTTAATGTACTTGAGAACAATTTATATTCTCAGTGTGGTCATTCAAATAGCAAGTGGAGGCAGCCCAGGTGTATTCTAGATTCTTAATGCCTTTCTCTTCTTATCTGTTAATGACTATAATTGAAGGAGGGTCTCAAAGGAAGGAACTATTTTGAAAATCCTAATTGAGTTTGTCTAACACTTAATATGGCACTGCCATCTGTTTTGCTACCATTCCCTTTCCTGCAGTCAAAGCTGGCAGTTTGATAGCTGCATTGCCCCCAAAATAACTGCTCAACCAGACACAGGCTAAGCTCATCTAAATGCAGGGATCGTCTAATAAAAATCCAAAACTTATCTCCAAACAACGGCATTTTAAATTTTACTGCTTTTGTTTTATCACATCCCTGCTACAAGGAGCCCAGGAAGACAAAATTATGTATATTCTCCCCTTACAGTGGTCTTCCAATTAGATGAAGGTATAATGATTGACTTCAGAGAAGTTGGATTTTTTAATGGGCAGATGATTTGTTGTCTGCTCTCAATGTCTATTACACACCTCAGATTATATTAAATTAACATTGAATGATACTTTCTAACAATTATCTGTTTACTATTTCTGTAAGCTTGGCTTAGATCTTTTGATTTTTAAAAACTCAGACTGGTTGTTCATTTTTTGTGAGCACTTTTAAGCTGATGATTTAACTTTTAAAATTTTAAATAGCTTAAAGCCTAATTGTTTAAAGGACTGCTTCTTATGAACCTCTAGGGATACTAAGATTTCTACAGATTCATAATATAGGAGAGGCCAGTATAAGTATTCCATTACAGAAGAAGTTTATTGGTTAGATATACATGAAAGTGCCTTTTCCTTGGTCATTTCTACAGTATGGATTGTATTCCTCTGGAAACTGCATTTAAAGGAATTGAGCCCATCTCTTCATCCTCTAGCCTTCTGAATTGCTTTAATGATTTTTATTACTTTAATTGATTTAAATTTAATTTTTGATTTCATTAAATATCCATTCTGCAGGTGAGAATCCAAATCCTGATTTTACTTTCACATTTAACAGACACCTTGTGTAGTTATGTCATTTAGCTGCATGGTGTAGCGTACGTAGTATTAAGTTAGCTCTGCTGAGATGTTAACTAACCTTGGGGCTGTGAGAAAAATGGGTGCAGTGTTGTGAACTGAAAGAAAAATAGAATATATATCTAAAAAACTAACATACTTTAAAATGTAATTTGGTGTAAGATGCTTAAGCGCCTTGTTAGTGGAAAGACGGGATACACATTTAATAATGCAAATAAAGTGATTGTAAGGAAGCAGTTTGCTTTGTAATTATTACTATAATGCATCTATCCTACATTTTTACTGTCAGCTCAAGGCAGCATCAACAGGAGAATTCCTTGGTATACTCCGGCAACCAGTGTTGTTAGATTGGATTAATGGAGAGTGGTTGATCCAAGATCAACCACTGAATTCCAGTGCTGAGCAAGGATTGATTTTAGTTCTCCCTGGTCCCAGGCCAACATATTACATTACCTCCCCAGTGTATAAAGACTTTATATTCCTTCCCACCATTTGCAACATCTGAAAACACAACAATAATAACAAAATAACATTGAAAAAGAAGAACTAGGAAAATTAACAGTTGACTTTTTCCCCATCTGTCACATTGTCCAATTCCCAAATGTTGTATTATATTTCCATGACTGAATGTCTTTTGAGATCTGAAATACTTGAATTGTACAGTGTATAGGTAATGATTTCCATAATCTGTTTTTGCTGCAGAGATGAGGTGTTAACAATTCCTGTTGTATCACATGACTAGGATTACCATAAGTAACTGCAAAAATCTGGAGGACTGCTAGAGGATGGCAAAGAGCTAGAGAAATTTTATCAGTCTGCACATAATTAATTGCAATTAATTTATATATTGAGGAATTTCCTATGATGAAGGTCCTGAGGTAAATGCGTGATTTTTGATTGGTACACGACATGGCAGCTGATTGAGTCCTGTGATCAAAGTATTTGTATGTTAAAGGCAGTTGCAGCCTGTAAAATTAAACTGATGTTTTTGGATTAATTTGCTTAAGCAATATGTAGCAGAGTTTGCCCTTCTCTTTTACTGACAGAAGAACAGGCCTGGATTGTCAGCTTTAAATTTGGTAATTGCAAAATAAATATTTTTTCCTGCCAAAAATTGATTGCATCATTTGAGACAATCTTGATGGGTTTCAAGTTGAAGTTTCCTCATTCTATAGTATTTTTCTCATTCTTGTCTATTTGTCTGCCTTGAGTAGCACTTTTCCTTTGTTTGAGATGACATGGGCAATCACATGTTTTTTTGTGACAAACCTCTGGTGTTAATGAAATCGGTATATAATACTGTTTAGCAATATTATGACAAAGCTATATAGGATTACCCTGCCAATCAAACTAAAAGGCGATCAGGACAAATGAGGCCAAGGACAGTAATGGAGTTTGGAGAGATTGAGCATCATTAAAACAGTATTAATGGATTTGCAATGAGTGTTGAAAATTACTGAAAATGGAAGTTATATTTCCAAAATCATGGAAATAAACGCAAATTGAATAAGGAGATTCTGTTCAGTCTATAAAGTGAGCAGGAAGTAAGATAGGAGCAGGCATTTCTTCACCAAGACCTTAAGATCACCTTCCCAATTTGGAGCCATCCAGATACGTTGACTTTTTCCTTAATATCTGGCCATCGGCATCCAAAACAGACTTGTTGGGAATTAGTCAACATACCTGGCAGACACTTGATTTAAAAAAGCTATTTTAGAATATAATTGCTGAATATGTATCCAAGATCTGGTATGGATTTTTGTACATGTTGATCCAGCATTGGAACCTATATGAATGAATTTTAGTATTATCATCATGCCCTTTGTATTGCTTGTTGCACACTGAAATAATTTGTGGATGGATGAAGCTGTTTTGGGTAATGTAATCCAAACTTTCTCAAACTCAGCCCTGCCAACTCTCACGGTTCTGCCATGAGTCTCACGATTTTTTGGCATGTCTCACGATCTCACGACAAGGCTCCTCAATCTCACGCCAAAGTTAAAACGTGCTTTTTTTTTTTCAAATTTGGGGGTCTTATGCGCTTATACGCGCATAAATCCGATTCTCACACAAACGACATGACGCCACTTCTCAGATCACGCAATATCGATATTACCATACAGTCATATATACATACAGCACATTTCTTTTCACTCTGGGCACCTCCATTTTGCTTTTTCTACCACCGAATATAACACGCCCTGATTGGCTAGTTATTCACGTGACCATGAATCTCACTATTTTTTATAGAATCTCCAGATTTTTTTTCATGGGTCTCCAGATTTTCCTTTATCAGGGGTTGTCAGGTCTGCAAACTCTGCTTTTCAGAGGTATGGATGTTCTCCTTCCAGAATCTCTTATTACCAGGCAGAATGTACCAGGTTAAAGTTCATTACTACCTACTCTGAGAGGCATTAGCTGTTGAAGGTTTTAAATATATACTCTTCCTTTTTGCTTGCAAAGACATTTTTATTAGCTTTGTTATGATTTCTTTTAGTCCTACTTGCAGGTCTTTAACTTAAGAGTCCCTGATGTTAAACTGGGAACCTTTTTGCATGCTGATTCATGAGCTCAGTATGGGACAATTAGCTGTTCCCCATTTTCCTAGATCAGTTATTTCCTTTATTTGCTCTTGGGGGAAATGGGGTGGGGGGGCAGGAAGTTTCCATCATTCCTTTTTGCACATGCAGTTTGACATGAGAAGATTTGAGGTGAAAAGAGATAACAGCAAGTTGAGCTTCTGGTTTGATGGAATCATCTTAGTAACTGATTTACAAAGATTCTGAACTAGTGTTCATCCTTTTGTCAGAGTGTTGACTAATGGACACATGAGGATAAGAAAAACCCAGAGAATGGACAATACAGCAGTGTGCTATGAAAATCTCAGCAAGTCCTTTTTAATCTTGCAATAAATCAGCTTCTGTTGCAAAGATAATAATGCATTAGACATCCCTGCTCTGTGAATGCTGTTTATTCTCGGGCCTAACAGAAGAGATTGCTTTAACACGGTCATATATTGTGAAAACAATTCCCACAGTGATATTTTTCACCTTTGTCTTCAGTAATTGTACTATTGATACGTAGTGCTTTAAAAAAAAAAAAAGCTGTTTGTTTATTCTATTCATAGCCAGGTATTTCTGAGTGCTTGGGTTAAAGCCAAGTTTGCCCTATCGACTAGAGAATATGCCAGCCTGGGAGTTTCCCACGCTGTTAGTTCACGGAATAAAAATTAAATGGAAAGATTAAGATTTCAGAAATACAGGGTGTTGTGGCAAAGATCCTGATATACAGCTGGTTTAGTTTTTAGGGCTCTAAATTTTGTGTCAAAGAATGGCTTAGTTTAGACCAGATTGTTAAATTTGATATGATGAAACAAATTGTTATTTTAGCTCAGGCTCAACTCCCAGGAAAGAAATTACCCAGCAAATTAAATTAAGTAAATTCTGGCTCATGAAACCATAGTATATATATGTACACCAAGAAACTGATGTGATTGTGGATTAGAAGCCAAGATAGAAAACCAAACCAGTGGAAGATGTGGAGTAGAAAAGGAAAACGGGAATGTGGCTTCTTTAAATCCAAGAAATCATAGTTGGAAAGTACTACTGGTATCAGTTTTAAAAGAAAACAGTTTACACACTTTCTATAAATAATGTCAAAAACTAATTCCTCAGTTTAACTTTCTCTGGATTTCTCCTGGGTTAAATAGATAACAGAATAACAGAGTTGGAAGGGAAGTATTCTAGTCTAACCCCCACTCAAGCAGGAGAGGGAACATTATAAGAAGTAGAGTTCTACTTGGCAAAATAGCAAATATATGCATAAGCTGCAGCATAAGCCTCTATCTTTTGATAAATAATTCAGGGTTGTTTCAGTTTTCAGGGATGGGCAGTGAAATACCTGAGGAGCTATCTCTGGCAAACAATCCTTAGCTTATTCTTCACCCTATCCTAGATAGGGTGAACCATCCTTTTTTAAATCTGAGATGATAGGATAAGAAGTAAAGTTTGGAGGGTTCTAGATGACAAATAAATATAGTGAAATAAACTGAAGCACCAATATCTTTTTGATTCCAAAGGTATCCATGGTTTGGGTGAGCAGATTTAAAAAAATTAAAATAATGGACATGGCTGCAGAATCAAAGCCACAACTGTTTGTATGCGTGTTGACATTATACATGTTTATGAGGGTGGGCTTGTATCCCCTTTCTAAAGTTTTTGACCTTTCCCTGCAAGGCACCTGTATTAAATTTAATTATTATTATTATTATTATTATTATTATTATTATTATTATTATTATTATTATTATTATTATTATTATTAATGTATGGCATTGTTATATTAACCAGGAGACTACAATGCAATTGCAGAGTAGTAGTTTGGCTGCCAAAGTACCAGCTCTGCTGTAGGAAACACTCACACACTTCCCATGGTGCACCACAAGGGGGTGAGCTGGCTTTGTACCACAAAGAAAGACAAGTAGTTCTTGCAGCATCATCCAAAGCTTCCTCCCTACCTGGAGCTGCCTCGCAATTGGTTGCCACAACCGGGAGGTTCAGAGGGCAGGAATCTGCCTGCCTGCATGGAGCACCAGCTCATCCCTCCCACCACCACCATGATGCTTATTTTATCTACTCATATAGAACATGTTTTTGAACTGTTAGGTGAACAGAAGCTGAGGTGACCGTGGGAGCTCACCCCGACACACAGTGCTAGGACTTGAACCACTGGAGCAGAAACCATTTCCAGTATCATTAATCCATGGAGACATCATGCCACATTAAATTTAATGATGCAACATGAAAGAAACAGGGTATATGTCTTACACCTGAAGCCCTTGTTTTGAGCATTTCAGCCTCCCAGGATATTCCATGGCAGACCTTTAAATGATTATTTGACAAAGTGGACTTTAATAGTGAGAAATTCAATTCACCTTGAAAGGTTTCAGACAATCTCAACAAACACAATGAGTTTTTCACAATTTAAATGGTTAATTGATAAGGTTCTTGGAATCTTCATCTACATAATCAACTTGTCTTTCTCTTTCTCCTCCCCCCTCAAATTTAAATCCTACATCACTACAGTGAGCTACAGACCACAAAAGTAAGGTTTGGACTCACTTTCAGAGTCCATCATTTTTTTGCCAGCACAAACCTGATCCAGCTCTTTTCCTCTAAAAGTCATTGGTACAAGAACATGTCACAAGTGTTCTTAAAAATGGCTCCCACAAAAGATGTGGCTAGTCACAAAGCCCACAATGATAAAATGGCAAACTGTTCAATTTGTTATCCGTCAGTCCTTTTGGCCCCTCTCCATCCTGCTAGTAAGCCACCCCAATGTGTTTCTGCCTACTTTCTGTTCAGATGTTCTGCTTCCAAGCAAAGTAGTGGGCTGCAAACAATAGCATTTTTGTTTTCTGGTTGGGAAGTAAATAGAGGATCAACCTCTGAGAAAAGGAAGGGAGGATAGCAGGTGATGGGGCTGGGGTCTTGTTTTTTAGCATGGCAAAATCCCTTAAGATTAAAATTGGAAAGGCTTTTAAGTCAGGTGGGGCTGTAAACCTGGTGGCACCAGTGAAGTTTCCATGCATATGAGTCTCCGCAGATGTCCCCTTGCCTACTGGAGTTCAAGAGCATCTAGAACTCCATTCTAAAATGGAGCTATAATGCTTCTTGAACTTCTCAAGATAAAATGTTGTTCTCTCTATACTTGTGCTGGAACATTAACCTGTGCATATAGATGCTCAGAGTTGACTGGCTTCAAAAGAGTCTGGAGGCCTTAAGTACTCAATTTAACAACAGCTCATACTAAAATTAGATGAGAGGAAGACAGGCAATTTGCAAACAAACTATGTCTGTTTGTACAGCTAATCTAAAATGGCTACCAGGTCTGACCAAATCTTGCTCATGATTACATTTTGCTCAGTAAAAAGCATTTCCAAATTTAGCCAACATACATTGATATTTTGTTTCTAAAAACTTTGAGGTCCGTTCCTTGATATTATAGAAAATAAATTTGTTGGCTGAACATTGTATATAACAGTGTACATTCTTTCCTAACAATCACGCCACCCTCATTAATCATAAGTCACATTCAGACATCAATATAAATCATGTTTTATGGTGGCCTTGCCCTCTCTTATCTGTTTTGCAAGCTGGGAATGTTGGGAACTTTAGTCGCAAAGTATCTAGATGGCACCAGGGTGTGATGCGACCATATCTTGGTTTGCCATTTATCTCTGCTCCCTTTTCTTGGTAGAACTAGAAATTTCTGTTTCCAATTTATTTAACCACAGGTTGTTGAAATAAGCTGATTTTATCCTTTGATTATAAATAGTTGCCAACAGGTTATGAGAAAGGGAGTTAATGAGGACAGAAATAAAAACTTGTAAGCTCTGTTTGTGGTTGAAGGGGTGTGCACAAACCTTCAAAATATTTTTGAAATATATATTTATTTGGGAGTAAGAGCAAATACACACATTTAATAGTGTCATAAAATACTTGAGAGGAAAGCAGATAACCACTTGAAAAAATTTAATGTTACATAAAATTATCATAGAACTGGACTCTAGTCAAGGTTTTCTTTTTTTAAGAAATGAGTGGAAAAAAAGGGATTCTCCAAAGCTCTCCTGAAGGGGAAAATATATAAGTAACTATAAAGCTTTGTAAAAAATGGATCAGGTACAGTAGCTTCTCATCTGTTCTTAATTGTGCCTTTAGCTGCATAATTATAGTTCAAAGTCCAGGGTAGTTAATTGCTCTTTACAAAGCTAACATGACAATTTCGACATGGAGTGGAATATGAGTTTGTGACTGATAACTTTCTGCGTGGCTAGCTAGTTGAATGCAGAGCTGAAATTTGACAATTCACAAACAGAATTTCCTATCTCTTGCAAGTGCCAGATGTGTGGACTTTAATTCCACAGAATTGTGTGGTTAGGACCACACATCAAGGAAGAAGATTAGACGTGGAGAAGCACTGACATGGAATCAGAGCTACTCTGAAATCAGCCAGTAGATTGCCAATAACAGATCAAGGGGCAAATTAATTTTTGTGTTTTGCCACCTTTGAAATTGGGTGGGATTTCTCCATGAAAAGACTAATCCATGTTGATAAGGGGTGTTGGTGCTTGCCTGACATGCCCGTTCTCTTTGAGCTGTGAAGAGCATCCAGGAGTGGGAGGTGCTTCAGTCTCGGCATGTGTAGGCTGAGCTTGATTTGTGGAACGCTCCTCTACCACGGGACTCCTCTTCAGCATTCCCCAGTTTTGGAAAATACGAGATAAATAAAAGCCCTCATCCTCATTACCCTAACAATTCATTGGCTGAAACAGGACCCCACCAGATGGAAAAAGGGTGGGGATGGATGCTCTTCACAGCTCAAAGAGAACAGGCGTGTCAGGTAGGTACCAATGCCCTTTCTCCCATGAGCTGTTCAGAGCATCCAGGAGTACCCAAGCTTGGACTGTCCTACGGGAGGGACTCCGTCTGGTCTGGAATCTCCTGGTCCCTGTGGACCTGTTGCAGAACTCTTCTGCCAAAGGAAGGCTCAGCGGTTGCAAACACATCAATTTTATAATGTCTAATGAATGGTGATGGGGAGGCCCATGTTGCGGCTCAACAAATTTCAGATATTGGTGCCTGTGTGGCCCATGCTGCCGATGTTGCGGCGCTCCTTGAATGAGCTGTTATGCCCCAGGGCAACTGCAGGGATTGAGTCTGATACGTTTTCGCTATTGCAGTCCTTAACCAATGGCCTATCGTAGAAGGTGAGACTTTGCATTCCTGAGTGTTGGGCTGAAAGGATGCAAATAAGGCCTCCAATTTTCTGAAAGCCGCTGTACGAGTGATATAAATTCGCAATGTATGCCTCACATCAAGCCTATGCTATTGCCTTTCCATCCCTTGTGCTGGTCCGGGGCAAAAATGAGGAAAGATCAGCTCTTGTGCCCTATGAAAGGCCGAAATGATTTTGGGTATAAATGTAGGATCAGGGCGAAGGACCACCCGATTAGCATGGAAAACACAGAGATCTTGTCTGATAGACAAGGCTGCAATCTCTAAAAACGACAAGCAGAGGTGACCTCTACAAAGAAAACTACTTTATACGTCAGAAATTGGATGCTTGATGTTTTCAAAGATTCAAAAGGCCCCTTAGTGAGTGTGACAAGGACCTTGTTAAGGTCCCAAGTGGGATAACGGTGCAATGCTGGAGGATATAAATTGGTGGCTCCACGAAGGAAGGATCATGTGCATGAATGATGGGAAAGAGAATTTAGGCCTTCGCAAGTGAGAACTGATGCCAAGGCCGCCACTTGTCTTTTCAACGTATTAGGTGATATCCCTTTGTCAAGTCCCTCTTGTAAAGACTGTAGAATTTGAGCCACAGAAAGAGAGGTAGGATCAATTTGACACTTGGTACACCCTTTACAGAAAATGGACCATGTGGTATTGTAAATGTTAGTTGTTGAGGGGCATCTGGTGGCTAGGATAGTGGCGATAACTCTGTTGGAAAACTTTTTGCTCTTCAAACCATTCCGCTCAACTTCCAGACAGTCAGGTGCAACCAAGGAGGGTCCGGATGGTGAAGGGGCCCCTGAGTTAACGAAATCCTGACTGGCAGGATTCTCCAAGGGGGTGATATGGAGAAGCTGCGGAGGTCTGCAAACCATGGCCGTCTGGGCCAATAAGGAGCTACTAGAAGTAGTTCCGCCCTCTCGTCTAGTAATTTCCAGATGACCCTGGAAACCAATGGAAGTGGAGGGAATGCATAGAGGAGCTCCAGAGGCCAACAACAGTGGAGCGAGTTAAAGTTCTCTGCCCCTTGTGATGGGTACCTAGACAAAAATCTCAGGAGCTGAGTGTTGAGGAGGGAAGAGAACAGGTCCACCACCGGCTGTCCAAATGTCCTGATTGTTTCTTGAAATGAGGGATGGAGGCACCATTCAGATTGATTGATGGTGGCCCTGCTCAGCCAGTCAAATACACAAAATACATTTGTGTATTTGCATACACAAATGCCTGTGTATTTGACAGACCCGAAATGTGCTCTGCTCTGATGGAAAGTAAGTTGTTCTCCGTCCAACTACACAAACGTTCCGCTTCCCGCATGAGATGTTTTGATTGTGTGTCCCCCTGTTTGTTTATGTGAGCTTTGGCTGTTATGTTATTGGTCAGTATCAGTATGTGCTGATCGCGTACCTGGGGAAGGAAGCTGTGGAGAGTCAGGTGTACCGCTTGAAGTTCCAGCCAGTTTATGCTGCCCGACTGTTCTAAGTCGGGCCCAGTGGCCTTGGGTTGTAAGTGACTGGATGTGAGCTCCCCATCCAAACAGACTGGCATCGGTAACAGAAACCACCGGAGGGATCTAGTGTGTAAATGGGCCCAAGGGATGATAGAAATACATGAGATCATCTTGCCTAACAATTTTGATAGGTCAGCTAGGCACACCCTCTTAAAAGCCCTGATTTCCTTAACCTAATCGCTGAAGGCTATTTAGTCTATCTGGTGACAGGTAAACCTTGCCTTCCACGGTATCTATGACTGCCCCCAAATGGATTATCTGAGTCGATGGTGTTAATTAACTCTTCTTCCAATTTATTAAGAAGCCATGGTCTGTAGGGATTGTAATGTGTTTTGAGTGTCCTTGACTGCTTGATGGATGGAAAGTGATAAAATCAAGATATTGTGAAGATAACACTGGAGTCATATGGAGATGTCCTTGAGATGAGCGGCTAGCGCTGTGAGGACCTTCGTGAAGGTCCTAGGGGCAGAAGCTAGTCCGAAGGGAAGAGCCACATATTCAAAATGGTGATTATTTTAACAGAATCTCAGAATTTATAGTGGGAAGGTCGAATAGCAATGTGCAGGTATACCTCTGTCAAATCTATGGACGTGAGGATGTCTCCTTTTCTGATGCCCAGCAATATTGATTTGGAGGATATGCATTTTAAACTTGCGATATACTAAGAAACGGTTGAGGCGTTTCAGGTCTAATATCGCTCTCCACCCCCCCGAACTTTTGGGCACAATGCAAAGGTGTGAAGAAAAACCTCACCCTCACTGATTGGAAGCTACTGGTTGGATGGCTCGTATAACCAGTAGATGTTGGATAGCTGAGTCCATGAGATTGCATTTGATCGGATCTTTGGAGAGAGGACATGACATGAAGAAATCTGGGGGAGTGGAATGAAACTCCAGCGCAAGGCCAAATCGAACCAAATCTCTGACCCAAGAATCAGAAGTAGATGAATCCCATTGGTCAGCAAATAATTTAAGGCATCCGCCAATGGGGATGGAGTCCAGGAAATAATCTTGGATGCCGAAAGGGCCTGCTTCCTGCTCCGTGAAAAGGTCTTTTGGATTGCCCACCCCTTCTGCTTCTGTCCGATGTGTCGGACCTATCTGACTTCTGCCCTGGTCTGAATGCTGGGGTTCTCTGATATCTGGGTGAGAAGGAAGCCTAATAAAAGGGTTGAAAGGATCCCCTCCAAAAGGACTGGAGTTTCTAGGATCTGACTTCCGACAAAGGGAAGGGAGAATTTTCTTTTTTGTTACAGGTTTCGATTAGTATCGGATCATGGGAAAGACCAAACAGTCTGTCTCCCACAAAGGGGGATGAGGCCAGCTTGGATTTGTGTTTGAAGTCAGCTTGCCAGTGTTTTAACCAAGGTAAGCGGCGCACTGTGACATGTGAGGTAATGGCCCTGCATGATAAGTGGCGTCAGCTGAGAATTCAGTGGCAGCAATAAGTTTAGCGATATCTTGGTGCGCTCTAAGGTTAGAATTAGGGACGTGTTGCTGTAAGAGAGCCATCTGAGAGACGACTGCGTGAAGAAGGAGGCGGCCATGGCTGCTCTGATGGCCCACGCGTCAGACTGATGAGCTCTGCATAGGGCTAGCTCAGCCCGTGTTTTTTTTCCTCTGGCTTTAATGCCTCCAGTGCATCAATGGGAATAGAGGAGGAGGCTAAACCCACTATAGGTTCATCTATCTCGGGAGTACTCAATAATTTTGAGAATTCAGGGGCCAAATTGAAATATTTCCTGTCACATCCAGTTGGAGATATGTACACCGCTGCAGAGGCCCACTGCTTCTGTACCAGGTCCGGAGACATAGGCGGAACTGGGATCGTCTCTGCTTCAACTACCGGTTGGTTGAATATCAGATCCTCAGATCCCTCTTCTGCAGGATTAAGTGTGGTGGACATGTTAGACTTGTTTAGGTGTGCAATGTTCTTGCCTTAAGCAAGAGAGATCTGAAAGCTGTGGCCAGAATAAGCCTGTAAAAACAGGTTAGTCAGGAATAAGACCTTCATCCTCAGACATTTCCCCTTCTAAAGGATCTGCTTCTGACAAGGGCTCGCTAACATGCATTGATCCCAATTCAGACTCGTGCATTTGAATAATTTGATCCACTTCGTCCTCCTCCTCCGGCCCTTGGAGGGGGGTCTCCCCCTGTAAATGTACCTGGGTATGGTGTTGCTCCGACATGGTCAGTGACCTCAGTGATAGAGACTCTTGGTCGGTGAACACAGGGTGTTGCCCAGACATGACTGCATGTTGAAGCCCGCTGCGATCCCCTGGCGAATTGCCAGTTCCATCCCGGCTTACATCCTTTCTGGGACTTCCTCAATGAGACTATCGCCTTGACAAAGGCCAGCAGCCATCGGAGTGAATGTAGCTTCAGGAGCCCTTCGCGTGGTCGATGTCCCAGGCACTTGGGCATGTTGACCTTGGGGGAGCCAAGCTGCGCCTGGATGAGAGGAAGAGATCTAGGGGAGGAGGAGGATGTGAAGAAACAGACGGACTAGCAGGGGAGAAGCCCTGTGGTACATTGTGTGCTTCCTGAGTGTACTTGTCTATCTCCCTTTGTAAGGCTTTATGGCACCTTAAGACGTCATTTTCTGAGGTTTTAGAAGTCCCTTTGTGTTTAGAAGCCTGCTTGTGTTTATGTTGAGGTTTAGCTTCTGCCTGCAAGGAAGAGGCCTGAGAGGTGGAACCATCTGCCATTTTGATTAAGATTAGGATTACAGTATGCTTGATATAAAATACAGATAAGGTGGTTGGAACGCACAGGGACCTGATCTGAGTCAAGACAGATTGCCCTGATAATGTTTTTATTGCCCCCCCTTTTTTTAATTACCTGTGTAAAATGAGTCATATCTCAGTAATAATATTTTATTGAAATTAAAATATACTGCAAATAGTTTATTATTGTTATTATAATTGTAATAATTATTATGATTATTATTATAATTGCTTTTATTCTTATAAGCAGTAGTATATATATATATATTTCTATAGTAATAAGTATAGGAATATTAAATGAATAACAACGATATAATGTAAATCCAAATTAGCCAAATTGCGAATGCCTAAGGCCCGGGTAGGTAATTGAAGGAGCCTTCAACAGCATTCTCTACACAGGCGGACACAGGCCTGGGTGCTTGCTATTGTGCCACTGAGATAATTAGGCTGTGAGGGTTAAGCCAATGATTTAAGCAAGAAACATAATAAATGTCCTCGAATGCAAATAAGCCAAGACGAGGGTATAATCGCTCCCAGAATTTTTGGATGGAGCCTGCTGCTCCGAGCAGAATTACCTCACACAGCTTGAGAATGGAATGACAGGCGCGCAGCCACAAGGTTTTGGCAACTCAAAATGGCCTCCGGCAGTAAAATTTTTCACGCGCTCCTTAAGCGGCAGCTTCTCGCCTTATAAACCAAATGGACGGAGTTCTCTATTAAATGAATGGCGGGGAGTTAACTTCTCCACTTTAAAACAGTGTTCGGAGAGGGGGAAAGGCGATACGACTTGTGGTGGCTTGGGTTTTTTTGAGCGAAAGGCTCAAGCTGCTAATGGAATAAACAAAATGAAAGCGTTGCGGCAATCAAACTGGCAGGGGTAAGTAATTTGGCTGTGGGGAGGTGGTGCGGAGCAGCGCCAAAACCTCCCGCCACCTTTTTTTTTTGGGGGGGGGGGGCGCAAATGATGCTTCCTCTAAGCAGAGCTGTCAGGCTTAATGATCAACTTGGAAGAAGGCTAGAGACAAAACTGCTGTCACGAACTAATGTAAAGTAATCAAACCTGCTGTCACGAACTAATTGTTTCCTGTTTCGGTGAAGGAAGCATCAGAAGCATTGCCTATCTCACGAGGCTGAGCAAAAACTGGGGAACACTGAGGAGGAGTCCCATGGTGGAGGAGGAGCGTTCCACAAATCAAGCTCAGCCTACGCAAGCAGAGATTGAAGCATCTCCCACTCCTGGATGCTCTGAACAGCTCATAGGAGAACTAGCAAATTACAGAAATAGACAGGATTTCATCCTTCTAGGCATGAAGGCTTTTATGTACAAATATTTTTTAAAAAATATAGGGGAAAAATACTATTTGTCACCATTTACTTACAGTGTGAAGTGTCATTACTGATTTCGGTTACAGTTCATATCTGGATGTCTGATATTCCAATTTAGAAGTTAATTTATCAGTTAATCCAAATGACACCAACTGCTATGAAAATGCTGTAATTCATATGTGACTGCCTCAGTCTTTCTGCCTTGGAGTTATGCATTTTAGCATTGAAAAGTACTTGACTTTTTTTGGGATTTTCCCAGGGTCTCTGGTCAGCAGGATTTAAAATTATGAGTTTGGTGGTCTTTAAGGTCCAAAAGGTTGGCAACCCTTACTTTATAGGTACACCATTTTGGTACTGAAGAATCAAAACCAGCTCTGGTTTTCTCGTGCAACTACTTGTCTAGTTAAATAGTACTTCCCTTTCTCCTCATCCCTGGATGATCACATTGTCCAATGATGGGACAATGTTATGGGAACATTGTCCTTTTTATGGGAACAGTCCACCTCCTTCTCAAGTACCTACAGTTGTGACCTTGATAATAGCCAGGCTCTCACTGTCCATGCACACATTCTTAGTACTCTATTTCACCTTTCCCTCCCCACAGTTCAGTGGCAAGTGGGATAGCGATAAGGTTTGAAAGAAGCAAAGTGGTTCAATCTTGACAGTCACATTAGCACGGTTATGATTTTATTTCAGTTTTCCTTTGTCTCTTGCTACTTCCGTCAGCTGAACTGGGGTTCTTCTGTTTCTCTTTGAGGACATCTTGGTGTGAGGTAAATAAACAAGTGAAAACAAGATGCCGTGAAAGTCATAAATGGGGAGGACTGCTTTCTATATTGTTTTTTTAAAACAATATATTGTTTTTTAGCCATAACTTCAAATTCTAATTAAATGAGATGGTCACTAAGTGGGAATTATCTGTACTATCTATACAGAAATGTTTGTGTTGAATACTTGTGTCATCTTTTAATGGGTAAAATGCTAAAAGGAATACAATGGATTGAATACTGATATCCAGATTATAAAGTTTATAATCTGGATATCAGTATTCAATCCATTGTATTCCTTTTAGCATTTTACCCATTAAAAGATGACACAAGTATTCACAAGTCTTTGGCAGGAAAGGATGTTGAGATATTGCCCATCATTTGCTATTAGTGGTAGGTGGCTTAAAGTTAAAACTGAGTCACTGCTACTGTATTCATTTTGCTAACTTCCATGATTTCTTGTTCTATTTTGGATTTACTGACTTTCCACTTCTCAATTGTTTATACACTGCAATAGTTGCTCCAGTTTCACCCTGGAAGAGAGGAAGGAAAGTAAGTGTTTTATTGTAAGACAGAAGAAATTAACTAATTTATAATTAATTTAGTAATTAGCATATCATGATAATATACACAACTGTATTGCATTATAATAAATAAATAAAACCATAATCTAATAAAAAATATCTTCCCTGTCTTTGTACAGCTAAATATTAGTAGGATTACTTGAAAAGTACTGGGCATCACAGTTTTCTCAGTATTCTTGATAAGATTCCCTCCTTCTTACAGTTTCTGCTGAACCCTGTAAGTAGTTGGAAGGTCAGAAGGCTATTTTTGATTGTGGGATACAAATGGCTGCTGTGTGATATTTGCATGATGTGATATTTGCATGGTTGCAGTTTGCAGGCAGCACTGAATACTAGCCTCTCTTAAAAAGTAGAAATTAAAATGTGTGCATTAGGATTCCAGCAACAAAGAATTTGAGCAAAGAGAAATCAATGGTCTCCATCCATTGAGGTTTTTTTAAGACTTGATTTAACTTCATACATATATAAACAAGTGGAGCAGAATGAGCAGCTACAATGAACTGTGTAGTTTCAAGCAAAGCCTGGGTGGGGTAATTATATTTCTGAAGGTGTTACTGTTTTATTCTGATTATGTTAGGATTTTATATTGTTTTAATGGTTGTAAATCACCGGGCTTTGGTTTGAAGTTGGCAGTTTATAAAAGAATAATTAAATAACCCAATGGCAAGGAATACAAAGTCTAATTGCTTTGAACAATTAGAATAATAGTTTTTCTTAATTGAAGTGAGGGAGGTAGCTATGCTACAAATCCATATCAATTTATTACATCTGGAAATTCAGAACTGCAACAGGACAATATTAAGTTGCCTGCTTCTCGAGGATGAAAATGGTATTGCTGGTGGAAGGACAAGGAGCAAGATTGTTTATTAAAGAAGTGAAACAGTACTCAAGCACTGAAGGAGTATGCCCTCACCAGTTTCATCAAATGGCAGCATAAACCCATTTATCAGCTAGACACATTAATCATTGTGTTGACAATCCAGGGAACTTTGCACTAGTTCAAACAATTTGTACGAGAAAGGAGGGTAATGTTTCTTGTGTGCCACTCTGTAGGCAGAACAGTTTGGACATTAAATTTCTTCACAGTTTAAAGTCTGCATTTATCTTCATCTCCATTGTGATTTGGATTACCTTAAAGCAACTTCTCCCAACCAGCCTGCTTCAATTCCAGAATTCCTAGCTTAGGATGTCTGAAGGCCACATAAAGGCATGCCTTAAAGTATGATGCCCCTCATAAGCAAGAATTTCAGCATTAACCACAATCAGTTTGTTTTTGAGAAAAGTGATTCCATTTCACCCCAAGTCTCTCTTGTACGCAACACAAGATTTGCCTGTGTGTATGATTGTTTCAGGGGAAATATTCTGGAACTATACAAAAATATATCCTGGGTATGGAGGGACATGTTGAAGTCACTGCAAGTCCACTTGAGGCCATTATTTTAGAATCCCTATTGAGGAAGTCCTCATAGTCTAATAATTTGATTGTGTTATCTTCTACTATATTTCATTTCAATGCAATGTAGACAAAGAAACAGGAAATGGAGAGCTGATATGCAAGTTACATTGTGCCTTGTTTTCATTCTAAATGGGACTCTGATTTATTTCCTCACGCAGAATAATAAAAAAGTCAGCATTTAATACAATAGCTACAAATAAGGAGACAGTTGGCTATGCTGGAAATAAGCATATTTCAGTATACCGAATGGGTTCAGTATACCCATTCGTCTAATAACAAGACAACTATTAAGCCAGTGATGGTAGAATCTTAGTTTCATAAATTATATTTTATTTGAATTTGTGGCTTTGCTTCTGAGCAAACATTAAATGCTGTTTCAGTGAACCCAATAAATATTCTACCAATGTTTTGCTATAAAGTCAAAGGAGAAATGACACGTTGGGAAATATTTGGAAGCTGGTGTTTTAGATGTTTGGTCTTACTGTGAAGGTGAAGACAACATTATACAGTGGGATACATCCCTCCAATTCTTCCCGGAGGAAGAGCTAGGAGTTTGCTTCTTGTAATAAGATGTAGCTCCACCCCAAAATTCTTTCCTGATAGATTCCATATTTTGGATACTTGCCTGATCAAAATAGGCTGCCAGGAAAGTCATTTTCCGTGCTAGATGCTGTAAGACTGACATAGGCAAGAATTGTAGCTTGATTTGAGTTAGAGTTTGAAATATTAGCTGAAGAACACATAATGGATACTTGGGCATAGTACAGGTGGTCCTCCACTTGCAACTGGAAAGGAGACTGCAATTTTCATTGCACATCATGATGGTCATAAGCTGAGGCACTCACATGACCAGACCTGATTTTACAACTTCTTTTGCAGAGGTCATTAAATGAATGCAATGTTTATTAAGAAAATACAATGGTTGTTAAATGAATCAGTGTATTTATATGGACATTATTGTGCTGGAAACTGGCAAGAACTGTAATAAATTGTGGTCATGTGATTGCAGAACATTGCAATCAGCTATAAAGGTAAGCCAATTGCTAAGCACCCATGGTGTAGTCATGTCACCATGGAATGTGTGTGCAGCCATCAAAACTCTGGAATTGTGATATAAATAACTTTGGGGAAGAGTCTGTCATATCTTTGAATGATCACTATGTGACCTGCTGTAAGTCGAGGTCCTGTAATGGCTCTTAATGAGAGGACTTTTTAGAAATCTTTTAGTAACAAGAATGAGGACAAAGATGGTGTCAATCTATGATGGTGAAGGTTTTCAAGAATTGTCATGGCCTGCTTGAAGAAAGGACAGGACTAATGTGTTGAACGCTGATGTTGGAGAAGCTCCATTTCTTCTGGCCTTTCTAAAAAAGACTCACCACAAACTTTTCAGGATACTTAGGATGGTCTGAGTCATTTTGTTATTGTGAGAAGGCTCCACTTAGTTTCTTAGCATTTAGTTGTAATCATCTGGAGTCGCAGATTTAGTTGTAATTACATTTAGTTGTAATCATCTTGACTTAGCAGATTTATGATACCGGGAAGTTCTATGGTAGGGATGTTGACAGAATGACTGAATCCAAGAAAAAGAGTATCCTGGGCCAATTAAGAGTCTCCTCTATGAGTATCAGAAATGCAAGGTCTAGAAAAGGGAAACATTAATTAAAAATTAAATAGATTTAAAACTCGGGTCAAGTGTGCCATTTGCCGACCTGGGTTGAGAAGCATTAGACGAATGATTTGACCTTGTGTTTGAAGTGAGTTGCTGGGAAGGCCATTTTTGACTTCTGAAAGGTCAGTACAATTTGATGGTGTCCACATCTATGCAGCTGATTTAGTCTGCCCCCGTGTGGTGGATTCCCTTGACGCATTTTATTGTTAGACAATCTTACATTTTCTAGAATACAACAGTTTTCCTAGCCTTCTCATTACTTTAATTTCAGGAACCATACTGAGAGAAGCAGAACCAAAAATAAACAAACTTGATATAGTTGTTGCAGTAATTTAATTTTCTTTATTCACAGGTGCTATCCTTTATTTCATTCTATTCTGGCTCATCCGTTGATCTGCCTTTTTAATGCTGTTTCAGTCTTCAGTTCTGTGTTATTTATGTTGTTTTTAATGTGGAATTATTAATTACATGTTTGTGTTGATCTTTATACTTCTGTTAATGCTTTTGTTGCTTCCTTGGAGAAGGGAAAAGCAAGGAAAAAGTTTTGCATGGAAAAAATATCTGCCTTTTTCCTTCTCTTTGATTTACCTTCTTCAAGATCTGATTATCTTTTCATACAAATTCGTCCCAAGGAAGGTTGGCTCAGCCTCAAAACCATATACTTTTCTAGATGTTTGTGTCAACTATGTTCCTCTCAGGCCCAACTCCTAATAAAAAGAAAAACCTGTAATCACTATGGAAGTAGAAAAACATGGTAATGTTATCCCCTCTTCTCAGAAATTGGAGATGAATCATCTGGATTTTAATTATTGTGGTATCTAATAGAGGCCTTGACCTGGAGGGTGGGTTATCTTTGCCTATTAAATGGCAGCTGGGTTTGTGTCAGAAGGTAACAGCTCAAGTACTAACCTTCTGTCACAGGAAGGATGAGACAACCAAGTTCAGTAAATAGAATTTGCATTAGAATCATGCATTCACTTATTCAGAATTCACCTCTCAGAGTTGTGGGTGGAAAGAAAAATAATGAGGCAAAAGAAAACATGCAACATAATGCTGCAGTCATTATCTCCTGCTTTGTGCTACTATGTGCAGCCCTCTCAAACCATTGGGCTAATTTAAATTACAAGAGCAACATTGGATACCTTCTTTATCAGGCTTCCGGCAGCTTCCATGGTTTAATAACTCGTGTCAGTCTATTGAAAAAGCAGATTGGGTAGTCACCTAGATACTGATAAAAGTATTGCATCTCATTATGCAAAGGATGATGCTGAATAAAAAGGCAGAAACATTGAGCCTGCTGGAGATTTCTCCTTTTTTTGACTGAGAAACGCACCATTGAGGCTCCACTTGGCTTTATCAGATCAGATGATGGGTTTATTTATAGTTGGATAAGTAAGAATTGCAGGTGTGTTAATGCACTGCTAGGGCAACCTTATCACATTTTTGTTGGATAACTTGATTATAGGTCGCCTGATTATACCACAGTCATCTTGATTTCAGCAAAACATTTGTCAAAATACTTTATGATGTTTTGATTGCAAACTAGTTAAGGATTCGCTAAGAGATATGTAATTGTTCCTAAAGAGTTATCAACAGTTCTTCATCAAACCAGAAGGAGGTATTTAATGGGTGTAATGCGGTTTGGTGCTGGGTTCTATATTCTTCAGTGCTTTTTTAAATTAACACTTTGGATGGCAAAATGGAAGTAATGCTTACCAAATTTGAAGCTGATACAAAATTGACTGTAAATGGCAAATATTCTAGAAGATTGAAATAAAATTAAAAAGTCTGCATAGATTACAGAAATAGGCTTAAAATAATGTAATTAAGTTTAATAATGACAAATGTAGAAAAGAAATCTTGCCATTGCTACATCTCACACAGGTCCAAAAATTGTAGAGCATCTTGTATGGAATTTGCTGGTATTAGTGGGTTCATACATCTGATAGAAATGTAGTGGTTTATTGAAATAAGTGATTGTCTGTAGTGATTAAATTTTAATAATAGTATTTTAGTGATTAAACGATAGTGGTTTAGAGATTAAACTGAACTGTTTGTGATTAAACTATACATTACTAATTCGGTGACTAAATCGGGATGGGCAATTAATTTTCCCAAGAGGCCATGTGAGAAACTGGGACTATTCTGGAGGGCTGCTGCCCCATCCCACCTCACCCTGATGCTGCCCCACCCCCTGTTGATGCTGCCCTGCTCAACATCACTGATGCCATGGGTCAGACAGGCACTGCTGGAGGGCCAGATGTGGCCTGGAGATCATAAAATACCCAGGTCTGGATTAAACTGTAGTGGTTTAGTGAAATAAGGAACCAGTCAAACAATGACTAAGCCAGTGATGGTGAACTTTTTGGGCTTGTTAGTCAAAAATTCAGAAAATGCCTTATTTGACTCTGTTCTAATAATTATGAACTCAACCCTCCCCTAAAACAAAAGAGAAACAGTCTTCCTCCTTCCATCTAGGCTCCCTAAACAGTAGCACTTGGTGGCAGTGTTGAAGCTGCCCCTCTACATCAGGCTAGAGCCATTGCTACCACTCAAAAAGGCCTACTATTCCTCTTCACCATCACTGGACCCAAGCTAACTTTTCTTAAGATGTAGGACAGATACCAAAACATGATAAGGTGTCTGTATTTTTAAAGTTAGTGTGGAAAACTTTCAGCAACGTCAGATTATACCAGTAAGGAGTAATTTGCCCTCTACTGCCAGCAATCCAAGATCGTACTGTTGAAATTCAGTGACAGAATGCTCTAGGACAGGTTGTTTACTGTTCTTATCTGTGGTGCCTAGAACTCCCTGAGGAGAAAAACAAAAACATTGTTGTGGTTGCTGTTATGTTATAGCTTTTTCCTTTATGTTAAGGTAGTTCCTTTATGGAATGTGCATTTGCTTGCTTTGAGAAAAGTGGAGGTGGTATTAGCAGGCCTCTGGGAGGGAAACTGCTCCTGCATTTACTCTGAAAAGTCCCTAAAATCCTTCAAAGCAGCCCCAAGTTGAGATGCTGAAGATGGCTGAATTTTAAATATGTAGTTTCAGCTGTCCTGTGGAAGAAAGTGTTTCAAAAAAATGGGAAAAAATGAAAAAATAAAATAAAAACACTAACTCTGCCAGAAATCACTAGTTGAAGAAATTTGGGGAGCTGTACTGTGGGACCCAGTTGCTCAAATTTATTCATTCCTGCCCTTTTTCATTCTGGAAATCTTTCTTTCTCTCTGCTATTAAAAGTGCAAGAAACCTCTCTGCTTCTCGCATATTTGGTTACTTTAAATGCTTCATTTTCTTAGAGCCAAGAGGTGCTAAAGAGTAGAGAGCTCTTTAATTCCTTTCACCTCAAAAGCCATTTTGAACTTTGATACTGAGGCAAAAATCTCAGCGCATCTCTATGGCTGCCAAATACCATGGATACTATCAAAAGCTGGCATCTTTTTCAATTATTCTAGGAGATGGAAATAACTATAACATAATAGCAACCACAGCAATGTTTTTGTCTTTCTCCTAAAGGAATTCTAGGCACCACAGATAAGAACAGTAAACAACCTGTCCTAGAGCAAAATAATAAAAATATCAATTTTAATTTAAAGGTTATTTATAAAAGGGAGTGAGCCTGAGTCAGAAGTAGCCTGTAAATGTCTAGATCAGGGGTGTCAAACTCACATTGTCACGGTGGTGTCATGTGACATATCAGGACTTTTTCCCCTTTGTTAACTGGGCGTGGTAGGGGTGTGGCTAGCTGATGACACATCCCGCCCTTAGGCTGGGAGTTTGACAGCCCTGGCCGAGATGAACTGACATGCATCCATTTGCCTTAAGATAGGTGCTTGTCCTAGGAATGAGCCCCATCTTCACATTGATATTCAGTGTGGCTCTCCTCTGCTCCAAGCCCGTGCATTGGGACTGAGGCATACTCATGATTATTACATTTCATTTTCACTGTTTCATATTGTTTAAACATATCTGATGCTACCGCCATTCAATTTCTAAACCTCCCTCTTTTTATTACGAATATCTTATTATATTAAAATTGTATATTTTTGTTCCCACCTTGGGGGTGATGCTTCAAATTACTCTTGACTCCTGGCAGTTGCCTAGGTAAGTCCCTGCAGTTTTCTGGGCAAGAGTTTTAGAGGAAATTGGCTCTTGCCTTTTTTCTAGCTGACCTTTGTAAAGACAGGACTAGAATTCACTGTCTCCAAGTAGTTTCTAGCCCAATTGCCTTTGGCCAGTGAGCTAAAACTGGTTCTCTTAATATTATTTAGCAAGAATTGTTCTTGATAGTTTCTGCTGTTAATTGCATCTATCTTTCTAGCATATCCATTTTTGAGATCTCTTTGAAAAGCAATTTAGAAATAATGACATAAGCAGAAAAATATTCTGTTCAATTAATAAAAATAAACTCAGCATCAATTAACCTTGTAATGTAATTCAGCCTCTATTTCCACCATTTTCTGTCAAGTTTTGGGTCAAAACAAACTGTCAAGCTTTGGCTTGTGTGCCATGATAGACTGGAGCCAGCTAGCTGTTCCAGGGCAAACCTCATGACTTTTCAGAAGGAAAATATGATTTAAAAAATAATTTTCATACTGTGCAGGCATCCAGTCATTTGCATTCTGTTTTCCTGGACTACAAGCAATAGAAACAGAGGAACAGAGTAGAAGGTAAATTTATATCTGGAATGATTTTCTCACCTTGGACTTCAGAGAATAGTTTAATACGTTGAGTTGTCTTCTATTTAAAACTTTCTTAAGAAAATGTTTGTAGCAGACCTCTGCAGCATATAGTAATGGCTATGCTGACTAAGGTTTTTTGGTTTTAGTGGAAGACCATTTCATCATATCGGCTGACCTTATCTTCAATTCGGTATTATTTCAAAACAGATTAATCCAAGAATGAGTCCAAATACTTGTTTTAATTATTTCATGCTGCATAATCAGCGTATTACCTCTCAAACTCCAGTTATACTGTATTTGGAATTACAGTCTACAAATGTGGGAGAAGAATGATAATACTCATTTAGAGAAAGACTTGCCAGTTGAACTTTTGGTCTCACCTAGATGATCCTTTCAATGCTTTTCACAGCCTGATGTGAACATTCTTTGAAATTATCCAGAATTTGGAAAAAGGGGAAACAATTACTTCTAAGGACTATCCAATTTATTGCATTGGTCAAACTTTTTATCAAAGAATTATTTTAAAATCTTGCAAAGTCTGATAATTGGTAAATGTGATTTTATTTTCATAGTATGCAATATTTATAATTCTCATTGAATTCATTGATTTGATACCACAAATCAAATACTAAAGTATTAAAAATAATACTTATCAGTGAAAAGTCTCATCATTAATATTCCCTTCCCATAATGTTGGTTTATTTGTACAAATGATTTGCTGTGGTTGCTTCTTGTTGGTTATACTAAAAGATAGAATTGAAATTATTTATCTAATAGTTATATAAAATGTACATTATTTTAGAAAAGAGAAGAAGATAGGTATTATAGAAATAAATAATGAGTGGATTTCATAGTAACTGTAATCATACTGTTGCTCCCCATACAATACATCCAAAGTGCTGCTTTTGGTGTGTAAATCTAGTGAATTCCTCATAAAACTTCCTATTTTAATTCATCATTTGATAACTATAGTTTGGCTGTATTGATTGTTTAGTACTAATTCAAAGCCTGTGTCGCTGTTTGGATTTTTTTTTTTTGTTGTTGTTCACATTTGTCATTAAAAAAAGTTACTTTCCATGAATTATTTTAGGTAGAAATGCATCTGCAAAAACAAATACCAGCTGCTCTGGGCAAGTTTTGAAAATTTAACACTATTATCAGTTCAGAAATGAATTTAAAAACAAGTGATTAGAGATTTGAAAACCATATGTACTCAAAAGAGAAATGATGCTGAGTTTAATTTTTTCTCTCTCAAATGTCGGAAAGCTGTTGGACTTGTCTCCATTGTTGTTTGTACAAGTCCTTAGGATCAAAGTTCCCTAACGGTATGGACCAGTCACCTGTCTTCTGAGTTTGCAAGGTGGCTGGAGTGAGAATATCTGGATTCTCAGGATCTGCGGAAACCGGAACTAAAGGTCGACCATTGATGGTAGCTGCTACTTCTGCCTTCAGGGTGATTAAGGTCTCATGCGTAGGAGACTTCATCAACATGAATCCATGATTCTGCGAGCTATGCCGATCATGTATCCCACCAGGAGCTCCATTGTCTTTTTCTCAGTTCATTAAATTTAGTCCATTCCATTATATTGGTCAGGAGTGTTGTTTTTGGAAAACAACCAAGTCCTGCTTTTGGATGTATGCAGTGCAACAGATGTAAAAGGATAAGAAGAAGAAAAAAATACTGAGAAGGGTATGCTGTAGACTTATTTGACTGGATTTATTTCTAAGCAAATGTCTCAAATGGACTTGAAGGGGAAAAAATATAACAAGGTGCTAAACATTCCTTGTGGAAATGGGAATAATTTGTGTTCTAGACCAGGAGTCCCTGACCCTGGGTTGCAGAATGGCACTGATCCATGGCCTGTCAGGAACCAGGTTGCTCAAGCGAGCAAAGCCCTATCCACACATGCATGGGACTCTGGCAGCACATAAAACCACACTGCCCACCTGTCTGTAGAAAAACCACCTTCCATGGAACAGGTCCCTGGCATCCAAAAGGTTGGGGAGCTGCTGTTCTAGATAGTAAATGGTGGATAAAGAGGCTGAATTATATTACAAGGTTAATTTTGTTAAAATTAAAAACTTTAAAATATGTAGCTACTTTAGTTTCCACTACTGAAGAATTAATCTTCAGTTAATTCTTCCCAGTAATAAGGACTAACTCCAAGGTATCAGATTAATTAATCTTTTTGAAAGGGAAAATTATCACCACCAAAGTCAATAATTTGTCTGACATCTTCTTTTTGGTAGAAATAAGTTTTCCAACAGATGTCTGGGTAGTGGAAATCTTAACATATAACATATAATTGGAGTTGGAAGGGACTTTGTAAATCATCTAGTCCAACCCCCCCGCCCAAGCGGGAGACCCTACACTATTTCTGACAAATGGCAGCAGTCCAGTCTCTTCTTGAAAGTCTCAACTGATGGCACTCCCACAACTTCTGAGGGCAAGCTGTTCCATTGGTTGATTGTTCTCACTGTCAGAAAGTTTCACCTTATTTCCAGGTTGAATCTCTCCTTGTTCGGTTTCCATCCATTGTTACTTGTCTGGCCTACAGGTGCGTTAGGAAATAGCTTGACCCCTTCCTCCCTGTGACAGCCCCTCAAATATTGGAAGACCGTTATCATGTCTCCCCTGGTCCTTCTCTTCACTAGACTAGCCAAGCCCAGTTCCTGCAACCATTCTTCATATATTTTAGTCTCCAATCCCCTAGTCATCCTGGTTGCTCTTTGTACTTTTTCTAGAGTCTCAACATCTGTTTTATAAAGTGGTGACCAAAATTGGATGCAGTACTCTACGTGTGGTCTTACTAAGGCTTTATAGAGTGGTATTAATACCTCCCTTGATCTCGATTGTATCCTTCTGTTAATACAATTTAGGATTGCATTTGCTTTTTTGGTTGCTGCTGCGTACTGCTTGGCTCATAGTTAGCTGGATGTCCACTAAGACACTTGTATCACAACTATATATTCATAGGTTTCAGTAATCTGCTTGTGCAAATGTCTATGAAGATTCTCGATCATGCAGGTTATGGTTGTCCCAAAGTTGCTTTTCAAAAGGCAACTGGACTTTCTTAGTTTTTTTTTTGTAAAAAACATTTTGCTTTTCATCCAAGAAGCGCCTTCAGCTCAGTACAAAACTTCATCTATATCCTTTGACTGGTTTGGTGGTCTATAGCAGACCCCCAGGGGAGTATACTTTCTTCTAGCCTTCCCTTTTATTTTAACCAAGGTGCTTTCAATCATTTTGAAATGATTGAAACACGTTTTACCATCTCCTCCTTTGTATTATACAACTCTTCTTTTGTGTTGCCCTTGAAACAAGGTATGTTCATCATACCCAACGCTTCATCCCACTCATATTTCTGTATTGTGGAATATTTGATATGAGGCCTTATGACATGTAGTTCATTTTGCTTGTGTATTAATAAATAGAAGTATATGATAAAAGGCTGCATGCATCCCTTGAATTCAGTCTCCTTTTGTTCTTCATACATGTATTTCCCTCTATTTTTTGTTAATCAGTAACTTCCATAACACTTTGATTTGCTGTAATATTCAATCCATAATTTGAGAGTTTGATACTTATCAATGATCTTATGACTCCAGCAAAACATCCCCCCTCCCTTTTTATGAAATAGTCCTGTTGATCTACCCAGACCTCTATTGTCTATTCCAGCATTGCTACTAGAAGCTTCCTTAATTTTTCTTTTGCTTAATAATATTTCTTTTGCTGGATATTTGTCTTCAATAGAAAAGTATTGATGAGAATATTATCTGCACTCAAGAGCTTTCTCCTTCCTTCCCCCTTGAAGCCACTCTTGAAATGCGAAAAGTTATGTATTATAGTGTCATTGGTACCTACACAGATTGATAATCTGGTGGTGGAAAATGTTGCTGTACTTCTGGAATCCCTTACATTGACCTTTAATTTTACGTAACTGGAAGAGGCTAATTAAAATGTGTAAATTCTGAAAGAAATTAGGAACAATGTCAGTATGATCCAAGACAAATTTCATTTGAATATCCAAACAAAAACAAATATTTGTATTGTTGATGTGCTAACAATTCAGCATAGAGATATAAGTAGTTCTCAACTTACAACCACAATAGAATCTCAAATTTCTGTTGTTAAGCAAGGCAGTTGTTAAGTGAGTTTTACACCATTTTACAACCTTTTTTGTCCAAGTTGTTAAACAAATCTCTGCAGTTGTTCAGTGAATCATGCAGTCACTAAGCAAACCTGGTTTCCCCTACTGACTTTGCTTGTCGGAAGGTGGCTGGGAAGTTTACAAATTGTGATCAAATGACCCCAGAACAGTGCAACTGTCATAAATATATGCCAGTGGCCAAGCGCCCGAATTTTGATCACATGACCATGGAGATGCTGCAATAGTTTAAGTATGAAAAAAGTAATAAGTTACTCTTTTAAGTGGTGGTGTAACTTTGAATTATCACTAAAGGAATGGTTGCAGATCAACGACTATCTGTATCTAGATCAGCATTTCCCAGCCTAGAACCTTTGTATATTGGAATTGCACACAGCTCAGAATTCCTTGTTGGTATAGGAAAGACCATGCTGATTGGGAATTCTATGCTATATACTATACTGAATACTATAAGTTGCATTATATTTCAATTATCTTTCTTGGTTTAATTTATGTCTGAATTTTTCTTCAAATGTCTGCAGAATTTAAATAATGCAGTAAATTAGTGCAGCTTTTAATGAGCTGTTGTGACTTATATTTGATTATTTTACTTATCAACCAGCAACAGGTGTGACTCAGTTTTTGATGAAAATGCAAAGATGTTTCCATCCTCTAAATTATATGTATCATAAAATGAATCTCTTCAATCACTGGTGAAATGAATGGGAATTTAAAAGGTCAAAGCTATATTATAAATTGTCATTGCCTTAAATCATGTTGTGTGTGTGTGTGTGTATATATGAGTAGAAGTAGCTGCTTTGTATTTGCTCATAAATCATAACAGAAACGTACTCCCAAGCATTGCCTTTATGATGCATGAAAATATCTGTCAAGAAATTTTTACATAATGGGGCATGTTTGTCATACAAACAATACTTTTAAAACAAATATTGTGAATGTACTAATACAAACAATATTTAAAAAAATTATTTGCATATTGCTTAAGTTCAACAACTTAGAAATGTAATAACTATAATGTTCATAGTAGGTGGTAGTTTGGAATGTGATATTAGAGATGGGTCAAAATTCTTAATCCTGTACTATTTGATTTAGACATATTAGTGGAATTTCTGGTTTTTGTTTATCACAGATCTACAATCTATTACCCTAAAAACTTTTTTTTAAAGTAATAAATCTACTCCCAGTTTAATCTTCTGAAATCAATCACAGTTAAATTTCACCCTGTATTTTGGAGGTTTTAAAATGTGAATTATACTATGCTATGAGCAGACAAGGTTTATATGAGTGACTGTATGGTATGAACATAATATGTATGTAACTTAATTTACTTTTAACATTGCATTGACTTTCTTAAGATTCTCCATTAACATACATGGATGGATGGCTGAATGGGTGGATGGATGGATAGCTAGCTTGCCTTTATAATATTTCCGAGCATGAATATGCAATGATTATGAATGTGCAACCTTGCAAAAGTTGCAGTTACTTTTATGATCTGTCTTCCTTTAAATCAGAAAATACTTTGTTCAAATACTTCACACAGCCACGTCATTTAGTTCCCTGGGAAGTTAAATTACTGTACTTAAAATTTTCAGATACAGAATTCACTAGATTCCTGTCATCAGCAGTTGATAATTATTTAAGGTAAGCTCCAGAATATCTGCTCCAAGCCTTACTTGTCATTTTATCCAGACATGTTAGAACATTTTTTTTACCAATAATGTAAATAAACAAATATTTTATCAGTAGCAACAAGAAAAAGGCATTGTAAATCAGGCAAAACTTAGGAAAGCAAATTAGTTCTCCCAAAAGTGTCTGCAATAGGCTTGGAGCAGTTTGATCAAGAAGGGAGTGACTGAGGACATCTTTGTTGCTGAAACCTAAGAATGATTGAAAGTAAAGGAGTTGACCCCACAATTACAGAAGCTGGAAATTCTATTCACGATAACAATAATATTGTCGAATCACCTGTATTGCAATTCCTTTGCAAGCATGATGGATTTATACAATTTAGTATGTCCTTTTTGTTATTTTCCTTCATGGGCATGAATTACACACTAGCAAAGACAGATGCAAAGTATTGATTTATTTTTCCCAAGGAAAGCATTATACCACATAAAGTAACCGATTTCAATATCATGTTATTGTTCTGTCCAGAAAGAAGTTGCGTGAGACGGTTCCAACAAAAAACTCTTTATTTAACTCAAAAAGCAATGGTAACGGAACAAGAGCCCAAGTCGTGGCAGCCCTTTATATAGTGACTTGCTCGCAGCTTGTGACCAATGACACCACTTTAAATGTTCCCGCCGTCCGGCGGGCCAATCGGATTGGTTCCCCAATGGCCAATCCAAGAACGGCCTTTTTGGCCAATCAGAATAGGGAACTTGGAGCCTACCAAGTTCCATACATAACACCACTCCCCCCTTGGTTCAGTCCAACGTGCGTCACGTCACGCAGGTAGGTGGAGCTTTTTTGAGTCCTGGTTGATTTGCGCAGCTCAGTCTCAGCGTGGTCTTTGAGCGGTTCGGACGGGATCGCTGTCTCTCTTCTCCATGGAACCTCCTAGAAGGGGGAGTAAGCCTTGCCGCTCCCGCCTGAGTCTCTTGGGCTGATTGAGATGGCTCCACCGCTCCCTCCTGGTTTGTCCGGGTTGGTCGAGCTGGCCTGGCTGTCTCCTTCCAGGAAGGCCTCGCTTTGTTCTCCTGCTCCCGGACTTCTCATTTGGGGTTCATCTAACCGTGAGTGTTCTTTTTGATTTGTTTGTTGTCTTGTTATGGGAGGTTCGTCTCTCCCTTTTTTATTATTTTGTATTTCCCCCCCCCTCCTCGGTTGTTTTTTGGTCAGTATTTATTTTTGGCTCTGGTGTGTTTTTGCGTTCGAGGGTGCGAGAAGGAAGCTGGTCGATGTGCCGCTTCCATTCTCTTCCGTCATCTAGGAGTAGTTGGTAAGACCGTGGGCCTATAATCTGGGTGATCGTGGCTGGAAGCCACTATGGGTCCCCGGTGAGGTTTTTCGCATAGACCAGGTCTCCTATTTCGAATGCATGGTATTTGCTGGAGGAGTCGGGAGGGTTATCCCAGGTGGAAGTGGGGTGCAGTCTGTCGAGGAAATGCAGTTTCCTACCCATTAGGAGTTCTGCTGGGCTTTTGTTGGTTGTGTTGCTAGGATAATGTGCTGTAGGGTTAGTAGTCGGTTTAGTTTTTCTTGCGCGTCCCCCTTGTCCATTCTATCCAGGCCCTCTTTAGTGTACCGAACCATGCGTTCAGCCCTGCCATTTGCAGCCAGATGGGCCGGCGCCGTTAAAGCATGTCGAATACCTTGGGCAGCTAAATACTGCTCGAATGCTAACACTGTAAACTGGGGCCCATTATCCGACACCAGTACATCAGGCAGTCCATGCGTGGCGAAAAGTTTGTCTAGCTGTTTCATTACTGCCTCGGTGGTTGTGGAAACCATAAGGATGACTTCTAACCAGTTCGAGTAGGCATCCACAACTATTAAAAAGGTGTTGCCTTTTGTCGGCCCAGCAAAGTCAATATGTACTCTAGACCATGGACCCCGGGGAGTTTCCCATTCCCTAACTGGTGCCTGTGGGGGGGGTAGGCTTCGATTTTTGACAGTCATGGCATGTTGCCACCCAACATTCAATGTCTTTGTCCAGCCCTGGCCACCAGACATAACTCCTGGCCAGGGCTTTCATTTTGACTATGCCCGGGTGCCCCTCGTGCAACATGCACAGATCATCTTCCTGGAGTCTGTTTGGTATCACCACCCTGTTACCCCATAAAATGCAGCCCTTCTCAATAGACAGTTCAGTCTGTCAGGTGCGAAATGGCTTAAAAGTCTCAGTTTTGTTTTCTTCCGGCCAGCCCTTACCTTCCCAATTTACGATGCAAGCTGTCAAAGGGTCTTTTGCAGTGGCTCTCGTGACGTCCGCTGCGGTTAGCGGCAGGTTCGGGCAGGTCTTGAGTTGAAGTGTGGAGACGGTGGGAGCTGGGTCCTCTTCTGTGATGGGCAGCGGGGAACGGCTCAGGGCGTCGGCATGGGTTATGGTCTTTCCTGGGCAGTGAATCAGTGTGTAGGAGTCGGCAGCGAGGAATTCAGACCACCTCGTCATTCTAGGTGACAGAATGTTCAGGGTTGGCTTGTTACCTGCTAGGATTCCTAACAGGGGCTTGTGATCAGTGATGACCAAAAAAGTTCTACCGTAAAGGTACTCATGGAATCTTTTGACTCCGGCGATGATTGTGAGGGCTTCTCGGTCGAGTTGGCCGTAATTGCGTTCTGACTTGGAAAGCGTCTTTGAATAGAAAGCGACCGGTGCCTCTCTGCCGTCTGGTAGCTTGTGGCTCAGGATGGCGCCGATTCCAAAAGGCGATGCATCACAGGTGACCGTCAAAGGCAGGGTATTGCTATACTGTATTAAAACGGTGTTAGACGTTAATAGGTCTTTGATACCCTGAAATGCTGCTTGTTCCCGGTGGCCCCATTTCCAGGTAGTTTTTTTGTCTAGCAGCCGATGTAAGGGTTCTGCTATGGTTGCCTTGTGGGGCAGGAACACATTGTAAAAATTTATGAGACCTAGGAATGCTTGAAGGTCAGTTTTTTTCCTAGGTCTAGGTGTGTCTTTGATTGCCTTTATCTTTTTTTCGGTGGGGTGTATGTCTTGTTCATCTATTAAGTAGCCCAGAAACTCGACCTGGTTGGTGGCTAGATTACATTTCTCTCGCTTTACCTTGAGGCCTGTGTCTCTAAATCTTCATAAAACTTCCCTTAATCTGCTCTGTAGTTGGTTGACGTTTTTTGCTGAGATCAGAAGGTCGTCAAAATAAGGGATGATTCCCTTGATTCCATTTAACAGACGCTCCATGAGGCTTTGGACACGCCTGGGGCAATGCTAACGCCGAACTGGAGACGGTTACATTTGAATGCTTCTCTATGTGTCACAATAGTCTGTGCCTCTGCCGTAATGGGGTCAACGGGTTCTTGTTGGTATGCAACAAGAGATCAATCTTCGCAAAAAATTTTCCTCTCCCTAGGGAGTGCAATAAGTGTTGCACTACCGGTACTGGGTATGCGCTTTGTTGGAGTGTATGGTTTAGGGTTGCCTTATAGTCTCCGCAGATGCGCACTGACCCATCTGGTTTCACAGGAGTCACGATGAGTGTTTCCCACCTGGCATGGTCGATTGACTCTAACACCCCTTGAGCTATTAATTTGTTCAACTGTTTATCAATTTCTGGTTTTAAGGCAAATGGGACGCGTCTGGCTTTTAAATGGATGGGAGCTATTTCCGGGTCTAGGCTAAACGAAATTGGGGTCCCCTTGTACTTGCCTAGGGTCCCATCGAAAACATCTTGGAATTCTTGTAGCAGGCTCTCCTCCCAGTTGGCTGCGGCAATGTGGTTTATCCCGGTAATCCTGATTCCCAGGGGCATGAACCATTCGATCCCTAGCAGACTAGGGCGATCACGGTCGATGATGGTCAGAGGCAAGATTTCGGCATGGTCAACGAGGAAATGTCCAAGGCCCACTATCGGGATTCAATTTTCCCTTTTAAAATCAGTCTTTGTTTCTGTAATTCCTTTTGTTTAATGTCCGGTATCAGGCGGCAGATGGTATTCCAGGATACCATAGATAGAAAAGACCCAGAGTCAACTTCCATCTCACAGGGCTTCCCTTCGATGTTCACCTCTATCCGGACCTTCTTCCCATTTTCTGCCCTGGCATTTCTGATGGTTACCGTCTGGTGCATTTCCTCTCTGTCACTGGTTCTTTTACTTCGGTTCCATCTGCTTCCGGCTTGCCTCTCTTTATGTCTGGGATGTGTGTGCTGCTGCATCTTTTAGGACTATAGCTCTTTTTGTTTCGGCAGACCCTTTCAATGTGCCCCCGTTTGTTACAAGCCATACAGCTTGCGTCTAGGAACCTTCATTCAGCTTGCGGGTGGTTTCCCCCGCATCCCGCACACTGAAACTCCCGCCTGTTTCTTCTCTTTTCCCGCCATTTCTTGTCTGATTGAAGTCTATGGGCATCTTCATTTTCGTCATTGGTGTCGCTCTGGGATTCAAAATCTTCGTAGTGGCCGGTCGCTGTGGGCTGTTTCTTGCTTCCTTCTGCCTTCTTCTCTCTGTCTTGGTTTGGTGTATCTGGAATCACATTCATTTGGCGCATGGTGGCTGCTGACTTCTTTGCTGCTTTGGCGGCGGTTGCTTCTGCAATAGCCTCGGCCACGGTTATGTTTGGTCTATTCAGCAGCTTACTCTGAAGTGTAGTGTCCTTCAAATCGAGGGCCACACGGTCCCTCATGGCCTCATCCATGTTCTGGAACTCAAAGGCTCCTCCAATGTGTTTCAGGGCTGCTACAAAATCTCCGACGGTTTCATCTTTCTTCTGGTCTCTCTTGTTGAACTCGTGTCTTTTTATCAAGTTGGAGACCACAGGTGCGTAATGTTCTCTGAGCATTCTGTTCAGCTCAGACCAAGTCATCTGTTTGACATCTCTTGATTTAGCCAGCGCCTTCGCCATTTTAAAGGCGGTTGGTCCGCAGTGTGTAAGGAAGACAGCCCTCTTCCTTTGGTCAGATATTTCCTGCAGTTCGTTGCTCTCCAAAAACATAAGAAAGTGATCAATATACGACTCCCAATCCTCATCAGGATTGAATGGTGTGGGCGGCGCATTGTTACCGGCCATCTCTCTCGCTCGATTCAGATCACCGCGTGCTTCAGTCTCGCTCTTCTACGGCAATCCCACCTTCATTGCCAGTGTTCCGTCTGGAAAGAAGTTGCGTGAGACCGGGTTCCAACAACAAACTCTTAATTTAACTCAGTAAGCAATGGTAACGGAACGAGAGCCCAAGCCGCGGCAGCCCTTTATATAGCGGCTTGCTTGCGGCTTGTGGCCAATGACACCACTTTAAGTGTTCCCGCCGTCCGGCGGGCCAATCGGATTGGTTCTCTAATGACCAATCCGAGAATGGCCTTTTCGGCCAATCAGAATTGGGAACTTGGAGCCTACCAAGTTCCATACATAACAGTTATGCTGAGCTGCTATACAGGGTTTCCATGGAAATCTTACTCTAAGAATGACACTTGCCATTTTGCTTCAAGATGACCAGAAATGTGTGTGTGTGCGAGTGTGTGTTTGCATGGTTATTTCTGTAATGAATAATCCTGGAAAGAATAAAAAAGGACCCTGTTGCATCAGAGCAAAGTTATTTATTTATTGATTTGTCAATTGCTTACAAGATAATAGGTATAAGTAAAAACATAGTTATGAATATATGGATACATATAAGAAAAATAAGTCAGAGATTCTGATTTTAAGGAGGGAGAAGGAAGATGATGAGAAACCACATTGTATGAATGCAGATGTGGTTTCTGGTCACGTTTCCAGCACATGGTACTCATAGACCTCCAAAATATAACCATCCTGACTAGTAACCAGTGGTGGGATTCCACATTTTTTCCTACCAGTTATATGAGAGCACACTTCACATATGCACACTGCATTCAAAATCCATCCTGTCTTAGCGCTAGTGAGGTGAGCTGTTTTTTTTAGCACAGCTGAGGCACGGCAAACCGCTTTGCTGCATGAATCAGCTGAGCCAAAAAACAAGGGAATATAGGACAGGAAAGGGCAGGGGTGGGGACAGTTAGATGTGGCATTTGCCAGTTTTCTGAACTACTCAAAATTTTCGCTACCGGTATGCCAGAACCGGTCCAAACCAGCTGAATACTATCTCTACTAGTAACAATTGAGTATTTTATCCTCCATGAACTTAGGAATTCTCCCTTTTTAGTAGTAACTTTTTAGTAGCCATTATTCATGGTGCCCAATATTTATCCCATAATTGCTATTTTTTAAAAGAACTCTTATTTTTAAATAATTTCAGTTAAATCTTTACTAAAATAAATTATTGTGCTCCATAGACTTGATCTACATAAACATTGTCAGTGCAATACTGAAATGTTTTGGAAGGTGTCTTCCAAGATTGCAGAAGGGAGAAAGTGCCCTCAAAGCGTGCCCATCTATAATTGGAATAAGTAACACAATACATATATTTTATGGGTGCAACATTTTTCTCAATAGTTGGGGAGTCTTTTGCAATAATATTATTAAGCTTATTTTAGTTATTGTAAATGTTTGCCATCTAGATTTAAATATATCTCTTGTAATTAGGGAAATCAAACCATTAAGTCATTGTGTCCCTGTATGACATGTTGGATTCAAACAGCCAAAACCATTATGCTGTGATTTAGAAGGCATGAATTGTGGTTTAAAAATTCTATGAATCCAACAAATCAAGTCTAACATAATGTATGAGCTTGGTCTTTCGAGATATGAAATCAACATTCTGGTTCAGGTCTATTCTTTTACAAAAAGATCTGATTATTCCTATATTTCTGCAGGTTATCATCTTATTTTGGGAAGTGCGTAACAAAATATCAGATTGTGTGTAATTCTTATTTCCTGCTGCTAAACAATGATGTCTGCGTTCTCAGGAGCAGTAGGTATTGGTCGATGTTGGCTAGTGGTCTAGGTTAGCAGCTCTCTATGTTGGCTAGTGAAGCAGAATGGTGGTACCAAGAGGCAGCAGGGTAAAGTAAAAAAGTAAAGTAAAAGAAGAGGAAGCAATAAGAGTATACACAAAAAACATATTGTGTGACATCTTGACTGGGCATTTTTCAGGTAAAGATCTCCAGGGTTTTTTTTACTTGTGGAAACCCTGTTTTTTTGCTTGGCTATGTTGTGTTTCAGTTTGTGTCTTTCAGTTTGTAATATATTATTTTGGACTCGAATGTGTCGAGTCCAATCGAGATCATGTGTTGCAAGTGCATTTAGATGGAACAGTTACAACTGAAAATAGAGAAATAAAAGTATCGGTTCTATTACAATTGAACAGAATTGGGATAATAGCTTAAAAAGCAATTTGCAAGAATTTACAAGGGATTTATATTTGCTTAGGGAGTAATGTAGGCAATTTAAGCATTTGGAGTCAGGAGTGAGATTTTTTTTAAACCAAATTATTCATTTTAAATCCTTTTAGCAAACAAAAGAGGGGTATTATCTATCTTATATCAGAAAATAGAACTGAGGTCTACCTGCAGACACAGAACAAAGAATGTAGATGTAATCTTTCAAATCTCTATCTTTGAACATTAGAGAGCTTGAAAAGAATGTCAAGATAAAATCTTATAGCTCACAAAACAGTTTATGAAGTAACAATTCATGAAGCATTGTTGGCTGTGTTTTAGAAACATATGTTTGTAAATTTACAGTAATGAAGCACTGCCTGAAATTATAAAAACATTTGGTGAGAAACATTGCACTTTTTAAAATGTATGTAGGCATATTTTCCTAAAGGAAATAAATCTTGACTGTCCTTTAGTAGAACAAATACTAAAGGTGAAGCTCAACTATTTTGGCCACCAAATGAGAAGAGAGGACTCCTTGGAAAAGACCCTGATGTTGGGAAAGATGGAAGGCAACAGAAGAAGGGGCTGGCAGGGGATGAAATGCCTGAATCAGGGGTGTCAAACTCGATTTCATTGAGGGCTGCATTAGCGTTGTATTTGACCTCGGGGCCAAAGCAGGTGTGGCCAGAATGGGCATGGCCAGCTCGATGTCACTCAAATTGGGGATGGCTGTGATGGCCTGAGCTCTCTGCCAGCGAAAAAGGGCTCCTGAGCTCCGTTTTTGGCTGTGACAGCGTCCTGCAACCCTCTGCCAGTGAAAACGGAACTCAGGGGGGACCTCCCGTGCCCTCATGAGCTCTGTTTTCACTGGCAGAGGCACGACGGGCCAGTCCTTTGCTGTTTCCAGGGTAATCCTGCAAGCCAGATCTAAACACCCCGCAGGCCAGATCCGGCCCCCGGGCCTTGAGTTTGACATCACCTGGTCTAGATAATGTCATTGAAGCAGTGGGTATGAGTTGGGCAAACTCCAGGAGATGGAGGAGTTACGGGTTGGGGCTTAGTGTGCTATGGCCCATGGTGTTACAAAGAATTGGACACAATTTAGCGACTGAGCAACAACAGCAAAAAGGCATCTTTTGCCCTGTGATACTTTTATATGGCTGTTTTGCTATATTTTATGAAGGGGAAAACCAATAATATGTTAGAAGATAGCTGCTCATGTTTATTTTATTAATAGACTGTTCCACACTGCAGAATAATCAAAAATATTTTCTTACTATCTAGGAGTGGTATAATATATATGTCATAATTTATCTATAGTGTCATGATGTAGACTCCTTTCTGTGTATTAAATCTTAATACTGATAGCTAACTACAAATTAAATGTCAAAAAGTGTCACCTGATTCTCAATTTAACTAACTAAATTCAAGACATAGATAGCCATGCAGACATTTTTTAAAATGTCATGTTAAATATTTTAAAATGCTTACTTGTGCTATTTGTTTTATAATGTAATATTAAAAATTAACAGAAAATTGATTTTGGTGACCTTAAAATGAAGGTTCTGAAAAAAAAACCCTTGGCTAGTTGCTGAGAGGCTTAGATTTTTTTCAACTATAATGAAATATAAACAAACATTAAAAGGTAGTACAATCAATTTCCTGAAAAACAAGATTTTATAGCTGCAAATTTGATGGATAAAAATGTTTTGTGAAAGGTGGTCTAAAATTATACTGTTTTAGCTGGGCCAGATTAGATTAATCTGCTGTATTTTGAATGAATCTGTCTCCTGGGGAACAGAAGGCATGAGTGGGTGGAGCCAGTGAACATGGATGCTCCTCCCTCAGAAATTTTTGCTGATTAGATGCATTTGAACATTTGAACAGGGTTTTGTGTTTATTGAAACACTAGAAAAAATAGTCCAGCATCTAGTATGTCTTGTCTGTGTGTCTCTCAAAGTAAAAATACACATATATATAAATATATAGCACAGGTCTCTAAGTATATGTATATAATGGCAGTGTACATATGATAGCATGAATATTCAGAGGCATCCATTTCTCCTATGAGCTGTTCAGAGCATCCAGTAGTAGTGGGGAGGTGCTTAGTCTCCGCATTCACAAGCTGAGCTTGATTTGTGGAACGCTCCTCCTCCACCACGTGACTCCTCAGCGTTCCCCAGTTATTGCTCAGCCTCATGCGAGATAGGCAGTGCTTTGGATACTTCCTTGACTGAAACAAGAATATTAGCAGGTTTGATAGCAATTCGGTTTTCCTTTGGTTCTTTTCCTTGTCTTTAGCCTTCAATCCTTATCAGTCTGAGAGTCAGGTTTAAGGGAAGTGCTGTTCGCGCCCCCCCCAAAAAGGAGGGGGTGGGAGGCTTTTGGAGCTGCTCTACTCCACCTCCCCACAGATAAAATTTTCTTATCTCTGCCAGTTTTGATTG
>BLBF01000032.1:16034541-16078824 GCA_015471245.1 Laticauda colubrina
GAAATCACCAACATCCTCTGCACGAGCAAACCACCCAAAAGCAACTTATCCAAAGAAGAACAAACTGCACTACTTAACCTGAAAGAAGACACCAGCATAATAATCCTACCAGCAGACAAGGGCAATGCTACAGTGATTATGAATACATCTGACTACCAAACCAAGTTAACCAACCTACTCCAAGACCCCACATACAAACCCCTAAACACTGACCCCACCACGTACCTAGAAAAAACCACCAGATCCAAAATAAAAGCCTCCCCCATCAGCGAAGAAATCCAGCAAAGAATCATACCCAGAGAAAAATCATCCAGATGCCCTAAGCTGTATGGTCTCCCCAAGATACACAAAGAAGGAACCCCACTACGACCAATAGTCAGCTCCATAGGCTCACCTCTACAAAACTTAGCCAAATTTCTCGCCAAACAATTACAGACCTATGCAGAATCCATCAACTCACAGGTAAGGAACTCATTCCAGTTCATTGAGATCATAAAGAAACAAAACTTACAACCCAGCGACCTACTGGTGAGCTTCGATGTCATATCCCTCTTCACCCAAGTGCCTATAAAAGAAGCCTTGACAGCCATCCAAAACAAATACAACCCCCCCAAGCACATCCTAGATCTTACCAACCACTGCCTATCCAATACATACTTCACCTACAATGGACAAAAATACAAACAAATAGAAGGAGCACCCATGGGATCACCCCTCTCACCTGTCATTGCAAACCTCTACATGGAACACTTTGAAACACAAGCTCTAGAAAAATATGATCACAAACCCAAACTCTGGCTCAGATACGTAGATGACACCTTCATAATACATACATACACACACATACACATCAGTAAAATAAAAAGAATAAATAAAATAAAAGGGGGCAATAAGAACTTTATCAGGGCAACCGTTTTTGACTCAGATCGGACCCTGGGCGTGCCAACCGCCTGGTACACAGATTATATTCAATTGCTGTTATTCTAATTTTAATCAAAATGGCAGATAGTAGCATTTCTCAGGCACTTTGTTTGAAGATAAAAGCCAAATCAAAACACAGTGAAAATTCTAAAGTCTCAGAAAGGGACGCCTTAAGGCACCATGAGGCCTTACAAAAGCAAATAGACAGGCATTCTCGAGAGGTCCACGCTGTATCTCAGGGTGCCCCCTCTTCCAGTCTGTCAGTTTTTCCACACCCTCCTCCTACTCTAGATCTCTCCCTTTCATCCAGGTGCAGCTTAACTCCACAAGGACAACAGGCTCAAGTGTCTGGAGCACCAACCAGACGGGCCCCTGGAGCCACATTCACTCCAATAGCCACTGGTCTTTGCCAGGGCGACAGCTTCATTGAGGAGGTTCCAGAAAGGATGAAAGCCTGGATGGAGATGGCTATTAGCCAAGGGATTGCAGCAGGGTTTCAACATGCGGTTATGTCCAGACCTTACCTTATAGATACTGACCAAGAGCCTCAACCTCTGAGGTCACTGACTAGGTCAGAATAACACCAGTCCCAGATACATTTACAGGGGGAGACCCCTCTCCAAGGGCCGGAGGAGGAAGTAGATCAAATCTTTCAAATGGCTGAGTCTGAAGAGGGATCAATTCACGATAGCGAGCCCCTGTCAGAGGCAGAACCTTTAGAAGGGGAAATGTCTGAGGATGAAGGTCTTATTCCTGACCAGCCTGCTTTTACCGGCTTATTTTGGCCACAGCTTTTCAAATCTCTCTTGTTTAAGGCAAAGAATATTGCAGGCCTAAACAAGCCAAAACCTTCTGACACACCTGACCCTTCAGGGGAAGGACCAGAGGACATGACCTTCAACCAACCGGTAGTTGAAGCAGAGGTAATTCCAGTCCCACCCATATTTTGGACCTGGTGCAGAAGCAGTGGGCTTCTGCAGCAGTATACACCTCCCCAACTGGACAGGATAGGAAATTCTTCAACTTGGACCCTGAATTTGCAAAGTTTCAGGGGACTCCCAAGGTAGACGAGCCTATAGTGGATTTAGTGTCCCCCTCTATTCCCAGTGAGGCACTGGAGGCCTTAAAGCCGGAGGAAAAATGGGTCGAGCTAGCCCTACACAGAGCTCATCAGTCTGATGCGTGGGCTATCAGATCTGCCTCCTTCTTTACATGGTCATCTCTTAGATGGCTTCATCTTTTGAAACAACATGTTCCTTCTTCTAACATCAGGGTGCACCAAACTTATGGCAGCTGCTGAATTCTCTGCCGATGCTACCTATCACGCAGTCAAATTTTCAGCAAGGGCCATTACCTCGCATATCACAGCGTGTCGCTTGCTATGGATAAGACACTGGCAAGCCAACTTCAAACACAAATCAAAGCTGGCATCATCCCTCATTGTGGTAGATAGATTGCTTGGCCCTTCCCTGGATCCGCTACTAATTGAAACATGCAACAAGAAGAAAATTCTCCCTTCCCTTTTTTCGGAAGTCAGATTCTAGAAGCCCCCAGTCCTTTCAGAGGGGATCTTTTTCGATATTTCTATCAGGGATCCTTCTCTTCCAGATAACAGAGATCACCAAGTTAGACCAGGACAACAACCAGATAGGTCCGTCTCAGTGGACAGAGGTAGAAGGGGTGGTCAATCCAAAAGATCCTATTGGGGAGCAGGGAGCAGGCCCTTCCAGCAATGAAGATAACTCCCGGGACCCAATTCCCATTGGTGGATGGCTTAAGTTATTCGCTGACCAATGGGACTCCTCGACCTCTGACACCTGGGTCCGGGATATAGTTAGTTTTGGCCTCGCGCTGGAGGTTAGATCCAATTCTCCAGATTCCTTCATGTCATACCCTCCTTTCAGAGACCCGGTCAAGCGTAATCTCATGGATTCCGCTATCTAACATATACTGGATATACGAGCCATCCAACCAGGAGCGACCAATCAATGAGGACAAAGTTTTTATTCACATCTTTTCGTTGTGCAAAAATATATATATATATATTCGGGGGGGTGGAGAGCAATATTAGATTTGAAACGTCTCCACTGTTTCTTAGTATATCGCAAATTTAAAATGAATACCCTCTAATTAATATGACTGGGTATCAGGGAAGGGGACGTGCTCACGCCCATAAATTGACGGAGGCGTACTTGCACATTGATATTTGGCCCTTCCATTATAAATTTCTGAGATTCTGCTACAATAACCACCACTTTGAATTTGTGGCCCTTCCATTCAGATTAGCCTCCTCCCCCAGGACCTTCACCAAGGTCCTCCCGGTGATAGCAGCCCACCTCAGGAACATCCCGGTACGCCTCCAGCATTATCATGACGATATTTTGATTTTATCTCCTTCCGCTCATCAGAGAGCCATAGACACTCAGAACACATTACTATCCCTCCTAGAGCATGGCTTCTTAATAAATTGGAAGAAGAGTCAATTAACTCCATCGACTCGGATAATCCTTTGGGGGGCGATCATCGTGAAAGGCAAGGTTTATCTGTCACCAGATAGACTAAATAGCATTCAAAAATTGGTTAAGGAGATCAGGTTGCTTAAGAAGGTGTCTTTAATGGACCTATCAAAATTGTTGGGCAAAATGATCCTCTATTTTCCTTGGGGCTGCCTTCACAGTAGATCCCTCCAGTGGTTCCTGCCACTGTACCAGCGATCCGGCCAAAGGAACTCCAAACACAAAGTCAGGGTTCCACCCAAGGTTCTCATATCTCTCCTCTGGTGGTCCAAACCAATTGTCAACAGAGGCTGTCTCTTCAAGGAGCCACAAATGCCAGCCACAAATCACCACAGATGCCAGTGTGTTTGGATGGGGAACTCACATTCAGTCGCTCTCAACCCAAGGCAGATGGTCTGACACAGTACAGTCGTGCAGCACAAACTGGCTGGAATTTTGCACAATTCACCTGGCCCTTCGCAACTTCTTACCCCAGGTAATACGGTCAGCATATACTGATACTGACAGACAATGTAACAGTGAAAGCTCACATAAACAAGCAGGGGAGTACACAATCGAAGCAGCTCATGCGGGAAGCAAAGCGCCTGTGTCGCTGGGCAGAGAACAACATACTTTCCATCAAGGCAGAACACATTTAGGGTCTGTCATATGCACAGGCAGACTGGCTCAGCAGAGCCACCATAGATCAATCGGAGTGGTGCCTCCACCCATCTCTGTTTCAAGAAGCGGCATGGACATTTGGTCAGCCGGTGGTGGACCTATTTGCTTCCCCTCTCAACTCTCAGCTCCTGAGATTTTTTCCAGGTACCCATCCCAAGGGGCGGAGAATTTTAACTCGCTCCGCTGTAGTTGGCCCCGGGTCTCCTGTATGTATTCCCTCCACTTCTGCTGGTTCCCAAGGTCATCCAGAAGTTACTAGACAAGAGAACAGAATTACTTCTAGTAGCAACTCACTGGCCAGATGGCCATGGTTCGCAGACCTCCGCAGTCTCTTGGTAGCTCCCCCCTGGAGAATTCAGTCAGAATCTCATTAACTCAGGGGCCCCTTCAACATCCGGACTCTCAATGGTTACAATTGACCATCTGGAGGTTGAGCGGAGTGGTTTGAAGGGCGGAAAGCTCTCCAATAGGGTTACCGACACTATCCCAGCTGCCAGACGCCCCTCAACAATTCGAACTTACAACGCCACATGGTCCACCTTCTGCAAAAGGGTGAAGTAAGTTTCAGATTGATCCTGCCTCTCCCTCTGTCACTCAGACTCTAGAGTTTTTACAGGAGGGACTTGATCAGGGGTTGTCACTCAAAGCGGATGGTGGCCTTGGCATCAGTTTTCACTTGCGAGGGCCTCAGTTCTCTTTCATATCATCCATACATAAGGTTTTCCCTTGAGGAGCCTCCAATTTACGCCCTCTAGCAGTGCACTGTTATCCCATCTGGGACCTTATTAAGGTCCTTGGGGCTCTGACTAAGGGACCTTTTGAACCTTTGAAAACGTCAAGTCTCCACTTCTGACATACAAAGTAGTTTCCTTTGTAGCGATCACTTTCGCTCATCGTGTTTTGGAAATTGCAGCTTTGTCCATCAGACAAGATCTCTGCATTTTCATGCTGATCGAGTGGTTCTTTGCCCCAATCTCACATTTATGCCCAAGGTCAATTCGGCCTTTCATAGAGCACAAGAGTTTATTCTTCCAAATTTTTGCCCCAGTTCATCACAGGGGATGGAAAGACAAATGGCATAAGTTTGATGTGAGGCGTGCATTGCGAATCTATATCAAGTCTACAGCGGTTTTTAGGAAATCAGAGGCTTTATTCGTGTCCTTTCAGCCAAATTCTCAAGGTTGCATAGGTCTCACCATCTACGATAGGCTGTTGGATATGGGCTGTAATAGCAAAAACATATCAGACCCAATCTCTGCAGGTGCCTAAGGGCATAACAGCTCATTCAACAAGGAGTGCAGCAACTTCGGCAGCATGGACCACACAGGCATCAATAACTGAAATCTGTCAGGCTGCGGCTTGGGCTTCCCCATCGCCCTTCATTAGACACTACAAAATTGATGTGTTTGCTCCTGCTGAGGCTTCCTTCGGCAGAAGAGTTCTGCAAAGGGTCCACAGAGACCAGGAGGAGATTCCAGACCAGACAGAGTCCCTCCCATAGGACAGGCCAAGCTTTGGTATGTCCCACTACTGGATGCTCTGAGCAGCTCAAAGGAGAAAGGGCGTTGGTACTTACCTGATACGCCTGTTCTCTTTGAGCTGTGAAGAGCATCCAGCCCCACCCTTTTTTTCCATCTGGTGGGGTCGTGTTTCGGTCAATGAACTTTTTTGTATGTGAGGATGAGAGCGCTTTTTTCTCTCGTCTTCGCCAAAACTGGGGAACGCTGAGGAGACAGGTGGTGGAGGAGGAGCGTTCCACAAATCAAGCTCAGCCTATGAATGCGGAGACTAAGCACCTCCCCACTACTACTGGATGCTCTTCACAGCTCAAAGAGAATGGGCATATCAGGTAAGTACCAACGCCCTTTCTAATTTAAAAATACACAAATTAAATTACTACATACATTTTTGGATTGCCTTGTCACATGAATGATGTAATGATGAGTGCAGCACATTGCACAAACACTTCCATAAGCAGTTCTATAATCGTGTCAGTGGTGGAGCAATTTATCTTTGCTAAAATATATTAAATAAATCTTGTGCTTCATTTGATTAATGAAAGATAGGATTTCTCCAGTCAGGTTAAATCAGTCTGTTTTGTCTAGTAATTGTCTCTGAATTAGTCCATAGTATAGAGAATAGATGTGATATTAGCAATATTATCCATCTCGCTGGGGATTTATAGTTTCCAATAAAGAGAGATTGTTTTGGTATTACTTTTTGAATGCCTGGATATATCCATAAATGGAATTTGAATAGGACATAGGAGAACCTGTTTCTTCCCAGCCTGTTATTGGGGAGTGAAGATTAGGATTAGATATGAATGATATAAAGAGCAGGGACTGGTTTGGAAATTTTTGTTGATGCAGCTAAAAATTGTGTCTTTTTTGTAGCCCCATCATGTAGGTGACTTATATTTAGTTTGTAATCAATTCCTTTTCCAAGATCATTTTCACAAGTACTATTACTAAACCAGGTATTCTTCATTCTATAACTGTGTGTTTTTTGTTCCTTGAGTTAAGTTTCCTAGGATTTTTTCCCTCTTTAGTCAAAAACTTGCACTCTTCTCTATTAATACATAGGAGAAAGGGTTTCATATAATAGATATTAATTTAATGGGGACAAGTATCTGCATAATTACATTATGATTATTTTGAATATTATTTCTGTCTTCTAAGATATTATCTATCTTGCATAATTTTATGCTGATTTGATAAGTGTTATCTCCACCCTTTCATCCCAACCATTAATTAGAATATTAAAAAGTAGAAGACTCAAGACAAATCTTTTGGCACCCTACTTAATATCTCTCTCTCTAGTTCAGAGGGTTTAGGGAGAAAGAGTACAACTTTCCATTCATAAAGCAGCTGTGTTTATTTATCCTTCCTGTTCTGATGTACCTGATGTAACACAGAATGTACAAAAGTTCTCCCTCTGTGATTACTCATTTTATACACAGCATATAAACACATCTTAAGCATACTAGATCTGTCATAGTTCATTTTTGTATGTATGTAAACAACTTCCCTTTTGCAGTTGTCATAATGTTCTGGAGTATTTCCCTTTACAAATAAAATTCTGCATTGATTGAGAAATCTTATCCAATTATGTTTGGATGTGTCCCAATGCAGGTGTACTCTGTATCAGCAATTCTCCAGTGAGCTGTTCTGAGCAACCAGATACTACCCTGACCTGGATGCTCATCACAGCTCCCAGAGAATGGGCGTATCAGGTAAGAACCAATACCCTGTCTCAAACATTTGGACTCGGAAACATTTTACATTCTTTAACATTTTGGAGGGCTGCAAAGAGTTTTGGTTTACGTGAGTTATATCTGTCAACATTTACTATATCAAAATTAAAACTAAGAAATCAAAAAAATATATATTTGACTTTGTGGATTCCCTGAAGCGTCTTGGAGATCCCCACCAGCAGTCCCCAGACTGTACTTGGAGAACCAGTGCTCTATATAACTAAACTAATCAATCAGTTTTTATTACGGTCAGAGATCAGCATTGGTCTATATAATTAAGCTAATACAATAGTATGTTCTGATCAATTAAAATATGCTTGCTATATATGCTGTTTTATATTAATCAGTTTTAAAATTAAAGTTTACATTTAATTAAAGTTTAATTAAAATTAAATTAAGTCTTTCTGATAATTTCCCTCAATATATATTATTCTAAATCTTTTAGATATTGTTCAGTTAAGCTTTGCTGAATGCTGCACTTATAACTGCTTCTCTAAACCCCAATTATCTTCTGTTAAAATAGATTAATTTTAAGAGTTGTCGTCATCAGACAGATTTGTTTCATCACAAACTCAACAAGATCTTGACACTCAGTTCAGTGTTGTAAAATTCAATACCATTTTCTTATAAATGTACAATTTGGGTCTGGGAACACCCAAACATTATTCAACTAGTGCTGAGGACCTAATAAATATTTAGGGATTGAAAGTCCTCTACTTTGGAATGCAAATTGCCTTTCCATAAATGGAAGCACTTCTTTTGTTCACGGAAGAGTGATTGACCCCAAAGGGAAAGAAATTGCATAAAGGGAATTCTCACTGATTTCCTTTGCTGACAAGGCTACTTGTCCCTGTCCTGATTTTCCAGAAGCAACCAAAGGAGGGATAAAGGAAAGGAGGCACCAACAGGAGGAAGAAAACTCTGCCAAAGAGAATATTTAGTGAAATATTCCATTCCAATCTGCATTATTTGAGCTATGTATGTCTGGCTCAAATTAACTTATCTTGGAGACAGTATGTGAAACCCTAGCCATCTGGAGAAGACTCTGGTGCTGGGACAGGCAGAAGGAAAGAGAAGAGGGTAACCAGCAGCAAAGTGAATAGATTCAAATGCAGTAATGATGAGTGCATGGTTGAAAGAGCTGAAAGACCAGGTTAGGGATAGAACATCATGGAGAATATCCATCTGGGTTTGGAAGAACCATTAGATCATATTTTAAAAATCTCACTTTTCTTCATCCTGGAGCCTTTTTGATGTGGTAAAGATTAGCACACCTGGAAGCATGCTGGTTGGAATTTATGGGAACTGTGGCTCAGAAAAGATTGACAAAAGATGATATAATCAGCAGGCAGAATAATCATATTAATGGGCAGCTTTAAATGACTTTCTCTTTGGGAGTTTCACTTAAGCAATTTCTGCTATTGATTCATTAGACTGGTAAGCCAGTCTAATAGCAATGTGAATTTTCCTCTCTTCTTTTTCTGAGTCCCAGAGTGCAAGCCAATAATTAAGCCAGGGTGAATGAGGATCTATGAAAACTATTTCCTCCTTTGGGAGTTCATATTTTCCTTTTTATGTACAAAGAGAGGAGTCTGCCACTTCTTAGAGTGAGAGAAGAGAAGTGAATCTTACTTTCTGTAGGATTCTAACATCTCAGTGTTGTAATGTGAAATCATAGAATAATAGAGTTGGGAGGGGCCTGGGATGTCTTCTAGCCAACCCCCTGCTTGAACAGGAGATCCGATATGATTTCAGACAAGTGGCTGTCCAGTCTCTTTCAAAACCTCCAGTCAGGATGGAGCACCCACAACTTCTGAAGGCAAACTATTGCACTGGTTGATTGCTCTCACCATTAGGAAATTTCTCCTTAGCAGAACACTGAGGCTCTGAGAGAGATTTAAGTTACAATCAGTCACATTGTTTTATGCTGATTTTATTGGCTGTACAAATATCAAATGTTCCTCTGGTGTCTGTAGAGTAAATGTCAGAATGTGGAGGGTTACGCTCCTGTGTACTAATGTACAGCTTATGCAGTGACTTTTTCTGCATTTCACTTTACATCTGGAGTTGCATGAGAAGCTAGAGAGCTCTTCTCCCCTCCCAGTCTTTTCCTCTGTTAAATCCCAGCAAAATCATAAATGCAGAAAGCAAAAAATAATTTTGCTAATAATAGAAAGTAAGCATGTGGCCCTGCTCACTTCTTTGGGAGTATATATTTAGAATCTCCTATGGGAGATTCAAGACCTATCACTATTTTGGAAAAGATTGGGAGCTACTCATAAGATCCCACTTTTAGGGGCATGGCAAAACTATCATTGTTTTGAAAGACTGCAGAACATTTTAAAAAGTAATCACTTTTTCCTGGCTCTGCTGATTTTGAATACAGTACAGTAGTAGCGGCCCTTCCTCCTAGAAGTGCAGGTAAAAAGAGAGACCTTGTATTTGGTAGATGCAAAATCACAGTTGAATTATAACCATTTTGCAACAAGTTCATTTTTTGGCTTTTCTGACCCAATTTGATTGGCAGCAGCATTCCAAAATGCCAGACTAAGGCCATTTTAGTTCTTTTGAGTGCCTTTTTAATGGATCACTTGATACTTTCTACAGAGTGGAGGTTTGGTGACCATTAAAATGAGTTCTTGAGTCTCTAACTTTGGATGCCTGAGAGTTACTTTTCTCTTGATTTTTAAATTGCTTTTGGTGTGGATCCATTCCTATGCACATACTGTATATACTCGCATATAAGCCGACCCTTAAAAAACTGCCCCAAAATGAGGAATTTTGCAAAAACTCGCATATAAGCCGACCCCCACTCTCATCCACTCCAAAGGTTCTTGCTGCTCCAAGGTTGCTTGTTTCCTCTGCAGCCTTCACTACTTTGAGTTTAAAAGAAGCAGCATAAGACATTCTTTTTCTTTTAACATCAGACATGGCTATATTTTAATGAATTTCACTGCGGAATGCTTTACTAAATGCAGAGAAACTGGATACAAAGTTGCATGTGATGATCGCAAACACTACAGCAGTCACATGACTAACTAAACCAATCAGAGCATGTTATATCCGATGGGAGAAAAAGCAAAATGGAGGCACCCAGAGTAAAAAGAAATGTGCTGTAAGTATATATCGCTGTATGGTAATATCGATATTGTGTGATCTGAGAAGTGGTGTCATATCGTCATGTCGTTTGTGTCAGAAATCAGATTTATGCGCATATAAGCCGACCCCCAAATTTGAAAAAAAAAAAAAAAGCATTCTAAAGTTGGCTTATATGCGAGTATGTACGGTATATGGAGTGGCTTCATATTCTGTTCCTGTAATATTGCCTATATGTGGAAGGCATTCTAGAGAGGAAAATTCTTATGAAAAAATCTGGTACTTTCTTATTCAAAACTCTACTTATAGAACTGTAGCACATGTAGGCAGCATTCCAGAATAAAATGAAGAAGGGGAGGTATGTTATTCCATTCATTATCCTCTGCCTATACAACTTTTTCTGTTCATAAATATAACTCTAAGATTGTATTAATAAACCAGAGTGGTCATCTCTCATCAATGATTGAGAAAACCTGAGCTTCAACAAAATCGAAAGCGCTCAGATTGGAATAAAGATAGATTGTGAAAGCAGGGAAGAGGCAACGGTAATGAGATTGAAACTCTGGACAGTGCAGGTTTTACACTGATACATATACTTAATAGCAATAACACTTAGACTTATATACTGCTTTACAGTGCTTTTACAGCCCTCTCTAAGCGGTTTACAGAGTCAGCATATTGACCCCAACAATCTGGGTCCTCATTTTATTGACCTCAGAAGGATGGAAGGCTGAATCAACCTTGAGCCTGATGAGACTCAAACTGCCAAATTGCAGGTAGCCTGCAGTACTGCATTTTAATCACTGTGCCACCATGGCTGATAGAAGCAAGGGCTGGATTCAGTGTGAAAATGTACACTTACTAGAAAGTGGGGTTGGGCAATGAGATGTGCTGTCCATCTACATGAAGCTTCTGCTTTGTAAAGGTTCTGTGGAATTCCAACTTCAGTGCACATTAATACTATGTCTTAATTTTACCTATTACTAATAAGCATTGTTTCAATGTTTGTTGAAACAGATGCAACATTGTACCGTTATTTGTGCAATGGTGGAAATCCCTTCCCTGCATCTATACTTGATATAGCCTCGGTGACAGAATAGCACCAGCTGCACCATTTCCATGCTCATGTGGTTTCCTAAAGCTTTGGTGGCAATCTTGAGAGCCTCATTAAAAGTTGCAGCTGTATTGTCACTTTTTATGTGACAGAAGCACTAAATTTCAACATACCTCGGGAATGAGAGTAGGTAGGAAAACGTAGGCATGGTAGGGCAATCTGACAAAATAAAGAAAGCTTCTGCATTTTCTCCCTTTTTCCATTGCAATTAAATGCTACATGGAGGGTGCGGTGGGGGAGAATGGGACACATTTGAGGAGATTGTAAGACAGTATTTTGGATTAATAATTATGATTTCAGCTTGTGGGACATCAATACATTTGCAAACAGTTGTGGGCAGAATGGAAGTCCAGACAAGGCAAAGAATGCTGTGTGCAATTTCAGGAAGATCATACAGGAGATGATTTTAGCAATATAGCAATCCTTCTCTGCTCACTGCATGTATTAACATAATTTGAATATATGAGACAATTTTTGCAGATCCTTTGATCAAAATAATTCATTCAAGGCTGTGCAGTCATGATCAGAGGTATCTTAATTCTCAGACACATATGCCGGACACTAGGGAGAGATTACAATGGTAGTTAGGTTAAGGGGTTTATTTTCTGACATCAGGAATATTTGTTTTGTAATGTATTTCTGACATTGATGGCATTTTAAGGGATTTATTCTTCTGACATCTGCTATTTCTGCTGAGAAATTCTTAATGATGATTATATCCTAATTTATTACCAGATTTTGGTAACTTGTAAAATTATTATGGAATAATACATATATTTTACAATCACAGTTATGAGCCCAGCACATATAATGTTAAAATACATTAAGAAATAAAGACGAAGTCAAGGTTGGGTCTATTTCCGCATCGCTTCTAACATCTTCTTTTTCAGTCCTTAGAGTTGGTTGATGTGATAGAAAGGCAAAGAGCTGGAGCATAAAATACCAAAGTTATGCTTCAGTAAGGAAGCCTAGGGAGAAGCACAAGAACAATAATTGAAAGGATTATTTTGTTTTTCTGATTGCTGTTCTCAGGAGGATTTTGAAAAAGCTGAAATAAGGCTGCAGTTTTGAACAATGTAAATTTTATGGTACTCATTGGGACTTAGCTTTGGTGTACAGTTATAGGTGTAAGTTGTGGATTGCTTCATTAATTCTGCCTCATATTCTGAAAAAAATACCATGTTCTTCCTCTTCATCATCATCATCGTCATCTTCATCATTTCTATAGTTAAAGAGATTTTCGCTTGGATTTCCTTTACCTTCATTTAAAAAGTTTTGCCAATCCTTGATGAAGCTCCTGATGAAATAATATGCCAGCTGTTTTATGATACCTGTGAATAAAATCCCTGCTTTTTAAAAAATTGTGCATATGGTGAGAGCAAGCAAACTTATTAATTGTCCATGCATTTTCCCAGATGGTGTGAAAGCCGGACAGCGGTAGTTTTGTCTCTTTCACTCCTCCTCCTTTCTAATGGATTTTAAATAAACAAGTTGAAATTATCGTGGAAGTTAGATGGTAACAGAGCAGGGAAAGTAGTTGCCTGGCAACCATTGGTGATATTACCAAAAAATTTAAGCAGAACATTTTCATTTTTTGCAGACAGGTGAAAGTATTGCAATTTTTGGAAGGCAGGGAAGATAGAAGGGAAGCAAAATGTGTCCTTAAATTGAAAATAATCTAATTTCAAATGCTGCCTTTCAAAATGACTCCAAACATATTAAAACACAAAACATTAAAACCATACTACGAACTTCCTGTTTTTGTAATTTTAAAAAAATGTTCATATACCCATTTATTTCAGTCTATCTAAAACCAATCCAAAAACCTTAACATATTTTCTTGTAATTTAAAAAAAAGTGTTTATTTTGAATTGGAAAATGAAGAATGAATTCTCATTCTTCTCAGTTTAACTGCTTAATACTTTCATGAACAAATGAAACTGATTCTGGTAATTGGCCATGTCAGCATGCAAATGCATTTCAATGACCTTTTAAAAAGTCAGGAAACAAAATGGGATGATTGTTCAATGTAGCTGATTGAAAGTTTTATGGCAGGTTTTTTTAAGGGTAGTTTCCTTCTCCCTGGTAATTTCTAGAAACATTGCCTCTAAGATAAAAATAAATTCCAGTGGTATCTTCAAAGGAATGTGGATAATCAAGACTTGAACATATACTAGAATGGGCATACAGATTGAATAAGATTTAAACAGCAACTTTTTGGAATTTTGACTGGAATTAATGAAATATAAAACATACTTTAGATATGTAAAAGATAGTTAAAGTCATTGACAAGAAGTTCAGTTAGACCATTTGATCTGAGCGATCCTATTCAGAAAATCACTGCAGTGTGCAAAATTTAATTAAATGGCTTTCAAATTAGATTTTGAATCTTTTCACAGCCCTTGTGTTGTGTATCTTTGGTACGTTACCCAATCTGTAGTATCTGTAGGCACCACGCTCAAGAAGATTAATAACACTTTTTTCTTGCTCTTCAGATTTTTTAAGTACTTTATTTAAAAATACTTGTGATTGAATTACTGGTGTTAAATCACATATACAACTATTAAGCATTTCTCACTAACATTCGAACTCTGTTTTACAATAGTTCCATTCTCCCTCCCATCAGGAGTTTCCTTCCTCCCATCAGGAGTGATTCTTCATGTTTTACAAAAATGAATTTTTATTCTGAAAGTAAAATGAATGGACACTTCCAATGGATTTTGAAAAGTTGATCTGATTTATGTGTGTTCATTCTGTTTTGTTAATTAAATTCATTAAAGGCAGTTGAATAAGTTCCCCCCTCAATAATTTAGCAGTAACCATTGGAAGGGGTTTGAAGGATGTATCCACAACAGGGGTCTTCAAACTTGACAGCTTTAAAACTTGTGGACTTCAAACCGTAGAATTTCTGTTCCAGTCATGTTAGCTCAGATATTCTGGGAGTTGAAGTCCACTAGTCTTAAGTTTGCCAAGTTTGAATCATAGCTTTGACAGAGTGGGTAGGGAACTGTTTTTGACTTCGGTTGAAATAAACATTATTTATTATCACTCCATTTATAACTAGCATTTCCAATGGAAGTTAAGATGGCATATATTTAATTTTAATTTTGCCTATGCCCCCAAATCAGTGGGCTGAAAGATGACATGACCCAAAATACTAGATCTTATGTGGAATAAGTTCCTGTGGTTTTCTTTTTGCTCATCTATTGCCCTAACTATTAAATCACTTTGACTCTTAGCATGCTGGTGGTTCATTTGTAAAAAGTTAGTAATTATTTTTAAGTAGTAATATTAATGAGAATTTGCTTTTGTGCATGACAAAGACTCCTGTTCTAGGAATTTGTTTGAAAAATTCTTAAAGAATCTAGAAAGATTTGGTTTCATCAGCAAAATGTCCAGAGAAAAATACACTTATGTCTTCTTCATCTGAAAAGTTTTTCTCCAGACTTGTGATACTTTTAAGAATAACAGCCACTATGATCTGAGGAGTTAGTGATATCCGTGTATTTGTTCTTATTCAAGAGGGTTTGGGGAAGAACATAAAAGTGAACAAATATAACAAGTTCATCTAATTGTTGACTCTGAAGCTGGAAATAATTAATCTGGAATACTTATGTTTGATTTTGCTTTGTAAAATAAACACTTTGTGCACTGAAGCCAATGAAGAAATAATACACTGCTCAAGAAAAATAAAGGGAGCACTTAAACAACACAATGGAACTCCAAGTCAATCACAGTTCTGTGAAATCAAACTGTCCTCTTAGGTAGCAACACTGATTGACAATCAATTTCACCTGCTGTTGTGCAAATGGAACAGACAACAGGTGGAAAGCATAGGCAAGACATAGCAAGACATCCCCAATAAAGGAGTGGTTCTACAGGTGGTGACCACAGACCACTTCTCAGTTCCTATGCTTTCTGGCTGATGGTTTGGTCACTTTTGAATGCTGGCGGTGCTGTCACTCTCGTGGTAGCACGAGACGGAGTCTAGAACCCACACAAGTAGCTCAGGTAGTGCAGCTCATCCAGGATGGCACATCAATGCGAGCTGTGGCAAGAAGGTTTGCTGTGTCTGTCAGCATAGGGTCTAGAGCATGGAGGCACTACCAGGAGACAGGCCAGTACATCAGGAGACGTGGAGGAGGCCATAGGAGGGCAACAACCCAGCATCCGGACTGCTACCTCCACCTTTGTGCAAGGAGGGACAGGAGGAGCACTGCCAGATCCCTGCAAAATGACCTCCAGTGGGCCACAAATGTGCCTGTGGCTGCTCAAACAGTTAGAAACAGACTTCATGAGGGTGGTATGAGGGCCCGACGTCCACAGGTGGGGTTGTGCTTGCAGCCCAAAACCGTGCAGGACGTTTGGCATTTGCCAGAGAACACCAAGATTGGCAAATTTGCCACTGGTGTCCTGTGCTCTTCACAGATGAAATCAGGTTCACACTGAGCACATGTGACAGACGTGACAGGGTCTGGAGATGCCATGGAGAACATTTTGCTGTCTGCAACATCCCCCAGCATGACCGGTTTGGCAGTGGGTCAGTAATGGTGTGGGGAGGCATTTCTTTAGGGGGCCGCACAGCCCTCCATGCACTCGCCAGAGGTAGCCTGACTGCCATTAGATACCGAGATGAGATCCTCAGACCCCTTGTGAGACCAAATGCTAGTGCGGTTGGCCCTAGGTTCCTCCTAATGCATGACAATGCTGGATCTCATGTGAATAGAGTGTGTCAGCAGTTTCTGCAAGACGAAGGCATTGATGCTATGGACTGGCCCGCCCGTTCCCCAGACCTGAATCCAGTTGAGCACATCTGGGACATCATGTCTCACTCCATCCACCAATGCCATGTTGTACCACAGACTGTCCAGGAGTTGGGGGATGCTTTAGTTCAGGTGTGGGAGGAGATCCCTCAGGAGACCCTCTGCCACCTCATCAGTGGCATGCCCAGGCATTGTAGGGAGGTCATACAGGCACATGGAGACCACACACACTGCTGAGCCTCATTTTGACTTGTTTTAAGGACATTACATCAAAGTTGGATCAGCCTGTAGTGTTTTTTTCCACTTTAATTTTGAGTGTAACTCCAAATCCAGACCTCCATGGGTTGCTAAATTTGATTTCCATTGTTAATTTTTGTGTGATTTCAACTTACATTCAACTATGTAACGAACAAAGTATTTAATAAGTAATAATATGTAACGAACAAAGTATTTAATAAGAATATTTCATTCATTCAGATCTAGGATGTCTTATTTTTGTGTTCGCTTTATTTTTTTGAGCAGTGTGCACATCAAAATTTCAGTTGAGTTGTGAAACAAAGCATTTGTTTCTTGTTTCTGTGAGTGGTAATTTACATTGCAGCATTTTGCAGATTATGACAGAAAATAAGTGGGCAACAAGATAATTTGATTTTCAAAAAAGAAACTTGCTCATTCTAAAAAAAAAGTTAGCATTAAATATGTATGTTTTGAAAAGCTACCCACCCACCTGAATAAAAACTTTTCTCATGTGCCTTTTGAAAACAGAAGAGAGACAATCTGCTTGTCAATGCATTTCTTTGTCTTCAACCAAACAAGGAATTCCATTAACGAGAATGAAAATTCAGATAATCATCAAATTTAAAAATAAAGACATCTAAAAATCATTCAGGATAAAAGTGAATGTGAATGTGCAGCATTCATTCTTTTCAGTTGAACATTGTTTTCTAAAAGTCAAAATTCATTCCATGTTGCTTTTAGATACAATGACTACAAACAGAAAATAATCTTCTTCATGGTGATATATTGATTCCAATAGAGGAAATTAGAGGAGGCATCAACTGAAAGAAACCATGTTCTTCTGGCACCTGTTGGTCCTCTTGGTGGGGTTGTGCTCACTAGAGAAACCTAACGTATGCAATACTATAGATGTGCCTTTCTCAAAATGGAAGCTTCCAAATATATTGGGCTACAACCCATAATCTTCAGGAAGCATATTTACTGACGATTACATGGCCTCCTCTGAATCCTCTTAGTCAAAGGCCGAACAGGCAAGCCAGATAGATTCCCAGCCTGAAAAGCCAATAGATAGGCACGTCTAGGAACCCTAGGAACTCTCAGCTTGATTAGGTGGGACTTGATTCAGAGTATGAGGATTGGGGTGCCCAACCATCAGCCAACAAATGTGATCAGCTCACCTCCTTCGGAAGGAAGAGTGGCAATATTCCATTAACACCAATACCTGAACTATATGAAAGCAGCTTTGTCCTTGCATCTCTCTGAGAAACAATTTTCCAACACCACACATGTATTTCTATCATTCTTGTTTCTTGCTCTGCACTTTGGGCTTTGACTTGTTTACTTCTCTGGTGTTCAAGCTCTGGTGTGTCACAGACCAGACGTGTAGCTCCGCCTCTGCTGTTCGACTGCAGGTATAATCAGAGGCGGTATTCAACAGGTTCTGACCAGTTCTGGAGAACCGGTAGAGGAAATTTTGAGTAGTTCAGAGAACCAGAAGATACCACCTCTGACTGGAGATTTTACAGTATCCTTTATCTGCCACGCCCCCCCAAGTCACACCCACAAAACTGGAAGTAAAAAAAATTGAATCCCACCACTGGTTACAATGCTTATAAACACAGATTTCAAAATACTGTCTAGTTAATTGTCTGGGCAACTCTTGGGAATCATACTGCTATAATCTGAACCATGATTTAATAAGAGTACAAAGATCCATGTACTGTATTATCATTTTCATTTTTGGTATTCCTTGCAAATATTAAATTAGTGTCAGAGCTGAAAGACACATATTTTGTACCTTAAGTTCCAAATTAGTGTGCATAGCTTATTCACAAATTGGACCTCAAAATTAAATATATGTGGGATCCGTGACTTGCAGAATAACTTATTTCTGTTTTAGTTTCCAGCCAATAACCACAGCTTTCTCCTTCTTGTGATTTCCATCCCCTACAGTTTTCTATAATAAAAAGATTAGCAATATTCTTGACTAATAGTTTGTTCATTTTCACTGGCCTATTCTCTTTCCCACTTCTTAAAATTAAGCTTAAAATAATAAATCTATTTTCTGCAAATCCAAATCTGCTAATATTTTCTTAATATTTTTTCTTATGTGTTGTACAAGGATGGATTTGCCTGAAAATTTACTTTAGTTAGTTTCTGTTTTCAAGTGAACTGATCAATTTCTTGTTTGAACTATTATGCAATTATCCTTTGAATGCCATTTTTTCCAGATATTGGTAGTTGATAAATTGTTTGATAAATGCATATATTAGGGATGGATGGATGGATAATATATGGATGGAGATAGATGCACACACACACACACACACACACACACACACGTGTGTGTGTGTGTGTGTGTGTGTGAAAATTCTTTTTTATGGCAAAACAGCTTAGAAGTTATATAATTTATGGTTATGTGCAGACAGAACTGACACAGGCTAGATATAAATTGAATTATATTATATCATTAGGCATAGTAGAGTCATTTGGGGTACATGAAAGCAAGCATTCTACTTTTAGATTTGTATTAGTACACATATCGTTTACCTTACATCTCAGTCTATTACTCCGTGGTATTTAAAAGTTGTCCTAGTGATGTATAACAGTCAGTGACTGTACACTGGTAAAATACATAAGCAGTGTAGTTTTATCTTTACCTCAGCTTTTAGCAAAGGAGAAACATAAGTATCAATATTTAACAATAACAGTATAACTAAAAAAATCATTTACGTTTGTATTCATGTTTTCAATATCTACTGTTTGTATGATTAATAAAAGCAAAACCTGTACTAAAATATTATTAAAATTATTTAAGTTTTAATAATATTTTTAGTATAGGTTTTATTTTTATTAATCATAAAAACAGAACAGATACTGAAGATATGAATACATGCATAAATGATTTTTTTTTGTTTCACTACTGTTATCAACATGTAACAATAATAGTAAAATAATTTTATGTATTTATTCATTCTTTTAGTATCTATTTTGTTTTTATGATTAATAAAAATCAAAAAAATAAAGAAATACATAAATAAAAAAGCAACTTACCAAAAATTAGGCAGGCAACTTTGCTATCCAGCTATGCTGGGGTCCTCCTCGGTCTTCTTGGAGCTTGCTGCAGTGTGGATGGTTGGGCGGCTGGCCCAGGAGTCGACACTCGACTGGGGCTAGCGGTGGCGGTGGCAGGAGGAGGTAGGTGACCAGCAGGGCTTGCTGCCTTTGCCTCCTCACTCACTAATTGGTGGTGGAAGGCCAGGCAGCAACAACAGTGCAGTGGGCCACAGGTGGGAGAAGATGGCGCTGACCAAGCAAAGATGGCAGCCAGCCAAAGATGGCGGCTGCTGGCTGGGCGAGGCAGGTACCAAGGGCAGCTGGGCAGCCCTGGAGTCAGAACCTGATTGGGCTGGTGGCAGCAACGGCAGGAGGAGGTCGGTGACTGGCGGAGTTTGCTGTTTTTGCCTCCTAACTCACCAATTGGTGGTGGAAGGCAAGGCAGCAACAATGGAGGGCCACGGGCAGCAGAAGGGCAAGGCAGGCAGTGTCAGCAAGGGAGGCTGCACTCTGGAAATCATTGTCGGGACTCAACTGGGGCTGGCGATGGCAGCAGGTAGGCAACCAGGTTTTGCTTGAAGGTCTCACTCACTGATCCGCATCTTCAGTAATGGTGGCCAGGGGAGGCAGGCCAGGAGAAGCAGGCAGGCCGGGCAAGAACAGTCCAGGTGGGCGAGGGCGGCTAGCGGCAGTGGCGATCAGGGCTTGCCCTCACTCACCCAGATCAAGTAGGGCAGCAGAAGTCAAGCAGCTGGCTGGCTGGCTGGCTGGCTTCTGCTGCTGCTGCTGCTGGTGGTGCTGGGAATGATGGCGGTGGGTGGGAAAATGTGGGAAGCATAGTACATATGTGCTATAAATATGGCGGGACAGCTGGGGGAGAATGCTGTCAGCAATTGTTGCACCTGTGCGCAATGTCATGCATGCACAATAATGAATGACTGGGATGGGAATGGAGGAGCAGGCGGAGAGGTGTGGGGCCAGCCAGGGGCCCGTTTTACCGATTCTCTTAACTACCAGAGACCATAACAACCAGTTCTATAGAACTGGACTGAACCTATAGAATCCCACCCCCGTATATGTGTGTGTGTATGTATATGTGTGGTGTGTGTGTGTATGTGTGTGTGTATATGTATATATATATATGTTTTTTTTAAGTTTTCACGGGTACTTACATGTGTGCTGTTCAGCTTCCTTTGGGTATTATCCCACGTCATTGTAGTGCTTTTAAAGTTGTAGTGCTTTTAAAACTTTAAAAGCACTACAATGACGTGGGATAATACTCGAAGGAAGCTGAACAGCACACACACAGACACACACACACAGACACACACACACACAGACACACACACACACACACAAATGAGAAATAAAGCAGAGAGCAACTGGAAAATCATTAAAAGATCTCAACACAGCGAAGAAACAGAGGCTCCTAGCAGAGAACGAGGTCTTCAGATTATTTAAGCCACAGAATCAAAAGAATACACAGGGATCAGGTTGGCAATTATCTCATTTTTATCAAAGAAGCTAACTTTTATGAATTCTTCTTTATTATGCCTGTTGTCTTACATCTGTTGTGGGCCACCAACCTTTCCACTAGGGTGATCTAATAATAGGGATGTGAAGGATAGTAGACCATTTCTGTTGCTTTCAATAGCCTTCTGTTTGCCTTTGGATTTAGTATATACACCTGATCTATTTTCTCACTTGACATGCTGTATATTTGTATAGATATTTATGTTTGCATTTGAAGACAGGTGTACCTCTGGCTGCTAATTCATTTCTATAGTGACAGCCAAATGTTTCTTCTGGGAACTTTCTCCTTGTAAATGGTCTACTGTTCAAATGGCTTGATATGTTGGCATATAAAATATCCTCAGTCTAGAAATATTAAGGGTAGAAATTGTTTGTTTTTTTTAAACCAAAGTACAGGTAATCCTTGACTTACAGTTGTTCATTTTGTGGTTGTTCAAAGTTACAGCGGTACTGAAAAAAAGGAACTTATGACTGTTGCAGGATGCCTGTGGTCATGTGATCAAAATATGGCTACTTGGCAACTGACTCATTTATGACAGTTACAATCTCTCAAGGTCATGTAATCACCTTTATGATCTTCTGATAAGCAAAGTCAATAATGGGGAAGTAGATTCACTTAACAACTGTATTGCTAACTTAACAACTGTAGTGATTCACCTAATAACTGGCAAGAAAGATAAAGTGGGTTAAAACTCACTTTATAGCTGTTTTGTTTAGCAACCATGGTCATAAGTCGAGGACTACTTATAATGCTTCTCTGGTATTCAGTTCGAGATACATACATAGATAGCAGACATTATTTTCAAAGGACTATTTCAGGATATATGAGATAGGTAGATTTTCCCATTGTATCACTATCAGAAAGTTTTATTCCCATCACATCCCATTCCAACCCATCCCATTCCTGCATTAATTCTGAATTAAAAGAAAACCTTCTCCAAATATTCATTTATCCTAAGTGGAGACTTTCTTCTGAAAAATTTATCAACAAAAAGTATATATTGGTTGAGTATGTGAGCTGCATCACTACATTCAGAGAAATTCATAATCTGATGGGTTGTCATTACCCTAATACCGTGGTTCATAATTATGTAACCCTTTGCAGTGGACTATGCAAAAAATTTGCTCCAGTATTTCATACATTCTCATTACAAGTAAACTTATATTGTATTCTGTCCTTCCTTGGTTGCTTTGTTTATTATTGCTATTTTATCCAGAAGTGAGAAATAACTTGTACAAGCAAACAAGTATTTTAATTTGGAAGACTTCAAATTCACACATAGCTTTAGTTACTCATATATTTATTATATGGGGAAAAATTTCAGGTTAAATGATAGAATTAAACTCATTGCAATTCCACTCATGCTTCAAAAAGCCAGCAGATTGGAAATTAATAATCTTAATAACCTTATAACATAAGCTGTAAAGACTTTGCTGAGACTGTAATGCTATTATGGGTTTAGAAATTGCATTTCCTCTAGCTACCAATGGCATGGCTTCAGCACAACTATTTTTTCCCTGCTTCTGAGGAACACATATGTAAAGCTGAGTTTCTGTGGAGGCCTTAAGAACCAAACATTCCCCCAAAATATTGAAAAATTATATAATGGGAACTCATAGCCTAATAAACAACTCGGTAATCTGTAAAAAGCTTGGGGAAAAACCCCAAATTCTTATTTTTACTTTGGCAAATGGCTAAAAATTGCGTAAATGTTCAATCAAGGTTTAAATGACTAAATCTACAAGTAAATGTAAATTTCTTAGACTCTATTTATTTTTGAATAAAATAAAATGAAAGGAAATAAAATGAAATAAAACAAAATGTTTCCCCTCTTGGATCTCAGCATGTATCAATTGTTATTTGTTCAAATTTCATCCAGTATCTAGTCAACATGATGTACTTTGCGAGCAGAGCAAAGCCTTCATATATACCTTGTTTCAATTGTTATCTTTTGATTTTATGGGTACCATAATGCAACGGAACATTCACAATGAGGAAAATGAAGAAACAGGCCAGTTTGCACTGAATAAATAATGAATTTAATTTCTAGCCTGTGCAGATTCATGAAAGGTTTATGCCATCATTCTCTGATTCAAAATCATAGCATCTCCTTCAAACATGGATGAGTAATGTTTGAGAAATGGAGGCTATGAGTCAACCTCCCATCCTTCTGGAAGGCCACAGGAGGCCATCCAGTGACAGTAATGACACCTCCAGAAGGGATTATATGAAAATCTCCCCTATTTTTACTGTTGTATTTGCAAGTAGGGGGTTTTTGGGAACCAAAACACCTCAATTCCCATCCTTAAACTCTAACTCTGAAAACTGGTCTGGAATCCTGTTTTTAGTCCACATGTCCTGTGTTTGGGGTAGAGTTAAAAGTGAGTTACTTTCTAATGGCTTCCCGTTTTTAAGCCCCTCAAAAATCACAAAAATTCTGGGTTTCTTCTTTTTTTTCACCTTTAATTTTTAAAAAGACAATTTTCTGCTGCTGTACTGTGCTATTTAGAATGTCAGTGGCACAATTTCAGGATCCTGGGCATGGGGAGGACCACGTATGGGATATTGGACTTGTGTGTATCCCGTGGCCTGCTTTTTTCACATCCTTGCTCTTACCTGAACAGGTATAGTGAGTTTCCAAATGTAATGCTGTGTTGAACATTGCTAATAGCTTTGCTGTTCTGCAAGTGAGCTGATTGCAACAATCACATGATTAGAAGCATTGCAAATGAACAAATACACTGCATTTCCATGTTGCGCTTTGTTCTGAACAGTTCTATCCATATTCAGCAGATTATAAAATCCTAACATTTCAGTTCTCCTCCCCCCCAGATCTATATGCAGTTTTTACTACTGCATTTATTTTCACTCTCTTCCTATTTTAACAAAGAATTAGCTTTCATATTTTTATTCTACGGGAGATCATGCATGTCTATATTTCCATAAAGCTTTACTTTGAGTAAATATACTCCAAAGTATTTCGCTTTTCTGTGTTTACATTAATTATCTTAAGAGCTTTTCCACATGGCAACCTTCACCTTGCTTATCTCACATGCATAAACTAGCTGGAAAAGAAGCTGGTATCAGAAATGCGTTTTGAGATATTCTGTTTCTTCTGTTGGATGGCAGTTAAGCTGAAGGTGGGTTCCTCTGCCCCTCCCCCTTTTTTAACCTCCCTCAAACTCAGACTTGGACTAAAAAGGGAAACTTGATACTGTAGAGCACAATTCTTGTCAATTTCACCTAGTTAGAAAGGTGTGTGTGTAAGTATGTTCTTTTGCTGAACCCATCAAAAAGTAAAAGAAAATTGTCACCATTTTACTATTCACTATTTGGGGTAGGGTGGGGAGTGCAAAGATGTACAACAGGGCTAAATATGAAATGGCCATTGAAGGTACAGAATAGTGACTGGGGGAATAGATATCTCCCAGATGTTCCAATTGAAAGAGGAAAACCAGTATTTTCACTGTGAAGCAAGGAAACGTGAATGAAGGTAGCTTTCCAAGTAGGTTAGGGGCAATCCAAGGACAATGTCATTAGTACCTATTCTCTTGCAATGATAGGTTGCCTATTCTTGTGCAGAGGTTACCTGGAAATGCAGATTTTCCCCCTTCAATTTTACCAAGAATGTCCAGTCCGACAGAACCAGAAACAATTTTTTTTTCCTATTATGTATCTCTACTAGAAAAAATGGGTTAAAAAGGTTCTGGGAATCAATCAATTATTCGTTTGTTGGATTATTTTAACTGCACAATCATGCAAATATGAGCTGCAATGGTGCAGTAGAGTGCAGTACTGCAGGCTACTTCTGTTGACTGCTTGCAATTTGGCAGTTCAAATCTCAAGGCTCAAGGTTGATTCAGCCTTCCATCCTTCTGAGGTGGGTAAAATGAGGAACAAGATTGTTGGGGGCAATAGGCTGACTCTAAACCACTTAAAAAGATTATAAAGCATTGTAAAGTGGTATATAAGTCTAAGTGCTATTGCTGTTGCTAACTCTTTGTATTTTACAAGGGAAAACATCCAATATGATAATACAAAGGTAATGAAAAACAGTCTATAACTGTATTTATTTTAGGATGAAAGAAGGAATTAAATATACCTTTACATTATTTTCATTGTAAAAAAACCAAAGTAAATACAGGCTAATTCTCTTTTTGGCAATTCTGTTTCTCACCTGAGGTGTTCTCCGATGAGCTGTCCAGAGCATCCAGTACTGGGAGGTGCTTAATCTCCGTATTCACAGGCTGAGCTTGATTTGTGGAACGCTCCTCCTCCACCACGTGACTTCTCAGCGTTCCCCAGTTTTTGCTCAGCCTCATGTGAGATAGGCAGTGCTTTGGATACTTACTTGACTGAAACAAGAATATTAGCAGGTTTGATTGCAATTCGGTTTTTCCTTTGATTTTCTTTGTCTTTACCCTTCAGTCCTTATCAGTATGAGAGTCCGGTTTAAGAGAAGCGCTGTTCGCGCCCCCCCCCCCCCCCAAAAAAAAAGATGTGGTGGGAGGCTTTTGGTGCTGCTCTGCTCCACCTCCCCCCAGCCAAAATTTTCTTACCTCTGCCAGTTTGATTACCGTTGTGTCTTTATTCCGTTTGCTTGCTAGCGGTTTGATATTTCGTTTTAAAAGTCGTATCACCCCCACCCCCCCTCTGAACGCCGTTTCTTCAGTGGGGAAGTTAATTAGTATTAATTCCCCTTTCTTCTCCGCCGTTCTGTTGTTTGAGAGCTCAGGCTTGGTTTGAGCTCTGGCTTGGTTTGCAAGGCGGGAAGCTGCTGCTGAGAAGCGCGCAAAAAGACTTTAACTGCTGGAGGCCATCTTGAGTGCCACCTCGTGGCTGTGCGCCTTGTTTGTCTTTCCTGAGCTGTGTGAGGTATTTTCTGCTCTAAGCAACAGAATTCCTTCAGGATTCTGAGAGCTATTTTACCCTCGCTTTGGCTACCTGCACTTGAGGATAATTAATTCGCTTTTTAAATTGTTGGCTTAACCCTCACAGCCTTATTCTCAGTGGCACAGCAGCAAGCACCTAGGCCAGTGTCCGCCTATGCAGGGAAGCTGCTGAAGGCCCTCACAATCATCAATCCAGGCCTTAGGCGTTCGCTATTTAACTAATTGGATTACTCATTAATATTGGTTGTTCTATTATTGATATTGGAATATACATATATCACTACTCATAGGAGCAATTACAAAGCAATTATAGCAATAATATTATAATAATCATTACAATCATAATAATCACTCATGGTAACAAACTACTTAACAGTATAATATTTTTATTTTAAATAAAATAAATAAATAAATATATATATATATATATGCTGTTTAGCTTCCTTCCGGTATTATCCCACGTCATTGTAGTTCTGTTAAAGTTGTAGCAACGTTTCAGCAGAATCTCATCTGCCATCATCAGGCTTCTCTATGGATATGGGTCTCAGAGTAACTCTGAGAAGCACAGAGCTGAAGAGACAAGCCTGAAGATGATGAATGAGACTTCATCGAAACGTTGCCTAGATACTTCCAATTCTACGCGGGAGAAAACCCGAATAACCAAAGATCCACATACAAATACCCGCGAAAACCTCAGAAAACAAACATATATATACACACACACACACACACACACACACCAGTAAAATAAAAAGAATAAATAAAATAAAAGGGGGCAATAAGAACTTTATCAGGGCAACTGTTTTTGACTCAGATCGGACCCTGGGCGAGCCAACCGCCTGGTACACAGATTATATTCAGTTACTGTTATTCTAATTTTAATCAAAATGGCAGATGGTAACACTTCTCAGGCACCTTGCTTGAAGGCAAAAGCCAGATCAAAACACAGTGGAAATTCTAAAGCCTCAGAAAGGAACGCCTTAAGGCTCCATAAGGACTTACAAAGGCAAATAGACAGGCATTCTCGACAGGTCCATGCTGTATCTCAGGGTGCCCCCTCTTCCAGTCTGTCAGTTTCTTTACACCCTCCTCCTCCTCTAGATCTCTCCCTTTCATCCAGGTGCAGCTTAACTCCACAAGGACAACAGGCCCAAGTGTCTGGAACACCAACCAGACGGGTCCCTGAAGCCACATTCACTACGACAGCCACTGGTCTTCGCCAGGGTGACAGCTTCGTTGAGGAGGTTCCAGAAAGGATGAAAGCCTGGATGGAGATGGCTATTGGCCAAGGGATTGCAGCGGGGCTTCAACACGCAGTAATGTCCAGACCTTACCCTATAGCTACTGACCAAGAGCCCCAATCACTGAGGTCACTGACCAGGTCGGAACAATACCAGTCCCAGGTACATTTACAGGGGGAGATCCCTCTCCAAGGGCCAGAGGAGGAGGAGGAGGAGGAAGTCGATCAAATCTTTCAAATGGACAAGTCTGAAGTGGGATCAATTCACGATAGCGAGCCCCTGTCAGAGGCAGATCTCTTAGAAGGGGAAATGTCTTGAGGATGAAGGTCTTATTCCTGACCAGCCTGCTTTTACAGGCTTATTTCGGCCACAGCTTTTCAAATCTCTCTTGTTTAAGGCAAAGAACATTGCAGGCCTAAACATGGCAAAACCTTCTGACACACCTGACCCTTCAGGGGAGGGACCAGAGGACATGACCTTCAACCAACCGGTAGTTGAAGCAGAGGTAATTCCAGTCCCACTCATATTTTCGGACCTGATGCAGAAGCAGTGGGCTTCTGCAGCAGTATATACCTCCCCAACTGGACAGGATAGGAAATTCTTCAACTTGGACCCTGATTTTGCAAAGTTTCTGGGGACTTCCAAGGTAGACGAGCCTATAGTGGCTTTAGCATCCCCCTCTATTCCTAGTGAGGCACTGGAGGCCTTAAAGCCGGAGGAAAAACGGGTCAAGCTAGCCCTACACAGAGCTTATCAGTCTGATGCGTGGGCTATCAGATCAGCCACGTCTGCCTCCTTCACGCGGTCGTCTCTTAGATGGCTTCGTCTTTTGAAACAACATGTTCCTTCTTCTAACATCAGGGCGCACCAAGACATCGCCAAACTTACGACAGCTGCTGAATTCTCTGCCGATGCTACCTATCACGCAGTCAAATTTTCAGCAAGGGCCATTACCTCACATGTCACAGCGCGTCGCTTGTTATGGTTAAGACACTGGCAATCCGACTTCAAACACAAATCCAAGCTGGCATTATCCCTCATTGCGGTAGATAGATTGTTTGGCCCTTCCCTGGATCTGCTACTAATTGAAACACGCAACAAGAAGAAAATTCTCCCTTCCCTTTTTCGGAAGTCAGATTTCAGAAGCCCCCAGTCCTTTTGGAGGGGATCCTTTCGATCTTTCTATCAGGGATCTTTCTCTTCCAGATACCAGAGACCCCCAGCAGTTAGACCAGGACAACAACCAGATAGGTCCAACTCAGTGGATAGAAGTAGAAGGAGTGGTCAATCCAAAACATCCTTTTGGGGAACAGGGAACAGGCCCTTCTGGGACCCTATTCCCATTGGCGGACGTCTTAAGTTATTCACTGACCAATGGGACTCCTCTACCTCTGATGCCTGGGTCAGAGATACGGTTAGATTTGGCCTCGCGCTGGAGTTTAGATCCACTCCCCCAAATTTCTTCATGTCATACCCTCCTTCCAGGGACCCGGTCAAGCGTAATCTCATGGATTCCGCTATCCAACATATACTGGATATACGAGCCATCCAATCATTAGCGACCAACCAACAAGGGCAAGGTTTTTATTCACATCTTTTCATTGTGCCAAAAAATTCAGGGGGGTGGAGAGCGATTATTAGATTTGAAACGTCTCAACCTTTTCTTAGTATATCACAAATTTAAAATGCATACCCTCCAATCAATATTGCAGGGCATCAGGAAATGGGACGTGCTCACGTCCATAGACTTGACGGAGGCATACTTGCACATTGCTATTTGGCCCTCCCATTATAGGTTTCTGAGATTCTGCTATAATAACCACCACTTTGAATATGTAGCCCTTCCATTCGGATTAACCTCGCCCCCAGGACCTTCACCAAGGTCCTTGCAGTGCTAACTGCCCACTTCAGGAATATCCCGGTACGCCTCCAGTGTTATCTTGACGATATTTTGATTTTATCTCCTTCCGCCCATCAGGCAGTCATAAACACTGAGAACACATTATTATCCCTACAAGAACATGGTTTCTCAATAAATTTGAGGAAGAGTCAATTAACACCTTCGACACAGTTAATTCATTTAGGGGTGGTCATAGATACAGTGGAAGGCAAGTTTATCTGTCACCAGATTGACTAAACAGCATTCAAAAATTGGTTAAGGAAATCAGGGCGCTTAAAAGGGTGTCCCGAATGGACTTATCCAAATTTTGGGACAAAATGATTTCATGTATTTCTGTTATTCCTTGGGCCTGCCTTCACACTAGATCCCTCCAGTGGTTCCTGCTACCGTACCAGCGATCCGGCCGAAGCAACTCCAAACACAAAGTCAGGGTCCCGCCCAAAGTTCTCAAATCTCTCCTCTTGTGGTCCAAACCGGTTATCAACAGAGGCTGTCTCTTCAAGGAACCACAAAGGCTCACCATCACCACAGATGCCAGGCTGTTCGGATGGGGAGCTCACGTCGTCTCTCACAAGCCAAGGCCGATGGTCCAACATAGAATAGTCATGCAGTGTAAACTGGCTAGAATTTCACGCAGTACACCTGGCCCTTCGGAATTTGTTCCCCTAGGTACGCGGTCAGCACATACTGATACTGACAGACAATGTAACAGCCAAATCTCACATAAACAAGCAGGGGGGCACACAATCGAAGCAGCTAATGTGGAAAGCGGAGCACCTGTGTCGCTGGGCAGAGAACAACATACTTTCCATCAAAGCAGAACACATGTTGGGTCTGTCAAATACACAGGCAGACTGGCTAAGCAGGGCCACCATAGATCAATTGGAGTGGTGCCTTCACCCATCCCTGTTCCAAGAAGCGACACGGTCATTTGGTCAGCCGGTGGTAGACCTATTTGCTTCTCCTCTCAACACTCAGCTCCTGAGATTTTTTTCCAGGTACCCATCCCAAGGGGTGGAGAATTTCAATTCGCTCTGCTGTCGTTGGCCCCCAGGACTCCTGTATGCATTCCCTCCACTTCCACTGGTTCCCAAAGTCATCCAGAAGTTACTAGACGAGAGAGCGGAATTAGTTCTAGTAGCACCTTATTGGCCCAGACGGCCATGGTTCGCAGATCTCCGCAGTCTCTCGGTAGCCCTCCCCGGAGAATCCCGTCAGACAGAATCTCATTAACTCAGGGGCCTCTTCAACATCTGGATCCTCAATGATTACAATTGACCGTCTGGAGGTTGAGCGGAGTGGTTTGAAGAGCGAAAAGCTCTCCAACAGAGTTATCGACACTATCTTAGCCGCCAGACGACCCTCAACAATTCGCATTTACAATGCCACTTGGTCAACTTTCTGCAAATGGTGTAATAAGCTTCAAATTGATCCTGCCTCTCCCTCTGTCACCCAGATTCTAGAGTTTTTACAGGAGGGACTTGATAAGGAGTTGTCACCTAAAACGTTAAAAAGGCAGGTGGTGGCCTTGGCATCAATTCTCACTCACAAGGGCCTCAGTTCTCTTTCACATCATCCATGCATAAGATCTTTCCTTTGAGGAGCCACCAATTTACGCCCTCCAGCAGTGCACCATTATCCCACCTGGGACCTTAACAAGGTCCTTGTCGCTCTCACTAAAGGTCCTTTCGAACCTTTGAAATCGTCAAGTTTCCAATTTCTCATGTACAAAGTAGTTTTCCTGGTAGCAGTCACTTCCGCTCGTTGTATCTCGGAAATTGCAGCCCTGTCTGTCAGAGAAGATCTCTGCATTTTTCATGCTGATCGTGTGGTCCTTCGTCTCGATCCCACATTTATGCCCAAGGTCAATTCGGTTTTTCATAGAGCTCAAGAGCTTATTCTTCCAAATTTTTGTCCCAGACCATCACAGGGGATGGAAAGACAATGGCATAAGCTTGATGTGAGGCGTGCCCTGCGAATCTATATCAAGCGTATAGCAGCTTTCAGGAAATCGGAGGCTTTATTCAGGTCCTTTCAGCCAAATTCTCAGGGTTGCAAAGTTTCACCATCTTCGATAGGCCGTTGGATAGGGGCGGCAATAGCAAAAATATTTCAGACCCAGTCTCTGTTGGTGCCTAAGGGCATAACAGCTCATTCAACAAGGAGTGCAGCAACTTCGGCAGCATGGGACACACAGGCATCAATAACTGAAATCTGTCAGGCTGCGGCTTAGGCTTCCCCATCGCCCTTCATTAGACATTACAAAATTGATGTGTTTGCTTCTGCTGAGGCTTCCTTCAGCAGAAGAGTTCTGCAAAGGGTCCACAGAGACCAGGTGGAGATTCCAGACCAGACGGAGTCCCTCCCATAGGACAGGCCAAGCTTTGGTATGTCCCACTACTCGATGCTCTGAACAGCTCATAGGAGAAAGAGCGTTGGTACTTACCAGATACGCCCGTTCCCTTTGAGCTGTGAAGAGCCTCCAGCCCCACCGTTTTTTTCGTCTGGTGGGGTCCTGTTTTGGCCAATGAAACTTTTAGTATGTGAGGATGAGAGCACTTATTTCTCTCGTCTTCGCCAAAACTGGGGAACGCTGAGGAGTCACGTGGTGGAGGAGGAGCGTTCCACAAATCAAGCTCAGCCTGTGAATGCATAAACTAAGCACCTCCCACTACTGGATGCTCTTCACAGCTCAAAGAGAACGGGCGTATCAGGTAAGTACCAATGCCCTTTTTCATTCCAATTAGGGTGCACAGTGTTTATTTCTGTTCTTGCTAGAAAGGCAATCACTTTAAGCTTTCTGAACTAGGTTTACTAGGTGATATTAATTTAGTCGGTATTTATTTAAGGAACCCAAAAGTAAGATATATGTCATCCTCAAATTATGCCACTGTTCAAAGTTACAATGGATTCCCCAGAGCTATTTAGAACCCAGTTCCGAAGTTCCATTGGCTGTCCCCTTCGGTCACAGGTCCACATTTGGGTTCTCAGAAACTTTGCAGTATCCCTTGGTAATGTAAATTCTGGTTTACAAAATTTTGACTGCTGCAAAAAGTGTAAAATCATGTAATCATGTAATTGGTCATGTCATGACTCACGTTATATCCATCACAACTTTCAACTTTAATTGCCAGGCTCAATTATGGTTGTATGTTGAGGACTGCGGAAATAAATAAAATGATAAAAAGTAGTACAAAGGTAATGCAATTTAAAGATCAAGAAAGAGCATAATTCAAATTCTTTATGCTCAATCATAAAGGTCCAATCATATCTGTAAAAAAAAAATCAAATCTCCTGGAAATTTTGCTTTATTTTACTCCTCTAAAGCAGGTCTCTGAATGAGATTTATTTATCACTTTTAAAGCAACTACTTTGAAGGTAATATTTGAACAGAAATGTAACAACTGTTTTGCTTGCTCTGACTTCAAGCAGTAGCTTGGATTCAAATTGTTCATAAAAAAAATGTGTTTTAATGTTTTTTTTTTAAACCATAGCTTACGAATGTAGTTTATAAGAGGTTGTTTTGAAATCCACAGTACCACTGGCAAGACAGTTGTAGAGACATCTATTCCTTCTGTAAGAAGAATGTGGCCATTAATTCTTTGGTACCAAACAATTAGCTTTCACCATCTCTGTGCTTCTTTCAGTGCTTTTCATAATTGCTTTATTGAGAGGCCTTTTTTTCAATAAGTAGGAGCTAACCAATGCAACCAATAAGGAAGCTGTTACTTTATTCATCTTATGAGATGGAAAAGTCTTTTGGTTTTCCTAGAATCATTTCTGATTTTTTTTTTCCTGGAGTATATCTATCTGACAAGCTCTGCTGTTCTAAAGTGCCCTCAACTTCGTTTTTTGCTCGACTATATGAATATATTATTTGCAGAATAAAAGAACTTGCATATTTCTGCTTAATCCTAAGGAAGGTAAATAGCAAGCCATTTAGCCCATTTATCTTTCACAGAGTTTGAAAGTGAAACAAATCAAAATCTTAAGTTAGGACTTTTCATTTGGCAATCATAGAAAATAGGGGAAAACTCAGGAAGGACTGCAGAGGGTGTTGCTCTCAGGCAGCTTCTGATTAATCCCAGCCATTCTCAGGAGTAGTAAAACTTGGGACAAATATAGAAGCTCGTAAAATGTTGACTGCATTTTGAGGGAGAACAGTTTAAGTAAAATGAGGGGGAGGGTATATTTCTCAGTTATGAACTGAAAAAAAAGAAAGGAAAAACGTAGTCTGAACATAAGCCCGCAAGGGAAATAATATTCGTGGATCTTCTCAAAAGTTTTAAAATATTAATTTGGGAAGTAAAGCTTCCCAAGCTTGAGGGATTATTTGTTTATAATGAAAGTTGGCCTTTATTTCAACAACTATTTTACATGATGATCTGGTAATAAAAATAATTATACACAAATGAATAATAACTCATTGACTTTCTAATTCCTATCTGAAATGGCATGAAATGTTGGGTGAAATCATTCAGAAGATTTCAAGCGTTTTATTGTACCCATTGCTCTGGGACTCTTACTAATTCAATTCCTCATGAGTTCCAAGCTACCTCTTACCAGCATAACTCAGTAAAACGTTTGTTTTAAATAAAAATCTTATTAAAGGTTTTAAAAACAACTATTAAAAAAAAAAAGAAAAAAGAAAAAATAGTTCAAGAAAGCAAAGAAATAAAAAGACCTTCCCCATATCTGTTAAAACATCTGCTTGTTTAAAACATAAAGCCTGAGGAAAATAATTGCATGAAGAATGGCTAAATGAATCCACACGTTATTGTATCTTGGAATTGTAATGCATTATATTTACCAAAAAGGCAAACAATCCAAATTTTAGCTAAACCTACTGAAGATTAGATTTTAAAAAATTGAGTTACTTCCTTTACTATGATCTTAGCATAACCCATACAATACTTCTATTTTAAATGTAAATTATTGAGGACAGGGAAAAAAACTAGTTTTCCAAATTTTAGGTAAGGACAGTATTTTTTTAAATGCGATCCTAGTATTTTTCTATGTTATCAAGATATAAATGTTAACTAATTAGTGATTAACCATATATAATCATTTGGTGGGGCAGCAGGGGTAAAAGGAATCTTGTTCTTATCATTGGTTATTCTTTTTCTCCTGAAAATAAAAGCTTAGGTTGCCATGTTTTTCTAGAATATGTTATACTGAAAACCTATGAATTTTTTTTCTTAGGAAGGACATTTTGGCAAGGAAATAACAGCCTGAATCTGAGAGAAAGCATTGCAACTTATTTTTGTATCACTACTTATTACTTGCAGAGTGCCCTTAAAAACATACTGAAAAGGGACAGGTATAAATTTAAATGAAATTGTGAATCACAACTGCTGCATCATAAAGAGATCTGCCTGTGTCAGGTATTACAAACAAGGGACGTTAAAATTATACTCTTTAGAATTAAGCCTAGTTTTCCCCTCCCCTATCCACCTTCCTTTTGATACACATTTGTTGAAGAACACTTCCGGATAAATAAAAAAATAGTTCTGGATAAATGTAAAAAATAGTAGAATGTAAAGCAGAAATTCTTATCAGCATTTAGCATATTAAGTGCATAGATTGAGTCAATTTTAAAAGAAATAGTAGTGAAAAAATACAGACCACAGATCTATAAATAAAGCATGATTCATTTCACCCACTTCATCTGTACTGTAGTACATAGCAGCTAACAGCTTGCTATAGAGTTCGGGAAATGTTAAGGCGAGGTAGTAATGAATGTCAGACTTACTTGGAGTAATAGGAGAAAACACTTTTCTCAAAGTGTTTTAACTAAGCAGAAAAATGTAATCAAAATCTGAGTAGTCTTTGAGCATAATTACTGGGGGGTTACTATTGCAGTTTTGTGAAGCATTGTTAAATGTAGGGTAGAGAAAGTGTGTGTGTGTGTGTGTGTGTGTGTGTGTGTGTATCAGTTCTACACACATAAGGTGCCACTTCATAAGCAAGGGAGGAATTATACTTTAACTGTTTAACAACATTGCAGCAAAAGAAGTCTTAAACCTGTGTTGTTCTTGGGTTGGTGATGGCATGTGGACATGGAAGAAAAAAAATGTTGCACAAATATATTTATGTCATGGTTAGGATCCATGCAAAGGTGCATGGATGTGCAGAGGTGGCTTAAAAACCAGGCTGATTCAAGTTTGATTCCTATTGACTATGAGCCATCTGGGTAGTTTGGGGGGTGGACGTTAATAGTAGTTAAGTGATTTTTGACTGCTTTCTTGAAGTACAACCAGAAAACCCAAGGATTTAATGTAAAAAAAAAGCATTTTGCAGTAAGGAATGTCTGGGAAATATGTTTTAAAATATTAATTTCTCATAATTTGCCAGCTGCTCTTATGTTCCATTAGGTAGGTGGTTGCTGAATTAGATCGAGTCATAAACTTTATTTGCTAGTTATATTTACCAGGCCAAAGGTATGTGTTTTGTTGCAAAACTAGCTGCAATAAAACTTTTAAAGCCATATAATAAGTAAATGACATAAATGATGTGCACCGTGGTGGCGCAGTGGTTAGAATGCAGTATTGCAGGCTAATTCTGTCAACTGCTACCAGTTTGATTCTCATCGGCTCAAGTTTGACTCAGTTTTCTATCCTTGTGAGGTCGGTAAAATGAGGACCTGGGTTATTGGCGGCAATACACTGACTCTGTAAAACTGCTTAGAGTGGGCTGTAAAGCACTATGAAGTGGTATATAAGTCTAAGTGCTATTGCTATTCTGGTTTGGAATTTTAAATTTGGAAAAATTAAGGATGTTATATACTTACATATCAATATAAATACAGGTGTTTTTTTCGTAACAATTCATATGAGTTTGAGAAGACAGATGATCTCTAGCGTCTCTCCGTTCTATACAAAGGGAGGAGTAATTAACTAAAACTGTGTTGCCTTAGCCAATTTGCATTATAATATCATGGTATGCAAATCCAGCAGCAGCCTCTGCAATAAATTACTATTAATGCACAAGCAATGACATCACACAAATGTCGTCAGTATATGCACGTCTGAATACAAGTACGTAAACTGTAACATTTATATGATGATAGGTCAAGCATGTTTCATCATTTGTCCTCCTGGGTCCCACACTTGCAGATGCTCCTATGACTTGGAATCCTGTTAAATAATATGGAGTTTTCATTTCATTAAAATAAACATCAGTCAGTTGCTAAGCAGAGCCTATTGCTTTGCTTCTAACAATGGATCAAGGGGTTAAAAAAACCCCTCAATCTTGGTTTATTCCCAGCTGCAGAGCAGCATAGAAAGGGGAGGGGGAATGCATGAATCCAAGTTTTGTTTTAACTTGTACATATAGTGCTTAGCCATGATTTAGTGAGCGGTTAGACAGTCTGTGTCCTCTAAGCCCTTTTTATGCAGTCTTTTGTGACTGCCTTCATTTTACTTCTGCTGCCCTCAGCTTTCCCACAAAGAAATATTGCTTCCAGCCATCAGAAGAGTGGCTGATTTTGCTTTAATTATATAGAACATGTTGCTCCAGTTCACCACACATTTTAGTAGACTAGCTAAACGTTGTTGGCATATCATGCGATATAAGAGTTCTTTATTTCCCTTCCTTCTCATGGATGAGAAGGAATCTATGTGGGCAATATACATTCATCCATTTTGATAGCAGCTACTTTCCATCCATCCATCTGCTCTGCTGAAATAAATTTATCAGTAAAAATGTCAAGGCTAGCTGAAGGTACTCAGCAAATATGGAAATGTCTACTTCATTTACAGTTATCCGACATTTAGTATGCCATGACTATTAAGGACAGAAAGAAAGGTTATGATCACAGATTTCTCCCATGAGCTGTTCAGAGCATCCAGAGATGTGGGAGGTGCTTCAGTCTCTTCTGGAAAGGCTGGGCTTAAAACTCCAGGACGCTCCTCCTCCTCCACGGAACTCCTCCTCAGCGTCCCCCAGTTTTAGTTCAGCCTTCATGGTAAGAGGTTGTGCACTCTGTGACTGGAACGACTTTGCTCAAATTCAGGTTGGATCTTTAAAACCCTTCACCATCTAATTCGGTCTTTCAGGCTTTCCCCTCGAATTCGGTAAAAACTAACAATTTTAAAACAGCTTTCCTCTTAAATTAGCAGAGCCTGCCCTCTGCAGGCAGCCTGAGGTTTTCGCCTCAGAAAATAGCCTTATCTCCATTCCGATCACTTTCCCTCGCAAATTAGCGGAGCCTGTCTCTCTGCAGGCAGCTTGAGGCTTTCTCTTCAGCAAAGAGCCTTTTCTGCCTTTCCGATCGTCTGCTTACGATCAGAACGGAACGCTTACAGCTGCAACTTCCTGGCCTTACTGTTTCCTTCTAACAGCAGCGTTTTAAATCTGAATAATAGCAGCAGCAGCAGTGGCTCTCCAGACGGCTCAGGCTTAACACCAGTGATTCCGCTTCCCACCCTTTTCAACGGCTGCCTCAATTTCACGCTGAATCACCACAGCCTCCGTTTCTTGTTTGTTTCCCTTGGTGGGGACCAAGAAAATAATTGTCAGCCTCCATTTCTCACTGGTTTCCCTTGCTGGGACCGAGACATTAAATTTCCATTGTGCCTTCCCTGGGTTTACCAATTCCTCTGCCTAACGTGGAACTAAACAACTACCCATTTTACAGGCATTTCTCTGTATTTGCCTTTGGATCATTTATTCAAATGAAAATTGCGAGTGACAGTTATATTGCGGGGCATTTGTCTCTGACAGGCAAGGAGTCACATCAGAGCCTGTAATCACTGGTTTCCCTTGCTGGGGACCAGGGATCCGGAATCCTTCTCTCACTTGGAGCACTTGGGCATTTCCCTTGCTGGGGACCCTTAGATACTGTTCACCATTTAATATCTTATTCCCATAAATATACAGTCTTACTTTCCTGGAGGAGAGTTCTGATTTCAACTGCAGGGGATATTATTATCAACATCAATAATAATCATAATAAATTAAAAAAAAATTAAATTGACATTCAGAGGCAAGACAATCCATCATCCAAAATGAAAAGTGACAACGCTTTCAGCTCCAAGCCAAGTAAGCCTCTAAGGTAGCAGATAAAGATGCCCATAGAAGGCACCTAGCATTGGAAAGACAAATGCAAAAACAAGCCAAGGAGGCAGACAAGAGGGTCATGAGAACCCAAACCCATTGATGGGGCCCTTGGACTTATCTACCTAGCCCAGACAGGCTGTTCCTAGACAACCCCCCATAGGCACATCTCCTCCATTGAGCACTGGCCGGCCAATTCCTGAGGCAACCTTCACCTCTACGGCCGTCGGCCTAAGACAGGAGGAGGGATTACCTGAGTCTATTCCCATCAAAATGAGTCAATGGATGGATATGGCAATTCAAAGGGGCATTGCGACTGGAGTTCAACAATCCATCCGGACCAGACACTTATCAACCACTTCGGATGCAGGATCCTTGTCCACCCATTCCTTTGGGCATACCCAACAACATCAATCACAGGTATTCCACAATATTCCTAAAATACCGGCCCAGGGCCTTCGGGAGGAGGTGGACTTTGAGGACCAGGAGGTTTCCGTGGAGGGGGGATCGATCCATCAGATGGACTTGGAGCTGTCAGAGGCGGACCTGCTAGAATGGGGAATGTTGGATGATGAAGGCCTCAATCCAGACCAACCTACCTTTTCTGGCCTTTTTTGTCCACACTTCTTTAAATCTTTACTGTTCAAAGCAAAGAACACTGCTAAACTAGGTATATCAGACCCTCATCCACTACCAATAGGGTCTCAGGACAAATCCCAGGACCTAATATTCTCGCAACTGATTAACAAGGCAGAAACTATCCCTGTCCCTCGGATGTTTGCTGAATTAGTACAAAATCAATGGGCATCAGCAGCAGCATACCCAGCCCCAACAGGGTACGATAAACGATATTTTAATTTTGCACCAGAGTTTGCAAATTTTCTCAAAACGCCTGAGTTAGATGAACCTATTGTGGCACTGGCCTCTTCTTCCACCTTCCCTAACAAGGTCGAGGAAGCCCTGAGACCGGAAGAAAAAAGGGCAGAGTTAGCACTCCATAGGGCACACGTTTCTGATGCTTGGGCCATCAAGGCAGCTACAGCTGCATCCTTTTTTTACACGTTCCTCCCTCCGATGGCTCTCCCACCTGAGGGATATATTGCCGACGTCAAATGTCAGAGCTCACCAGGACATAGCTAAAATTATGGCAGCCGTGGAGTTCTCCGCCGATGCCATATTTAATACAGTCAAATTTTCATCTAGGGCCATAGCATCTCACATTTCAGCATGGAGACTGCTATGGCTCCGACATTGGCAGGCGGATACCAAGCATAAATGCAAGTTGGCTTCAGCCCCAATATCGGGGGATAAATTATTTGGCAATGTTTTGGAGCCCTTCCTTATAGAAAATAGAAACAAGAAAAAAGTGCTTCCCCCTCTTTTTCGTAGGTCTGAAAACAGAACGTCCCAGTCTTTTTGAAGGGGTTCCTTTCGGTCCTATTATCAGGGCCCCTACATTCCCAGATCTCAGAGAACATCAGACTACATGCCCAGTTTTAGACAAGAGAGGCCGGAATCTTCCGATAGAGGTCAGCAGGGAGGCCAAAATAGTAGAAACCCCAGAGGCACTAGAGGCTGATTCTTTCGTTGCCCCAAGTGAGCCCTTGAAAGCAGTTCCCATTGGAGGGCGGTTAAATCTGTTTGCCGATCAATGGGACAGCTCCACTTCTGATACATGGGTCAAGGATACTATTAGGTTTGGTTTGGTGCTGGAGTTTCAATCCTCCCCCCAGAACTTTTTCATTAGGAGCCGTAGGTCTTCGGACCCCATTAAGAGGGCGTTGATGCAGGAGGCTATCAATCATCTTCTGCATATTCGGGCCATTAGAGAGGTCCCATCTGAACAGCAGGGTCAAGGCTGTTACTCTCTATTGTTCGTGGTTGCAAAGAGTTCGGGGGGCTGGAGGGCAATTCTGGACCTCAAACGTTTGAACAAATAATTGGTTTATCGAAAATTTAAGATGTCTACCCTCCAGTCCATTTTGCTTAGCATTAGAGAGAACGATATCATAACCTCTATAGATCTCACAGAGGCTTATCTACATATACCAATCAGACCTACCCACTACAGATATCTTAGATTTTGCTATGGTGATCGGCACTATGAATATATTGTCCTGCCATTCATTCTGGCTTCAGCCCCTAGGACTTTTACCAAGATCCTCACAGCGTTGGCTGCCTCGCTCAGAATCAAATCTGTCCGCTTACAATGTTATCTGGATGATATTTTAATTTTGTCATCTTCCAGACATCAAGCAAAATTGGATACCAAGTTTACTCTGGAGACTCTTAGGGTCATGGCTTTTCCATAAATTGGGATAAAAGCCACTTGATCCCCTCAACTAGGCTAGTTCATTTGGGGGCAGTGATAGATACTGTGGAGGGCAAGGTTTTCCAATCTCAGGACAGGTTAAACAGTATTCAGTCTTTGGCCAAGGAGCTCAAGGCCCTCAGGAGGGTTTCCCTGGCATTGCTGTCTAGATTGTTGGGGAAACTGATTTCTTGTATTTCCATTTTGCCTTGGGCTCAATTCCATTCTAGAAAGCTGCAATGGTTCCTGCTACCTTTCCAGCAATCCAGAAGAGCCACCTCCAACGTCCAGATAAAGGTACCGCACAACGTTCTCCAATCGCTCCGCTGGTGCTCAGAAAAAATGATAAACAGGGGGTGCCCTTTCAAGGAACCTCACAGGGTACCTATCACATCCGATGCCAGCCTGGTAGGATGGGGAGCTCACTTCCAATCCCACACTGCACAAGGAATTTGGTCTATTTCTGAACAAGCACAAAGCATCAACCTGTTGGAACTGCACAAGGAATTTGGTCTATTTCTGAACAAGCACAAAGCATCAACCTGTTGGAACTGTGAGTAGTTCACCTGGCCTTACGGAGTTTTCTTCCCTTTTTCCATTCACACCACGTTCTGGTCTTGACAGACAATACCACAACCAAGGCCCACGTAAACAGACAGGGGGGTACTCATTCCAAAGTTCTGATACTGGAGATGACCAAGTTGTTCAAATGGGCCGAGGCCAATCTGTCTTCGATCAAGGCAGAACACATAGCAGGGGCATTAAACACACAAGCAGACTGGCTCAGCAGGGCCAGAATAGATCAGGCAGAGTGGCGCATCCACCCGTCTGTCTTCCAGGAAGCAGTGCGGAGGTTTGGGCACCCGGTAGTCGATCTATTTGCCTCTCCTCTCAACACTCAATTGCCCCGCTATATCTCAAGGTACCCAACTCAGGGGGCAGAGGCCATCAATGCCCTGCAATGTCAGTGGGCTTCTATATGCATTTTCTCCACTCCCTATAATACCCAGGTTGATCCAGAAGTTATTGGAGGAACGAGCGGAATTGATATTGGTTGCCCCTTACTGGCCCAGGCGAACGTGGTTTGCAGATTTACAGGACCTGTCGAAAGAACAACCTTGGAGAATTCCACCATCGAAGGTTTCCCTCTCCCAAGGGCCGATACTCCACCCGAACCCACAATGGCTCAGTCTAGCCATATGGAGGTTGAGCGGAGCCGTTTAAGGGCCCAACAAATTTCAGAGGATGCTATTGCCATGATTCAAGCATCCAGATGGGCATCAACAAATCGTATATATGAGGCCACGTGGTCAGCCTTTTGTCGCTGGTGCCAAGGGTCTAGGATCGACCCAACTGCTCCATCAATAGGACAGTTATTGGGCTTTTTACAGGAGGGGTTGACTAAGGGCTTATCTCCAAGTACGTTTCGTAGACAAGTGGTGGCTTTAGCCTCAGTGATAATCTGGGGTGACCTCTGTTCCATAGCACACCATCCACATATCCACAGTTTTCTCAAGGGTGCCGCAAACTTACGACCTCCTGTAATTCACTGCTATCCCACCTGGGATCTCAACAACTGGTCCGTTCGAGCCTCTAAGAACCACTAGTCTTAAATTCCTGACATATAAGGTGGCCTTCCTAATTGCAATCACATCAGCCAGAATTTCTGAATTGGCGGCATTGTCAATGCGTAAGGACCTGTGCGTGTTTCATGCAGACAGAGTGATTCTCCATTTGGACCCATTGTTCACTCCTAAAGTAAATTCAATCTTCCACAGAGTGCAGGAGTTGGTCCTTCCAAATTTCTGTCTGAAACCATCTCATAGGCTGGAACATCAATGGCATAGGCTTGACGTGCGAAGGGCCTTACACATCTATCTAGACCGCACAGTGGCATTTCAAAAATCTGAGGCTCTATTTCTATCCTTCAACTCATTCACTTTAAGACAAAAGGTGTCGTCCATGACCATCGGTAGACGGTTGAGAGCCACCATAGCTAAAAGTTACAAATGCCAGTCCATCTCAGTTCCTAAGGGCATTACAGCCCACTCAACAAGGAGTGCGGCAACATCAGGCCACACAGGCCTCCATAGATGAAATTTGCAGAGCGGCAACTTAGGCTTCACTATCCCCTTTTGTCAGAAATTATAAAATTGATGTCTACACCTCAGTGGATGCTTCATTTGGCAGAAGAGTCCTGAAGAGGGTCTACAGATTATAGGAGTGGATTTCGTTCCAGACGGAGTCCCTCCCTAAAGACAGGCCAAACTTTGGTATGTCCCATCTCTGGATGCTCTGAACAGCTCATGGGAGAAAGGGCATTGGTACTTACCTGATACGCCCATTCTCTGTGAGCTGTGAAGTGCATCCAGTCCCACCCATTTCTTTCCGTCTGGTGGGGTTCCATTCCAGTCAGGGATCTAGATTAGGTGATGAATTCCAGACTTTGGCACTCAGTCTTTGCAAAAGTGGGGGATACTGAGGAGGTGTTCCATGGAGGAGGAGCGTCCCGGAGTTTTAAGCCCAGCCTTTCCAGAAGAGACTGAAGCACCTCCCATCTCTGGATGCTCTTCACAGCTCACAGAGAATGGGCGTATCAGGTAAGTACCAACGTCCTTTCTGACATTTGCTACGTGATCCTATATACGATTGTTTTATCTGTAAACGTTGGCTGTCATTAAGCACCAGGTTTGGAAAGTAATCTTCCATTACTTTGTGTGTGTGTTTGTGTAGGAAATATCTCATAAACAATTTGAGAACAAAACAATAACATGCTGTCAAGCTGAGAAGAGTCCCAGGTGCTGAGTTCTTGAAACTGTGAGATAAATATATATATTTACTGAGTCCTGCAAATAAAATTGGCATTAACTTTACAAATATGTTAGTTGTTGTTCTACCACAAATAAAAAAGATAGCTAGTTGAAACAAAGACCAGAATATAAAATACTGGAAAAAATGTCACACTGATATATCTATTTTAGAACTCAAAACCAAAGATAGGGAACAGAATAATTTACCAAAAGTTGGGTTTCTGAAATGTGGAAATTGTATATGTAACATGTAGGATAACTGATTGCACAGAGGTTTTCTTTCCTGCTGGACCTTTGGGCTGATATAAATTCGGAAATACTGTAGATTCCTTTTCTGGATCCTGTCTTATAACAGCCATAAATAGTTTTTCCAAAATATCTTCATAAAATAGGAGAAAAAGAAGGCTTTGAAATATACCAATACCACCTTTAAAAGAGTCCACAGAATAGGCATCACAATAATTGAAGAAAGTAAAATCAATAAAGCTTTCTTTGGGTATCAGCATCAGGACTGGAGGCTAAAACGTATCAAAAATGGTTGCTGGAATTGGGTATCTTTCATTTAATGAAAAGAAGGATTAGGGGTGACATGATAGCACTGTTCCAATATTGCCACAAAGAAGAGAGAGTCAAGCTATTCTCCAAAGCACCTGAGGGCAAGACAGAAAACAATGGTTGGAAACTAATCAAGGAGAGAAGCAAAATTGGAAAAATTTCCTGACAGAGCAATTAATCAGTGGAACAACTTGCCTCCAGAGGTTGTGAATGCTCCAACACTGGAAGTTTTGAAGAAGAAATTAGATAACCATTTGTCTGAAATGGTGAAGGGTTTCCTGCCTAAGCAGGGGGTTGGACAAGAAGACTTCCAACTCAACTCTTCTCTTCTCTTCTCTTCTCTTCTCTTCTCTTCTCTTCTCTTCT